>CM023452.1:10412743-10797988 GCA_013339765.2 Haemaphysalis longicornis | reverse complement strand
TTGAAAGCTGCATTGAATCTACAATCCGTGTTAACGGGACACAGAAGTGAATTTGTCAAGACCCCGGTTTCGCTTGCACTGCGTAGACTGGCTCAAATTACCACACTTTTCATCGTTTATGTGGTTGATAAGTCGGTAATTATTTTTTAAAGCGGGAAAGAAGCAAAACTACCATGGGCGGAATGTGGCGGCCGTGCCAACTAAAGGCTGTGACGTCGGAAGGAGGTACAGCGTGATTGGACGATGTCCAAAATTAGCATTCAAACAAGCGTCGGTTTTGGTTCTGTAAAACACCATGCCTAGCATCCGAAATTATTGTTGGGTGGGCATTCTCCTTATCTCAATAATCGTCATACCGCGCTTCTGCCATGTTGTCGGCTGTAAAATGCCTAAGATAAACCCTCCCAGGAGGGCTTGGCATCGTAGGAATCACTTGCTGTGGCCTACGCAGTTGATGAACGCCCTCCGCGACACCGCAGACGATCAAATGCCCTGCGTTTTTCCCCCATATTTGTAGTTTGCCTCACTCATGCCTGTATCGTAAAAAGGGTGCTCACACCAGACCAAGGGTTTGCTGAGTCTCATGTGCGCCCACTGCCCGCAACCAGTCGGGCTTATGGCAACAGCACGCGTACGCCAACTATAGAAAAGGGCAGGTGTCTCTGACGGCACTCAGAATACTAGAGGGAAGAATACGCCGCATACCCGAGCAGAAAGTCGAACTGATATGGACACCGGCTCCCTCAGGGCTGCAAGGCAACGAACTCGCCCACCAGCTTGCCGAGAACTTGAACACCGGGAAGACGAGCACGAGCCGCACGACATAACGACTTACAAGGACATCACCAGCCACTACAGGGATGCAGAAGGCGGTACCCTGACCCGCATAAATCGCTCAGCAGAGCGCACGAAACGAATCTATAGGCAAATACAAGCAGGATCCTCTACGCACCCCTATCACCAAAGCAGAATGTACCCCGAGATATACGAGAAAGAGTGTAGCTTCTGTGGGCAATTGGGCACGCTCCAGCACGTCATCGGAGAGAGCGATTTCACCGAGACAACCCCCCCTTACCCAACCCTCAACCACCCTTCCCACACCCCTTAACGAGCGATGGGAGACCTACCTTGCTAACCAGCCCCGCCTTGAAAGACCAGCTCATCCTGGTCTCCAGGGGCCAGGCAGCCGCGGAAGCATATGGGTCCCGTGAAGAGGGAACCACCCCATCCGGCACGTAGTCGCCGCAGTTTTATGCGGTAAATAAAGTTGTCCGTCTCTCACTCTCTCTCTCCACGAGAACTCGCTCGCGCGTCAGAGTCAGTCTTCGCGTGTTCTGAGAAGTCGCTTGTTGAGCAGTGAACGTTACGGCCCAAAAATAGTGAACTCAGTATAGGAAATCTTGGCCGAGAATGAACAAAAAGTCTTCTTACCAAAAAAGAATATACCCTGGGGGATTCGAACTTGCGACTTGCAAAATAACATACCGACCTGTCCAGACCCATCGGCCACGGGCTAGCGCCGCCATCGTCGGAAATATAAGGTATATAACATATAACCAATTAACAATTTTATGCATATTTAGCATTTCAAGCAGCTTAGGTGACTGTTTGTTGAATAGCGCTCGTGCAGTAAGCGTCCCAAAAATTTCCACAATATCTCGCGTCTAGCATTGCATTACTTAGACGGAAAAGCGTTCGCAGATGTGTGGTGGTGCTGCTGACCACTATGGTTGTTCACAAAGCGCAAAAAAGTGCTTCCTGCTTCCTAGTTTCACGCTGAACGGTAAAAGTTTCGGTTGGTTTAGTTCCTTACTACCCATATTCACTTTGCTGACTCTTCTCCCGCCTTCAAGCGCCCTTTGATTTTCCTACTATATATCGTACGAATCAGCGAAGCGTCGCATCTGCGCTTGTGCAGCGGTCTGTGGAGCGACCTTGAATTGGAGCTTGATACAATGTACGTACACAGAAATTAAAGAAAGGCACGTTCTTCTATTCACAAAAGTGTCGTGGCTTAGGTTCCACAGAGCGAACGATTTGCGATGACCTGTCGGTGGCCGCCGGACTAAACGCTGGGCCGACTGACCCTGTCGGAAGGTCGGGAAACTGTGCAGTAGCGCAGTCTAGCCAAGTCATTCCCCCCTGACGTCACACAAAAACGCGAAAGAAAATGGGCGAAGATGCAGAAAGGAGGATAGCATTCTCAATTGATTTTTCTACTAAAGAAATTCGTGTAAACGCACTCAGAGTTCTCGAAACATGGCTTATGGACTCCGGACTACAATTTGAGCTAGTAATCCCGCAATGTTTACTAATCACTTCAGTGTCCCTTTAAGAATTGATTGATTGATTGATTGATTGATTGATAGAGAGGGCAAGCGGGGCAGGGGGCGGCAGAAAGCTAGATGGGCAGGTGAGATTAAGAAGTTTGCCGGGATGAATTGGTCGCACTTAGCGCACGACCGGGGTAATTGGAGATTTATGGGAGAGGCCTTTGCCTTGAAGTGGGCGTAGATAGGCTGTTGGTGATGATGATGATGATGAAGATTGATTCTAGGGAATAACGCGCCAAAGAAACGCAGGCGATGAGGAGCGCCGTAGTGGAGGGCTCCGGATTAATTCTGACCACCCGGGGATCTTTTCTCTTCGCCGAAATGTTGTACACACGGGCGTTTTGGCTTTTCGCCTCCATCAGACACGCGGCCGCTGTAGCTGGGAATTGAACCAGCGACCTCGTGCTCAGCAGCGCAACGGCTTAGCCACTGAGCTACCGCTGCGGGTTTTTGAAGCAATAACGGAAGTGTTACTAACAACACTCGTATTGGGATATTTCGACCAGGAGGCTGTGACTAAAATTTCCAGTGATGTTAGCAATAGCACAGCTGTTGCAGTGCTGATTTAAATGAAAGGAGATGCCGATCTAATAAACTCCTATGCGAGCCACGTGCTCTCCAGGGCAGAAATCAACTACTCAACCACTGAAAAGTAGTGCCTCGCAGTAATTTCGGCACTCAGAAAGTTTGTGTCGTAGCTTAATGGTCGCCTTTCTTGCGGAGTCACGGATCACTCCTCGTTGTGGTGGCTCAGCAATTTCAGTGACACATCTGGTCCTCTTGCTTGCTGAAGCTCTACACTGCATAATTAGACGTCAGTACAACGTACTAGTCTGAGCGACGGCACGACGATGCCGACTGCCTCTCCCGTGCACCCTTGAATACTGCCAAGACTATAACCGACGATTATGAACCCACCTACTTGGAGCGGTCAGGCTTGAAGACATGGTGACGCGCCACCAGAGCGGCCCCTAGCTGTGACAGGTGATTGCCGTCTTAGTGGGCCAAACGAGTGCAATTCTTAGATACTTCGAACGTGTTTTACAGGCGCTGACTCTCGGAGACAGTGTTCTGCAAAAAATAACTTTGAGCCTAGTTGTGGGTCCTGGTTGTGCTCCTGGTTGTGCCGGACACCGTACTGCGGGAGCTCGTCGAAGCTTGCGACGATGATACCGCTTGGCACTTAATGAGTCGCTTCGCAAGAGTCGCACGTTTGCGCGATTATGACAAAATTACTATTGGCCTAACCTTCCTGAATTTGTTCGTCATTACACAAAAACTTCCCGCGAATGGCAGTGACGATAACGACTAAAAATGCACCCTCCCGGACTTCCCCCTAATGAAGCCCCAATGATTCTATTCCAGCAAGTAGGAATGGACCACTTAGGCTCTTTTCCGATGAAGAATGCAGGAAACGGGTGGGTATTTGTTGAGACTGACTACTTCACTCAGTACGCCGAAACAGCTCCTTCGACTACTACATCCTGAATACCTACATTGTTCATCTAGAGCATACGTCTACGACACAGCGTCCTGAAGTCATAAATACCGACCGAGTTTCGTTTCTCAGCGCTCAGCTAACACGGGACGGACTGCACTTGAGCCACTTCAAGTTTCGCAGAACGGAATATGAGCCCCAGACCAATGGACTGACGGAGTGCCTCAACAAAACAATTGCACATATGATGGCAATGTACGTAGACGTACAGCACCGGACAAGGGGCGAAGTGTTACTGTTCGTCACCTTCGCATAAAATACAGCCGTCCAAGAGACAACGGTATTTTCTCCGTTCCAGCGAGTGCACCGACGGCAAGTGACCACAATGCTTGATGCCATGCTGCTGCTTATCCCGGATTACGACACTGACGAGGATGCCCAACTCGCCTCTAAATGTGTAGAGGAGGATTGGTGGCTGTGCAAAATCCGCCTAGATACCGAACAGCCCACAAACGCCGCGCGTTGTAATCTCAGCCGACGTGATGGGCACTTCAAACCGAGGACAAGGTTTAGGGTAAATGGCTATTCAGGGCATTGCACCCCACAACGTTATATTGGCGACCTACTTTACGAGGTACTTCCGGGCAAAGTCGTTCGATCTTCCCGCCGAACTCTACGCCCAAAAATATCCCGTGTTGCGCGTCTAAAACCCTATTTTCAACGCTAGGATGCGTCCATCAAAACCCAGATGCAGTAAAATGAATCTTTGCGATGATCAGCCGCAGCGGCACGGTACGTCAACGCAGAGGGAGTTAACGCAACAAGTATTCTACGACAGCCTACTACGAACGCCACCGTCGCTCACTGCAACGTTAGCCACCGCTCTCAACTGCATCCGTTGCATCGAAGGTCATCTCTGTTGTCTATCTTAATCATCATCAAACTATCACCGCTGATCATGATCAACGAACGGGCGAAAAAAGACGACGTGGTTGGTCTTTCTCGAAAAGCGCGCAGACCCTGTTCTGAGGGGTACTTCTAGTTGGTGTTATTTATGCCAGACATTGAAAATCATTCAGGTTATGGGTGAGAATATAGAAATAGCGGTCCTGTTGTGGTTAAGTCGCTGACGTCCGCTAGCAGTTATAAATGGGAGCGATTACGTACCTTGAGCGACATCCTACACTTTAAAGCACGGCAACGCAATGCACAAGGGCAATGTCACATGCAGCACATACAGGCACAGATACAAACACAACAGGTGTTCTGACAGGCCGGTTTTTGTAATAATACTATCAACGCAAAGAAAACTGCGCTTAGCATAGCCAGTTGATAGGGCTGCGGACATTTTAATGCACTCATTCCGCGATACCAATATGGAAACTTATTTACTCTGGAAAATTTCAGATCACGGTGATATCGATGGTGGGACTCGTTGCATCATCGGTGATTGCGGTACCAGGAGCCTTACACAGACAGCCAAACTTGACAAACCTACAGCGCATCACACATCAATCTTGGTTTGAAGGTAACATGGTGCCACCAGTAAAGGCGTCATGATGCTCACCCCTATTCAAAATAGCCTTTACAAGATGACACGAGACAAAGAATGCGCTGTTTCCTTGTCAACCGTCCTCTCCTTTGTCGGGGTTCCGACTACATTTTCGCATCGTCACTGTCTTGCCGTCTCTGTTGCGATACCACGCATTACCAAGAATGTCAGCGTCATCTGTGGCAGCAGGAAGTTTTGTACGGTCTTTTATCCTCGCATCACATATGTTCATTCTATTCGTCACTTTGCTGCTGCTTAAATCGGCATGTTATAACGGGGCTTTATGCAGCTTGAAGATGAAAAACTGAAGAGTTTCATGCACCACCTTGTCAATGCTCTGAAGCAACAAACCAACCAACCAACCACCAATAAAAGTAGAATAAAATGTACAATCTACACCCAGGAGGTCTTGGGCACAGATGACGGCTATCATATGCATGTCATCGCTAATTACAGTTCATTTCGTCTTCACGCCGCACCACATAACAATATGTTGCTGCGTAAATATTGTTGGGTTTAAACCCCTCATGTTTAAGAAGAAATTGGGCCTATAAATAATGAAAGTACGATGGTTGTATCGGCCTTGTGAATAGAGACACCGCTGTACAAGTAAGTATTCAAACGAGTTGTAAGCGGCTCACTGTAATTACTTCACAATGGGTGTTATTGTTATCAATATTGTTTGAGACTGCGATTGCTGTACCAATGCCCTGCGTTTTTTTTCAGTTACCGGACAGTACAACTAGTACTACAGTAACCATCAAGGAAGCCGAATCTGCAATGCCGGGGGTAAGTGATTAAACATTGTTTGAACTGGAGAGGCTCTTTATTTCATTTAAAAACAACAAAATTACAAATACCGCTTTTGCTCGATCATTTACCAAATAAAACGCTTCCAAGGTGTTCAGAGGACAGTAGAACGCATTGATATTTTTTCGGCACGCATTATTTTGAGAAACCAATCCACTGGTTTTTAAAAAGCTGCACAGCACAATGAACGGTCAGATAAAATGGTCCAAATCAATGTCTTCTAGAACAACCTCCTCCGATGTTCTTACTTCGAGGCTGACATGCGACATGTGGTAGAGGCGGAACGATCGCAACCGATTTTACAAATCCAAAATGTGAGACGTCAATGTCACACTGCAAAAAACGGAATAAAATGCAGTTCACAGCTTTACCAGTTACAAAAAAACTAAAACGTGTCTTACAAAGTACACGCTTTAAGGAGGGACCATGGCCCATGAGAGAAAAATACCTGGTGCGTCTTGGTGGCCGCATACCAATAAAGTACTCATGTTTTAGGGGCGAAGTTCCTAAAGCCATGGGTCTGTCCATCCCTTGTGTCTCGTGGTACGTGACCGCCGCATGCTTTCGGAGATGTCGGAAAGTGGGCCGCGTTGCACGCGCAAGAACCGGCTGCAACCGGCAGCGCAAACTCGGCACCGGGAGCGCGAGCTTGTCTGTGTTCGCCAACGGAGGCGCGAGCGCACGTGCACTGCGAGGGGGAGATCACGCAAGAGATCACGCCACGAACGCAGGCAGTCGTTCTCGGAGATCGAACGAGACGCAAGGACCTTTGCTCGTTTCCTCTCGTCTTGTTTGGGTACAAGTTCGCCCTAAATGAAAGTTCTTTCTTTACCGTTGTGTCCCATCCTACGTGACAAATTGTGGTGGAGGTACGGGGTAGTCCTCGATGACGCAGGGTCTTTCACCAGGTCTGGGGCTGGGAGCATTGACTCCGAAGCCCCGTAGCCCGAGTTCCCTGTAGGGACACCGACGGTACATGTGTCCTGCCTCGCCACAGTGGTAACAGAGGGGGAGTTGATCGGGCAACGAGTCACCGGATGGAGGAGGTGGTTGTTGACAAGGCTGCGGAGCGGAGGGCGCGCAGGGCGGCGGCAGCGCGCGCTCGCCGACAGGATCCCGCCGTGCGCGAAAGAGAGGCCGAAGCATCTCGTCTAGAAAGTAGCGCTTAAACCGCGCGTCGGTAGCTTCGGGCTGAGCTCGCTTGATGCGTTTTGCAGGCGCCTCGCGAGGTCTCACTGCATCGGGGTTTGCCTGCCGATACGAGCGCTTGCTTGCAGCCTCACGAACCCTACAACAACAACAACAAACGAACAAGAACAAAATAAAAGAACAAAATAAAAGTTGATTTGTACAATGTACGCACACAGTCTTACGTCTTTCTTAATGATGTAATGGGCGAACTTTCACGGGAGAGTTACGGTTACCGATGATCTCCCCCTCTCGAGCTTCGCCCCACTTATCATCATTCATTCCGCGGATTATGGCGTGATTTTTTTTTATCGTGCGTAATTTCGGTTGCTTTGTAGTTTGTATTGTAGGCGTTGTGCGTCATACTACTCCTAGTAGTTCGCACCAACAGCGGACATACTCAGCGTACTTCATGTTAGTAATAAATAACCAGCCGTCCACCTCCTTCTACCTGTACCGTTACCAGCGTAAACTTGCGAAGTGGAAGATATCAGACAAAATTCTGCCTTTTTTCTAACACCTTTGGTTCGGAGCACATTGCCATTTTGGAATGTTTAAGTGAGTTTGCAAAAACAAAATTACACATAATGTATCTTTTCAGGACACGTTTAGAGTAATGTACATTGTCTGGCTGGTTAATCTTTTATTTTAAAACTCAAGTCTAACTCGGATACCTCGAACTCCATAGGGATCGCAAAATAGCTCGATATCTCTATATATTGATACTTAAATAAGCCTGTTTCAAGATTGTTTAAAAAAAAATTGTGCCCTTCCAAGCTGTGAAAAAGGATGACCTGCAGAGCTGGATGCAGTAAACAGAGTGCACGAAACAAAACACGTATATCGTAATTTGGGATGGAGAATATTTTCTAGCCCGTTAGCTGAATGAACCTCTGACGGATCCAAGCTTTGTTCTTGCAGATAAACATGGAACTGCCTCTGTACCTCCCGCGTCGTAAGCATCTTACTCTTTGTGTAAGGCCGGGTTCAGTCTGTGGCCGCAACTGTCGTAATAGCTTTAAAGAATAATGTCATTTCACGTCTCAGCCAAAGGAACTGCGTGACATCGCATTTTTTACGCCCATAGATTACGATGCGGGTTTGCGGCGGTAATCTGAACTTAGCCTAACACACAAACCCAATCCGTTCTACCACTAAGGACCTTGGCCAGGTCCCATTGGGCCCTTTAACGTCCGCGTATAAAACTCGCTCAAGCACAACGACATGCCATTCATCAGTACGGGCATGAAACCTATAGCCGCGCGTACATGCCTTCCCTCCACCCTCCTCCTATTCTCCACTAGAAACTAGCGCACGCATAAAGCGGCTACTTGTCATGTGCGCGGTGCTTAGAAGTGACAAACACCGTAGGTTATATAGACTGAAAGCCCTCTAAATAACTGATATTGGCGCACGCCGGCGTTCCAAGCGGGCAATTTGCTGTTCATCCGGGATGGATCCGCCGCTACTCCACAACCACAACTTGGCGCGGTAACGGTGGTGCCAGCAGCATTCCGTTGTTTTTGCGCCAGTTTGGGCTTGCGTTCGGGCCAACGCTTCGATTCTTGCTCTTGTTCCTCCAAACGAACGGCATGTATCCGTCCCAAGGCGATTTAAAACCTGGAAGCCCTTGAGCTCTATTCTCGTGTAGAAACATGTGGCTGACCGTTTTCCCTGCCCTTTGTATGCATCTTACCGTGTGTGTAAGATGTCTGTGTAACACATCAACCCACACCCAAACCACTCGACTGAGAAGAACAGCCGAATAACCGCATTGAGCCATGTAATTTCGAAATCTAAATTCCAGCACAGCCGGTGTTGGACCTCGAGGTCCTTCAGCTGCGGCACGATGCTCAGGAAGGGGAGCGACACGTCGTGATGCGATGAGGCTTTAATGGAAAAGAAGAAATAGAGCGAGCCGACACAGCCACGAGGGCATGCGGCAGCTCGTGCAGAGCATGATGAAAATGATGATGATCGGCATCGTCTGCTAGAAGTGGTGAAGACGAGGAAGTCACAACAGTCTCCCCCGCCGACAGATGACGCTAGGTGGATTCGGAATGGTAAAGTCGGGGTTCGGGGCGCTTGAGTGGAGTGCCGCAAGGAAAACGTAGATTGTTGGACCTGAAGACTCTGTCCCGTCCGCCGATCTCAACTCTTCAGTTCATGCCAAGGACTACAGATGTCTTGGACGAGTTTTTTCGAGTAGCATTCTATCCTTCAATGAGTCCGCATTTTTTGGGAGACGTTCCAGGTGAAATTTCCGAGCTTCGTTCCTCTTAGTTCCTCGTTCCAGAGCGCTTTCTCGGCCATCGGTGTTTACACTGCCTAACCTGCTGCTTCTTGCAATTTGTCCAGGGTGTTTTGCTAGGCAGAGGCGATTTGTGAGGATAGGAGAAGGAACGCTTTTTAAAGCAGATAAATTTGCTGTAGATGGAAAACTTTTCTTGCACTTGTCGGGCCTTCTGTGAGGGCGTGATTGTGCTGCCTTTTCTTTGTGTTTTCCTCCCTGGTAGTCTTCGCGTCGTCACTTCCGCTGTGTTCCGTGTATGCAGCGCGTCAATTTTCCCTTGACGCCTCACTTTGTGCACGGCATGATGTCTCCTGGTACGTGCTTTCTTTTTGCATTCTCTTTTTGACTCGGTCAGTTTTGTAGAAGTCCACTCGCGAAGATTTCCTGTATCCTTTGACGCCTCCTCGCTGGAGTGCAGGATGATTTTCGACTTGAGCGAAAAGATGTCCGACCGCTTTTTGCATTGAAGTCGTAGCTCTTTTGAGGTTCCAGAAAGAGAGCAAAAGGATTTTTCCGCTGAAGCCATTCTTTCTTCCGAGGCGGCAAAATACAACATTTTCGTTGCTAGGCAATATACGTGTGCTAGTTAAAGCTTCTCGGAAGATCTCCTTCTGGTGCATCTCCATTGCTTCTTCAGGAGGGAACTCGAATCCAATGAGGGGATCGTCCACAAATATAGAGCCTCGTGGCAGTCGCGCTGTCGGGGGGTCGCAGTTTTCCGGAGTCTGCCGAAGCATGATAGAGCCTGCTTGCTTGGATGTGCTCTTGCCTGTTGGTATTGCGTGAACGGTCGCCGGGCGTGTCGCCGAAGACCGGAATTCCTGCATCTTGAAACGTATACTAGCCGTCAAGGTGACAACCTTGTCGCGGTACTGTCCGGCGTCTAACGTCTCACTCTCTAGCAAGTCGTCTGGTGTCTCCTCGAAAACGCCGTCATCCACGTTCTCAATCTGTGCAAAAAATGCGCCGATTCGTTCGAGCAGTCCACTTACTGCCGATGGTGTCGCCTCTCGATGTCCTTTTATATGGCCTTTCGCTTCCGCTAGAAGGCCACCCAGTTGTGCCCGTAGTCTGAGGCGTCGTCGAAGTTGCCACTCCATTCGGTCGCACCCAGATGGGAATTCGCCAAAATCGCAGACGCCGCGTCTTTTTCTGGGCTTTCGTGGCTCCGTGCGTCGATGGGCTTGGCGTAGTCTAGAAATCCCGGGTTTCGGCACAATGTGTTGGACCTCTAGGTCCTTCAGCTGCGGCACGACGCTCAGGAAGGGGAGCGACACGTCGTGATGCGACGAGGCTTTAATGGAAAAGAAGAAGTGGAGCGAGCCGACGCAGCCACGAGAGCATGCGGCAGCTCGTGCAGAGCATGATGAAAATGATGATGATCGGCATCGTCTGCTAGAAGTGGTGAAGACGAGGAAGTCACAACAGCCGGAATTTATTCGGTAGCGGCATGAAGCCTAGCTGTGCGTGCACCTGCCCTTTTTTCTGGCCGCAAACCGTGCACGCATAAACCTTCAACCGGTGATGGCGCATACTTGAGCGTGCAAGACACCGGCGAAAAAGTCACTCGCATGCCTTCCAAGCTGAAAAAGAAGTGTGGGCTCAAGCAGGCGTTCCTACAGGCAAAGTTTCTCTTCTACCGGAAGGGATTCGCAGCTACTTGGCGAAGTAATGTGAGCGGAAATGGCGACGGCGGGTTTCGGTCGTTTTGGGGGGCAGCCCTTTGGCAGCCGTTACCTGGGCTTCGAGGGAGCGACGTCTATTTATGTCCGCGTAACGGAGTGAGCGAACGCAGCCGCGACGAAAGAAATAAAAAGGACAGGAGCGTTTAGCGAAGGCTGAAGGGTAGGACGACACGTGCGCCTACGGCGTCATCCATCTTACTGCCTTTCCCTCACACATGTTTCATGTGTCGCTTCCAAGGAGCCTCCTCCCCTTGATACTTTCCCCAGACGGTTCCATTCTCGGTTACTTCAAACCACCTGACGTTTGCGTGGGAGGTTCAAACACAACATGCAACAACATGGTCGCTGTTTCCTTGTGCGGGGCTTATCAGAACCACGTGATATTTGGGTGGGAGGTTCAAAAACGATTTCCAACATGCTGGCAGGTGGTGGTGGTGCACTGCGTGGTAGCAGCAGAGTAGCGCACACCCCCGTACGTTCGCTGATCACGTGATCACTTCCTGAGAAACAGGAGAAATGCGCCGTGACCGAGAAACTGGAGCTTGCGCTGCGCCCAAATTTTATATTTGGGAGTGTAGTAAACATTAGTGCTTTTTTAACGCATATCGATGCGTCTGTTTATTTTTGGCAATCGTCTGATAACCGCATACCGCCGTTAGCTACCGACTGCGCAACTTACCGAAGGGTAATCGGTAGAGGCGAGGGGGAAAATAGTTGTGAAAGCGGTGTCAGTGGTGCTAAGGAGTAACTCCGGAGCGGCGCCGAGTAAATCGATCACACCGGAATGAAAACATATACTGCTTTGCAGTAAAAAATGCCAGAAACCGAGCGCACCCGGTCGGTTTCCCCTTCATTTTTATTACCTTCCTCACCCGATTACTCCCCGAGGTCTCGGAGCGAGGCGGCTGCCCACCCCACCCCATTCTAGCGTGCAAGCAGCACGTGTTGAAGGCAGTCTTCTTCCGTGAGTGAAGACCATCGACGCACCGCGACGCCACCTCATCCTCACCGAGTGCGTCAGCAAACGCGAGAAGTCATCATCGCATCTACACCTTCAAGAGAAAGGCCCTTGCAGAGGCGCTTGCGCCATAGTGTTCAATAAATGAAATGTTCGCGTGGTCAAATTCGGATACACGCGTACAACAGCACAATACGTTTGCGTGAAAGTTTCAAAGGGATGTTCAGACTGTTCAATATAGACAATAATTACAATGCATCCGTGTTTGATATATCCGTGTTTGATATATCCGTGTTCGATGGTGTACAACCTGTGCACCTAACCCATGGTGACCGGTTGACCGAGGATATTTATGGAGAACTTCAATAAATATTCTGGGCGTAAATAAACCCTGAAGACGTGCATAAGGCGAAGTGACCGGAGAAACCTAGGCTGGCATTTTCTGTAACCAAACGCGAAGTGCAGTATAGCGTTTAGAGATCCGGAAGGAGTTCTCTAATTTATTTGCTGTTTTTGCTGACGACACGGATCAGATATATGATTTCCAGCTTGCAAGAGCTCCACGATTTAGGCAAGAAAAACTTCCAATTTGCAAACATTCTTGCAAAGCGCCTGTTATAGATTTAAATTCCTGTTTTTTACAGTTTCCACTTCTTTCTTTAATAAATAAGAAGCTAAAACAGGCAGGAGTAACACTTCACGAAGACGAAAACATTGAAATAGAAGCAATGCCAAATTTGGTAGCGAATGTAAAGTATGTACTGGCCATCCAACCGTAAGTATTTGTATTCGTGGCTGGGAGCATCTGTTTCTATAAATTCAAGCAGCAGCATTTTTGGCGTAACTGTCTCTACCGTCAATTCTGACGCGTTGACGTAGAGAGGCTTTTTAATTAAAGACACAAGTTTTACGAGCGCTCTGTAGAACACGCCAGAGCTGACAACGAACATCGTGAGTGTATTTTATTGGTATGGGAGTGTCACAGAAATTTTTTTTGTAAAGCCACATGTTCTTTCTGCCTAGCCTCTTCTCGTGTGTGTTGTGTGCTGGACATAATGACAGATTTGTCATAATTGAGCACGCACACCAACACTCTCCTATTGTATAACACCAGAGCTTGAGCGAACAAACATGAGATTTGTACCTTGCTGCAAAGATTTGGGTAGTTTATCTACTGAAAGTAACCGACCTAAAGCGAAGCTTCACGCATGTGCTTGCGCACTGTTTTAATCCTTTGCATGTCTGAGACGAACGTAGCTTGTCACCTCCTGTGTACACAAGCCATGCTAGGAAGTAACGCCATATCCGGGAGGGCCCGGTTATTCCCACCGCCCAGCACACGACTTTTGCGACGATACTTATATATTAGACGAGCCCATTTTTTAGAACTGCAAAGGCTTCACCTGTCCTCCGTACCTCGCGAAGCCCTATTTGACTCGTCCGAAACCTCAGCACTCATTCCGGCATTACGGGAGCAGGGTGTAGACGAGCGTTATGTAAATATAATAGAGGATATCTACAATGGGTCCACCGCTACCATTGTCCTCGATAAGAAGAGCAGTAAAATACCTATAAGGAAGTACGTCCGAGATGAAGGCAATCTCTCGAATTTTATTCATAGAATGTTTACAAGAAGTATTTACAACACTGAATAGGGAACATGCGGCCGGAAGGTTTAATAGTAACCTCAGATTTGCTGATGATGTTGCCTTGTAATGGAACCAACTTAATGCTCAATAACCTCGGGACAGCACAGCGGTTTGTATAATTGCGAGACAGTGGAAGTGGTAAGCGAAAATATCTACTTATGTCAAGTAGTGACCGCGGATCCCAAAACTTGAGGCAGAGATACCTAGAAGGATTAGAGTGGGGTGGAGTGCATTCGGCAGGCATTCACAGATAATGAATGGCAGTTTACCATTATCCCCGAAGGAGAAAGTGTATGAGAGCTGCATCTTACCGGTAGTAACCAACAGTGCAGAAACTAGAAGGCTTACTACAAAATGCCACTTAAATTGAGTGCGACTCGGTGAGCAATAGAACGGAAGATGATAGGTGTGACCCTAAAAGACGAGAACAGAGCGGAGGAGACCAGGTAACAAACACGTGTTAAGGACATATTAGTTAAGAATGGCTGCGGGCAGGGCATGTAATACAAAGTCAAGATCAACATCAACATAAAAAACAGCCTATCTACGCACCATAGGTCGGCAAAACAGAAAGAACTCACACAAACTCAATCACAATTTTTATCATTCACGCTGTACTCAATCAAACTCAGACTCAAAAAGCTCGTCTGTTCACAAAATCACTCATACTCAGTCATCAAATACTCATTTGTAATCATACTCATTTGTCCTCACGAGTATTCGTACTCAATCTGTACTCATGAGTACTGAATCTGTACTCATTAGTACTCACTCTGTACTCATGAGTACTAATCTGTACTCATGAGTACTCAATCTTCTGTACTGATGAGTACTACTCATTCTACACTCACGAGTACTACTCATTCTGAATTCATGAGTACTCAATATGTACTCATGAGTATTCAATTTGTATTACTCACGAATAATCAACTTATCTGCACTGTTAGCTAGGTCGTATCTCGAATGGAAGAATAAATAGAAAAAATAAATTGTTTAATTGATTAGAAAACACAGTTACATATAAATCACGAGCAGAGGAAGAAACATCTGACGCGGTGCACTGTCGTAGGGCGACTTACGGCGGCGCGAAGGCACGTACATGTGAGGGAGCGAAACGAACGTAAGCACTCGCGTTGCGTCTGGCGTCTCCTCTTGTTTCAGGGAATAAAAACAACGAAGTCTAGGCTGGGTCGGGCTCAGGGGAGCTCGGGACTTGTCGGTGCGGCCGGGGCCGTAAACTGCGGTTTTGTGTGTGTCTTCGGGGTGGCAGCTTTTGTCGTCCGTTTTTGTTTCCCGGGCGCACTGCTACTCGTAATTCGTGCTCCAAATCTGAATTGTGCATGAAACGTTCGCGTAGATTGACGTCCGTTCGTATCCGAGATCACTGTCCGATTATTCCAGATGCTCGATACTGGCGTTTGTTTTTTATTGTTCCGGATACTAGAAAACTCGTTAAGAGGCTGTTCGTCTCGTTGAGTTTCGGGGAATTTTAAATCTGCTTGATTTATTTTGTTTGTGCCGTGGGATTGCTTTGTCAGACCTGAACTTGACAGTGTTTACGGCGTTGTGTTCGCCGCGCCGCTTCCGTCGGCGATTGTGTTCGTGTAGCTCGTCGCGTGCTGATGCATGTGGGGGCGTAAGACGTCCGGTTTGTCAGTGTGGAGCTGCGTTGTGTAGGGATGGCATAGTTCGGCGCGTTGAGGACGTTGCTTGAATTGTCGTGTGCAGTTGCGTATGCTGCGGGAGCCATTTGGCTTTTCGTTTATAGTGTGCGTGTGCTAGATAGCGTGGCGGTTTTCGTAGGGTGGCATGGCTATCGGTCAAGGTCGTTGCGGCTCCGTGCTCGCAGTCGCAGTGGTTGTTTCGGAAGTGAAACCGTTGTGGTGGGGAAGCAGGCGTGGTTCATGCCGTCCGTTCGGTCCCACATTCATTCGTCGTCGCAAGCGTGACTTCATCGTTAGGGCATTCGATGCCTTCGTCTGGATCGGGTTCATTTGTTTCCGTTCTTGCCGTGGTCCGTGTCGTCGCTCAAGCCCTCGTCTTTTGCCCGTTGTTTCGAGAATGCTATAATCGCTATCTCTCACACTACAAGCAGGCTCCGTTCGTCCCGAGTCCGCTTGCTCGCGGTTGCGTCCTCTTGTAACGAAATGGTGTATGTCGAGTTAGTCTCGGTCGGAGCGTGGGTTGCCGGGGGATCTTGTTCGTTTCTAGCTCGGACATGCCGCATGAGCTGGGCCGTGTCGTTGCTCGTTGACGGAGCCTACCTGCACGAGTGTTATGCCGTTCAGTCCGCTGGACATCGGGCTGGAAGCAGCGGGTGTGGAGAGCTCGCACGTTCCGGTAGGGTTGAACTGCGTGCGCTGGGTCAATTGTTGCTTGTGGCCAGGTGATTTCTGCGGTTGTAACATTCGCTGGCCAAGTCCGGATACCCATGAAACGCAAAAAGGGCTATTGTAAATCTAAAAGACATCTACACAAGACGATTCGAACTGCTTAGAGACATCTCGGCCAAGAAGTTTATTTATAAAGCCGCCCTGAAGAAGTCTTGTAGCTGTGCTCACGCGACGCTTATAGCCGTTTATCTGGGTGCTTGCAAGACATCTACAGGACTTCTTGTACGATGTCTCAGCACTTTCTTGTGGACGTCTATACAACTTCTTTTCAAGGAGTTTTAAGAACTTTTTAAGAGGTTTCAGGAATTCTGTTATCCACGTTTATTCAGGGGTTCCTTCGTGGCACCCGCTAAATTCTTTCTCTGTACACACAGGCTAGCCTGAAATATAGCTACGAGCTGTCCCCACAATTGACGCACCCAGCAGCTGCTTTTGGAACACTGACTCGACTGCCCACTGTTCTCCGAATAAATATCTTTGCTTAAACTGGCACGCAGTTTAAAAGATACCTAATCGGAGAAGGGCTGGTCATGGTTGAGTGTTCTGGAAGCAACCACTGGGCATGTTAATTGTTGACAGCTGGCAGCAACATCCACAACCGGCCTGTGTGAACAGAGAAAGCATCAAGCGGGCAGCACAACAGAAGGTGATGTTAGCACAACATAAAAAGAGGGTATTCGCATAAACGCACAAGAATAGAGTTGCTTGATGCCAGCTAGGTCTCATATCACGTTTTGTGTCCTGTGTACAACAAAATGGTAAAATCAACCGGTGATCTTTTGAAAACCAAGCTTTATTTGTAGTGAAACATTAGGTATTTGCATTAAAGCAGAAGGAATTACAGGAGAAAGCTCTCACAAAAAAAGGTAACCGTCAACCCGCTATATACTTATAAGCAGGGATGATAGCTTCATGTGGCAGTCATCAGCAGTCTGGCTTGTTCCCATGAATCTGAGTGTCCTTGCTTCTTGCCTCCAGCCGTGTTGCCCCGTGCCAGCAGGATGCCTGGGTAGAACACAAGGCACTGTGTCACTTACAATGAGTACCAGTAGTGAGTAGTGAAAGGTATCAGACAGACAGCTACTTATTAAATTTCGTTGATGCGAAAGCAAGCCAGACAAATGGTTCGTTGGGGCGAGGACTGTGTTGCACTAACTTCTCTGGCTAACTGATGGGGAATTGTAAATTTTTCGTCGAAACAGAAATTTTGTTGAAGTGGAGTTCGTTGTAGTTGGGTTCTACTGTATTATCCATGGGTATAGGTGCCAGAAAGCAAGTATAAGATTTAAGGCTGCAGTAATTTTTATTCTTTACCAAAATGAATGAATTTCCAGGAAGGCAGAAAGGAATGTGCACCAGCAGCTGTAAATTGTCACACCTAGGCATGGACACCAGTATGTCCACTCGTGTGGGGAGTGGGGGGAGGGCAATGACAGGCAGATAGAGAGGAGAGACAAAGGCACGAGTGGGTATTGATTATGTTTTACGCGCCGACGTTACACAGGCAATGAGGTGTGCCATAGTGGAGGGCCCCAGATTAACATTTTGACCACCTGCACGGGATCTCGAGCACAAGGGCGTTTTTGCTTTCGACCTCCATCAGAAAAGCGGCCGCCACAATTGAGAAGCGAACCTGCGACCTCAGGCTCAGCTGAACAACGCCTTAGCCACTGAGCCACAGCAGCGGGTTGTGGGGTATTAAAAGTACACCGAAGTGAATTTGTAAAGTTCCTGTCTTTTTTGTTTGAACTGGATGTAATGGCTCAAATAAACACACTTTTCATCGTTTATCCTGTCGATAAGGCGGTATTTATTTTATGAGGCCTGAAAGGGGAAAAACTGCCATGCGCGGTCTTAGGCAGCCACAGCAACTAAAGCAGTGACGTTCATACAAGTTACTACGTAATTGGACAATGTCCAAGATTAGTATTCAAACCAGTTGTTTTGGTTCTGTAAAATACCGTATTTACTCCCATAATTTCCACACCCTTAAGTTTTGCCAGGTTTACAGAAACAACGACAAGTTTTGCCAGATTTACAGAAACAGCGCCAAAATTGTGAATTTAGTATAGAAAATACCGCCCAAAAACAAATAAACCACTTAAAAAATACAAAGTGCTATGGGACTTCAGCTTCCGAATTGCATAACAATATACCTAGTGCTCCAGATAACTCTGCCATAAGCCAGTGTTGGCAAGGGCAAAAGTATAATGTATATAATGTATACCCAGTAACTTTTTATCTAGGTTCGGCATTCCAAGCAGCCCAGACGACTATTTCTTGAATAGCGCTTGTGCAGTAAGCATCCCTCAAATTTTTCACAAATACCTCACCTTTAGTGACTGCATTCCTTTAGAAGAAAAGCGTTCACAGATGTGTGATCGTGCTGGTGACTGCTGTGCTAGTTCACCCAGCACAAAAAAGCGCTTCATGCACCCTGATTTTTCCCTGTATGGTAAGTTTCAGTTGACCTTATTTCCTTAGTACCTATATTAAGTAGAATAGAATGCAAGCTTGGGCTAGTTGGTACATTCCGAAAAAGAAAACTGCTAATAAAACGAGGACACAAGAGAAGACGACTAGGCACACAGGGCGCAGACTAGCGAGTGATTTTTTATTTGAGTGAAAAACACATCATGAAGGAAACTGCAATCTACACATGTGCGATAACCTAGGGCACAGGACTAAGATGAACAACCAAATCACACTCAAAAGTCCAGTCACGAAACGCAATCTTCGCCTTTTTCTTCAGAATCGCGTACTTTGCAAAATCTCCCTCCTGCGCGCACCCCTGTAATGCTTTGTAAATTCGCATGCTTCGAGGCGTGGCGCACAGCCTTTGCCGTCTTACAGTGGGTGGCCAGGTTGCTGCCGGTAAAAGTGGCGGTAGGCTGTCGGCGTGTACCCTCAGTACGATCATCCACTGGACAAAGGGGGTTTCGTAGACGACGCATGCTTGACAGTTAAAAAGCGCTTCTCATGTCTTTTCCAGCACCCCGCATGTCTATTTTCTTCGGCTGTTTACACGCTACACAACTTGTGTAGCTTGTTAGGTGCCGAAAAAACAACACTAACCCCCACCTTTTCCCTAGCTTTCTTGATCCTGTGCCCAACATTATGGACGTAAGGTAAAACGGCCATCTTGTCACCCTAGCCCCGTTCGCACGTCGTCTTCTTGGTGCGTGACTCGACAAGAAGCTTCTTGCCAACTGCCAAGATAAGGTCGCAAGGAAACCCTGCTTCCTTCAGTCGCTCCACCTGTGAATAGAAACTCGCCTCAGCGTGGTGTGTGCACGAGCGCTGCAGAGCATTCCCGAGAGCTGACGTGAACTGAAGCGGTACTTTTTGGATCGAGGGGAATAGATCCAACACACATGGTCACGGCTCACCTTGGGCTCCATATCCAAAAACTGCCTCAATCCCCCGACCGGTGCTTCTATTGTTTACGAAAAGACATTGAGGGTGGAACGAAAGAGTTCAAAACACTTTTTCAACTTGATGTGTAGTGCCCACTGAATAGAGCTGCTACAGCACTAGGAAGTCGTCAATGAAGCGGAAAATCTTAGTGACGTTAGTGCAGAGCAACGGAAGCAACTGACGAAGTTTTCTGTCGAAACGTGCGAGTAGGAGGCCACTGAATATTGGGGCAAGACACGACCCTATACATACGCCGTCCTTAGGAACATAGGAACGACCACACACCCCTTGAATTGGCTCAGCTGGTTGGGCCGCTTGGGTGTTACAGCGTTACAGGGGTGCGTTACAGGGGTGCGTGCAGCAAGGAGAGTTTTTAAACGTACGCGATTCTGAAAATAAAGGCGAAGATTGCGCCAGTTCACCGTCAGTGTCCCTACTAAGCACCGACATCGCGTATCGTAACAGGACTCTAGGGGGTGATTTTTAGTGTCCTTGGACTACCCCGGCCATTCGCCTGTTTGTTTATGTGCGAAGCGATTGCACATGCCTAGTGTAGGATTCCTTGCCCCCCGTGTTGCACTCAGTCTTTTGGCTGTGGTTTTGGTTGTTTATCTTTGTTCTGTGCCCTAGGTTATCGCAGTTTCCTTCATGAGTGTTTTTCACTAAAATAAAAAATTATATTTGCTAGTCTGCACCCTATGTGTCTATTTGTCTTCTCTTGTGTCCTTGTTTTATGCACAGTTTTCTTTTTTGTACCTTTATTACTTTGATAAAGCTTCTCCCACCTTCAATTGGCCTTTGATTTTTTCTACTAGCGTACCAGTCAGGGGAGCGTCGCATGTGTGGAGCGAGTTAAAGCTGAATACAGTCTACAAACTAACAAACTAAAGGCAGATATTTCCAGGCACAAACGGGCCATGGCTTAGTTTCAACTGAGCAAACAAATTAAGACGACCCGCTGGTGGCCAGAAGACTATACGCTGGACCGACTGACTCTGTCGGAGGGTCGGCGAGCCGCACAGTAGTGCAGCCAAAGCATCTTGTTTTGATGTCACACAAAATGTCAGGAAATCAGCAAGAAGGATGCGGAGGAAGGCAGTATTTTTGAATTGATTATTTCTACCGAATAAATTCACGTACATGCCGCGAGTAGTGAAAACATGGCCTAGAGACTCCAGACTACAATTCGCACTAGTATTCCTGCAATATTTACAAATCACTTCAGTGACGCTTAAAAAGGGGTATTAAAAAAAGACGCACACACACATGCACAAGAGAAGATAACAAACAAACGAACTCTCAGTTCCTGAGTGTTGTTCCAAATCACCGGGCTGGGAGGCGAAGCGTGGGGATGACTCCTGAGGCGTCCAGGTAGGAGCCCAGGGCCTTGTGGACTCTGTCCCACTCCCTGGCACAGCCCGGCAGCAACAGCAGCTGGTCCAGCAGCCGAAGATCCCGCCTTTGCGGCAAGCAGCTCGCCTCCCTGTTGTTAAATCTGGCCACTCTCCATGGCCAGCAGGCAGGACTGTCAGCCACCTCCAGGTGGTGTTTCTCTGCTCGGGAACTCACATGGGGCGCAGGACGGCCGAGAGCTGCTGGAAGGGGAGGAAAACAACTAAGAGGAGCCCCAAAAGCAGCATCCTGGGAACACAGAAATGTTTAAACAAGTAAAATGCCTTCGGTACAGACGAGTTTCTGCCGCACAGATGTCTTTTAGCAGTGACTATGAAATGCCTCAGGCCAAGCACTAAAAGAGTTCATGCGATGTGTACATACACCACATGATCCAACAGATCATGAAGGAACTTGACTTTCATTTAAAGGGGCCCTGAAAGGCATTTTGAGCACACTAAATGAAGTAGCGCAATTGTTAGATTGGGTCGTCAAGGTCATCTGGGCCAAGTATTACTCTTTTACGCGCAGCTGAAAGCTCACACTTTTGTTGCAAAGTTTGTCGCTTTTGTCTCACCCTTTCCTTCGTGTTTTTGGACGCCGCCATCTTCACATGTCTACATCATCTATTCCCAGATGTTCGTCATGAGCTAGACATCCTGCTATTGGGCGGATTTTTTACGCACTTCCGGCAAAGACATGAGGCGTCTGCTCAGCGTTGGCTCGCCGGCTGATGTGCCAGCGGAGTGTCGGAGTGCTTGGACATTTTACAACAAACGAAACAAGTGTAAACAAACGCTTAACCGTTCGTATTGAATGCAACACGGCCATAACACGACATGGATATTCTCTTACCTGAGTACGTTTCATAAAGAAAGCGTTGAAGCCCGTGGCACTTCTTTCGTGCCATCGCAGAGAATGCCCTGAGCCGAATGCCCGGGTTTGACAGATACATTTTATTCCACTTCAAAACAATCCAGAGATGCATTTCGAACGAACACAACGTCACAACATGCGTTGCAAGTCTGAACCACGATTGACAGACGATGGGTTGCCTCCTCCCGCCCGTCGTAAATTCGGCACTCACCTCGCGCGCGGTTGCGGGGACGAACAGCAAGTTGCTTAACTCTGGCGCGCAAGCCGAGATGGCTTTTAGCCACGCACACTGCACATACCCCATGCGAGGTTGAGTCGTACGTCGCTCGAGGAAGATAATCCAGACCATGGGAAGCACTATCCACCCGCAGAAGCACAACGTCGCATTTCATCGCGAAACAAAGGCGTCCACAACACACACCATCGCCTCCTGTAATGCCAAACGCATCTCACACTTCCCAATGGGAGTGAGTGGTACGCCTGCAGTGCCCACATGTCGCAAGGTGGGGCCCCGAGCTGAACCGGGATCACGCAACCGTAACTGACCTTTGGGGCGGTTTTTACCTTGTTGTCAAGGCAACCGATGTTTGAGATTGTCAAAGCAATGGCGCTCGCTCCAGCGCTAGAAAGCTCAGAGCCGCGCCGGAGCATGTTTTGCCAACGTTGCCGCTCTCCACCACGCGTCGCCCCAAGCTGAACTGGTCACATGATTGAAGCGTTTTGTGCACGGGTTCTGTATCGGTTTAAAATGTCTTTTTCACATGCCGCTGGCAGTAATTACCACCACCGCAAAATAAGACCCGGCACCAGCGGGGCCACATCTGATACGGCGCTTTTTGGATAAACAGTGCACGGTGCATGAGGGGCACGAGGGACCGAGCGCACGATCGTCCCCGAGCGGCTGCGAGTTCGCCGCCGATTAAAAGTCACGTGCTGCCCTGCAGCAACGCACACCGCGAAAGGGCAAGGCCAGGCCGCCGCACAAATGCGGCCAGATTTTTCGTTCGCTTTTCCAAGCCTTGAGCGGAGTGAGAGATTCAAGGTGTCAACAAAGCTTGCCCGTAGCAGACGGCAGTATGACCAGCGCGATAGCGGAAGTACGTCACCGCCGAGGAGCGCAGCATCACGGGAGGGAAGGCTGGCGCGCCGTCAACAGCGGAAAGTAAGTTGAAAGGAGGAGGAAACGCGGCGCGACGATAATACGCGGTTTATGATTTACGATTTCTCAGCTAATACTCATCGCTTTAACAAAATTCTTGCGGGAGGAGATTGCTAATACATTGTCTTATTTGGTTACATATACATCCATGCATCGGCGGAAGGTATTTCAGGACCCCTTTAAAAAACGACTATCGGGGTAGCACTCAATTTGGTAGGCTACAGAACTTTTCATAAAACCAGAATGAACGAAACACAGTCACTTAATGTGGACAGTTTGATGTACATGAAAACAACATCCTGAAGCTAAAACGACTACATGGCAATAAAACACAATATGGCTAGATCCCCTGAAAACACCTTTGAACTTGTTTAAAGAAGCAGAAAATGTAACGAAACAAAACAGACACTTGTGCTAAACCCACGTTTCTCTAGTTAAATATGCATGAAAGTAGAACTATCGTGACAGGACCAAAGTTGTTTTTTGTGCCATTTTGTCCAGTGCTGCCACCATTCTAGCTTTACCCTCAGCTAGAAGAGACTGCCCACTTTCGACATACCTGAAGCTCTTGGACTTTATGTCGAGGCTAATTAGATGCTCCGCATTCGCCACCATGATATTTTTGTGGTCTCCACTTCTTGCTGGAGCCTGTTTCGGGCATCATGACTAGGACCAGCCTTGGCTGGGTCAAGACACCACGGCTTAGCTGCCTGAGCTTTTAAGCCGCAATGCGCTCTTGGCAGTCTTTGCTCGATGTTTGAACTGCTCTCAAAACCTCTGGTGTCACATTGAAGTGACTTGCATCTAGGTCAAAGCGCTTGAAGAACGAAACAATGTGTCTGATGCCATTAACAGTTTTTGTCGCACACTGAGCCCTTTCATTAAGTTGCCGGCAGTTCTTATTGAAGCCCATTTCTCCAAACGCTGTTCTATGTGGAATGCACAGCAATGCCTTCACTAGCCAAGCCAAGAGAGGGAATTTGGTTTTGTTGTTAGCCTCCTTCTGCTCAAAACTCTGCTGCCAATACTCGTTAATTCGTGTAGACGGACCTGATCAACATGTTCAAGCTGGACGAGCATGTATTCATCCATCAAAGTCAATTCATCGCAGGGTTAGATCACTTGCAGCACCCTAAAATGAGCTCTAGAGGACTTTTCTTTCCTCAGCTGTGGGCTTAAAGGGACACTGAAGTGAATTTGTCAAGCTCCTGTTTTTGCTTGCACTGCGTAGACTGGCTCAAATTAGCACACTTTTCATCGTTTATCCGGTTGACAAATCGGTAATTATTTTACAAAGCGCGAAAGAAGAAAAACTACCATGCGCGGTTTGCGGCGGCCGCACCAACTAAAGCTGTGACGTTGGGAGGAGCGGGCACCGTGATTGGACGATGCCCAAGGTGAGCAACCAAACAAGTTTCGGTTTCGGTTTCGGTTCTGTAAAACACAACTGGTGGCGTTGTTGGATGGGCATTCTCAATAACTCAGTAATCATTGTACCGCGCTTCTGCCATGTTGTCAGCTGTAAAATGCATAAAGATAAGCCTCCCAGGACGGCTTAGAATCGTAGCATTCACTAGCCGAGGCCTACGCAGTGCATGGACGCCCTCCGCGTGCCCGCAGACGCCCAAATGTCATGCGCTTTTCCCCCATATTTGGAGCTTGCCTCACTCATGCCTGTACCGTAAAAAGCGTGTTCGCACCAGGCCAAGGGTCTGTTCATTCTGGCCTGTGCCCACTGCCCGCAAGCAGTCAGTGCTTATGGCAACAGCACGCCAACGAGAACTCGGCTAGCGCGCCAGTGCCAGCCTGACGCGCGTTCTGTGAACTAGTTCGTGGAGCCATGAACGTTGCGGCCCAAAAAAAGGTGAACTCAATGTAGAAAACATCGGCAGAAAACAAAAAAGTTAACTTACAAAAAAAAGCACGTACCCGCGGGGACTCCAACTTGTGACTTGCAAAACATTGCGGCAACATACCTAGCACCCCAGACCACTCGGCCACGTGACGGGCTCCGCCAACCTGGGTAATATAAGGTATATATTGTACAACAAGTTTACACTTTTATTTAGGTTTGGCATTTCAAGCAGCTTAGATGACTATTTGTTGTATTGCGCTCGTGCAGTAAGCGTCCCCCAAGTTTCCACAATAGCTCACGTCTAGCAATTGCATTTCGTAGACGGAAAAGCGTTCGCAGATGCGTAGTTGTGCTGCTGACCACTGTGCTTGTTCGCCCAGCGCAAAAAGGTGCTTCCCGCACCCTATTTTTACGCTGTACGGTAAAAATATCAGTTGATATTATTTCCTTAGTACCTATATTGACTTCGCTGACTTCTCGCGCCTTCAAGAGGCATTATAGTTTCCTACTGGCGTACCAGTCAGCGAAGCGTCGCATGTGCGCTTGTGCAGCGTGCGCTTGTGTGAAGCGACCTTGACTTGGAGCTAGATACAGTGTACAAACTAACCAAGTAAAGAAAGGCCCATTCTGCCATTCACAACCGTGTCCTGCCTTCGTTTCAACTGAGCGAACGAATTGCGACGACCCGTTGGCGGCCGGCAGACGAAACGCTGGGCCGACTGACTCTGTCTGAAGGCCGGGGAGCCGTGCAGTAGCGCAGCCAATTGCGAGCTCGGCTCCTCGCGACGTCACACAAAAACGCCGCAGAAAATGGGCGAGCGTAAAGAGAGGAGGAGAGCATTTTCGAAGTAATTTTTCTACTAAATAAAATCGCGTAAACGCGCCCAGGGTGGTCGTAACATGGCCTGGGGACTCCGGACTACAATTTGCGCAAGTAATCCCGCAATGGTTACATATCACTTCAGTGTCCCTTTAAGAAGCGCAGGCTCTGCAAAATGACGTCGTTGAAAGGCAGTCCTGCAGAAGGCACGCAGCGCATTTTATGTAAAAACTTCCTTCCACTTCATTTTATGTAAAAGATGCCTTCAACGCCCGTGGCGTAAAGGACTCCTCCCACCAGAGCCAACACATCACGGAAGCCCGGCGAAACGAAGCTTCGGCACAAGATTAGCGCAGATTGCTTGAAATGAAGGAGGATGTAGCAGGATTTACCTTTCGGCACGGTTAGGCGCAGATATCAGATCACTGGTTCGTTGCCCTTGAGCTCCGTGTGTACGGGCTCCCACTGCCGCCGCAGCCAGGCGACCCGATATAGCACTCCCCGCACCAGGAGTGAGCACAAGTCGCCCTCCGGGTGTGCAGCAGGGCCACCCGGGCGTAGCATAGCAGGGCACAGTGCTGGGGTCAGGCCCAGGCTGACTACCACCAGCTCGGCTGTGGCTGAGGACACCGCGCACTACAGCAGCGCTTGCCGGGTGCCCTCCCCTAGCACGGCGCCTGCTGAAGCCGAGCCCTGTCGCTGTCGCACAGAGCTGCCCGAATAGGCTAGGTTGTGGCCCTTCAGGTCATCTCGGACGATGGCCCAGGCCAGCTGAGCTGCCCACAGTGGGGCGTCCGTTGTTTGCTGCGCTTGCCCTGAATTTCCAGCTGCACCTCGGCCACCAGAGCAGGGGACCATCCAGAGGCCACCACCTGGGCCATTTTATGATTACTGGACCAATAGGTACAAATAGCAGTTCAGAAGGGGAAAACAGGCATTTACCTTAGGAAATATGATATAATGGTGTGGTAAACATTGCTAAGCCACAAGTGACAAAGCTCTGAGGTTTGCAAGCCTGTCGAATTGCCCTGCAGCTGGCAAAACAGCAACCACTTGATCTCCCAGGTATGAAGCTGAAATTGAAGCCTTTGTCATCTCCTGCCCTAACATCATTTTGATGCCACTTTAAGCCACTCTTGAGTACATTAACAACCTAGGGCAACCCAATGAATGTAGTTATAAGTAGTCCTAGGTGAAACCTGAAGACAAGAAAACTAGACACAAGGGCAGCTCTATGCAAAGCGTTAACACGAAGGGTAGCGAGCACAAATTACACAGCTTTTCTCTCATTTAGTGCACACAAATCGCATACCACATCCTGCTAAAACCTGATACACCTAGCATAACCGGTTAATTGCACTGGAAACACATCATGGGTCTGCAAGGAAAATTCCAACATCAACATCAGCTATACACAAAAAGTGGTTACCTTCTGTAAATGAGAAACGTCCTAATTGACCCAGTGCAAGAGCAGCTTGGCCTACTCCCACATGAACAGGTTGATCAGCGACAACTCCTTGGCAGCTTTGTTCACATCCAGGGCTTGAAAAGGCGCCCTGAACGCACCGACCAGATGCCGGAAAAAATGCGAGATAATAAAGTGTACACAACTAAAGCACTGAGCACTAAAGCAGTTTGAAACTTAAGGTAAGCAAAACTCGTTATCTCGAGGTAAACAAGGATGCAGAGTGGTTTTACTGCTCTAACATGAAAATATCCTACTGCACAAGGACAAAAAAAAGTCAACAGCTCATTCACCTGCTTTTGCCTGTGAATGAGCTTATCTTATTCAAAAATCTCAAACCTGCTACAGTGAAAGGCTTGGAATGAATAAAACTCTAGGGCAGTGCCTTGAACATGCACACAATATTTTGGGAAGGTCTGGTACTATTCATAGCTCAACTGTGTGCTAGCAGAAGAAAACTAATGTATGTCAGAAACTAGCAATACCATTCCAAACTTTCTTCATAAACACACGTTTGCAGCTAGCTAATATGCCATTATCCTTTTGTAATACTGTTTTATGTGACAGGATACAACTAAAATGGAACAAGCAGTAAGACAAATGTGCACTCTATTAGCTTCATTTTTAGCTCAGACAGAAATTCACTACATATGCCCATCATGAATATCTCAAGACAACTGATCACAAGAACAATAAATGCAGCATGGAGATATGGTAACGGTCAGTGGCAATGCAAATTGTCTTAAATTGGCCCCTTTCCAGCTTTATTTTTGGTCCAGATTACAAAATCGCATGACATGCACTTCATACGGGTTTTTGGAAACAGATGGTGTATTAACCCCAACAATTTGTGTTCGGAACAACGACAATTCCTGCATCATTTCTATTCTTTTCTTTGGAGTTATGTGAGTAAGATTATTGTTTGTTGAGTTTTAGTTTGCGGACACACCTTAATGCGCAACAACTGTCTAGTATTTGTAATGTCCTTACGCTAAACTGTGCTCTTAAACGCATTGGCCTATGTAGGATTTTATTACATCAAAGGGACCTTACAAACGATTTCTGATTCAGTCTCTGTAGTCACGCGCGTTATCTGCTGGCTATTTTCCGGCTATTGCCGGCTGTTTTCCCGAGAAACATTGCGTACATGCGGACTTACTACAAACATCTTGGTTTTTTTTTTGGTTAGTGTCATCTTGGTAGCAGGCGCAAACAGACCAATGAGTGGAGCTTGAAGACACTACTACTTGTCTGGTCAACGTGTTCTGACTCAGACGCTTTTTTTACTAGTTATTTCTTGGTCAGTGCGGTCATATATAATCTGAGAATGTGAGCGAAAAACAAGAAAAACGGGGTTACAGCAAGAAAGGCGCCAACAGTAAAAAAAAAAGTACAGTTGCCCCCCCCCCTATTTTGCCTTAATAGCGTATTTACGTTGCACTCCATCGTTGTGCTGCGACATCACCGAGATTTGTCTTAAAATTTTTGCATCGCTAGTCCATAAAGGCTGAGCGCGAGCTCGGCTGATGCCTGTGCATTCGTTGTACTGCTTGTACCGTTTCAACCTTTTTTTTTAACGAGAAAAGTTTGCAAGCCCAAGCGTGTACTTCTTCACAAATTGTGGCGCTGGGCACCGGCGTGTGCTGCGCGCAGAATTCGCCAAACTATGGTACTGTGCAGTAAAAGCTCATTAACGACGACCGCAAGAAACTACTACTTATCACGCGAGTAGCCACTCACCTTTGTTCGTGCGAAGTCGTTTCCGGACGCTTGGGGAACCGTGGCAGTTTTCACGCATACAAAGGCTTGAGCAAGTATTTTGGAGATGAATTTGAAACACCATTTACCTATTTACTCTCTAAAAAGCATTTTTTGCGCAAACAACTTCACAAACGCAAGAGGAACACATTGGTACGACAAATGCAGACAAACGCGACAAACGGTTGTTGTGTTTGCATTGAAGTGACAGAGGAACCCTGGTGGTGCTGAAAACTACTACCACAAACGCATAAACTAAAAAGTAAAATATTTTCGCTTAATAAAAAAGAAAAAAACGTATTATAAGAATAAGAATAATGTTTATTGTGCGTTCATAAACTGTGTACATAAGTGAATATACAGAAGGAGGTCCCATAGCACTAGGCTGTAAGGGGACCTCCTGAAAGTCAATTTTTTAATAAATGCAATAAATTACTCTTTTACTTGCAATTTTTAACGGCTTTTTATTTTTTTTAAGTGACCGCTCAGCGCGCGCCTTTTTGAAGTTTGCTGTTGTCGGTTCTACAATTTCGGATTAGATAAATTGGACTTGCGCCTGTAAAATGCTTCTTTAAGTCTTCGGTACTTTGCCCATGCGTTATCGGGCACCCTGCCTATCTTCAGCACTGTGTGGAGGAAGGAAGCAACGAGTTATTTTCCAGAAAGGTGGAATAGGGTCATCTGCTTCGCTTAACGTTAGCGAGCCTTTTGGTAGAAAATAACTTTCGCTATCCCAAGTGTTCCCAGTTGCTTGCACAGCTGTTCATTTTTCTAGCTCCGGAAGATGCTGCTTGATGTGTGCATTGTGAACTCCAGCCTAAGCCATAATCACTAGCTAATAACTAGCGCCACCTTTAGTGCCATTACGCCAGCGCAGCTCCAGCCCAAGCGAGGTCTGGGACGCGCTCGTTAGTGCGCGTGGTTCACAATTGCACAAAACATTGCAGTCCGATTCGCCTCGCCATGCCTCTTCAATGCTCCAGCCTTCACGCCCAGCCCTCACATCTTGCGCAGTCGATGCCCGACCCTCTGTGCAACCACGCAACCACGCAAGTACGCCGACGCGGTAACTTAAGCCGGCTTTCGCCGTTGGACCAGTTCGACAGCCAGTGCGCCATTTTGTCTTCCTCGCCCAAGCGTTTTGCGCCGTTCCATGGAGGAAAGAAAAGGTTCACTCACTCGCCTCCTTGTGCGCGTCTGCGCTTGCTTGCTGGCGGACGCTCCAGCAAGATTGAGTTTTGTGTGTGACCGCCTGCGTGTATCCGGCTCGGCGGAATATCATGTCAGGAATTGTGTGGGAGCGGCTCGTCTCAGTGACAATTTCGCGCCTATTCATCGACCTCATACGGAAAGTATTGGCACGGCGACAGCTGGACACTGCCGGTTTCAAAGAAGAGCTCATTCGGAAGCCGACTGGAAGACTGGAAGCCGACATTCGGCAGCAGCATGAAGCTAGCCCCCCGGTTGAAGTGAAGGCTTCTGCCTCGTCCGCCGCGGTGCCTTTGACGCTAGACCCAGCCACCGTACTTAGCCTTGCCAGACACAGTGACAAAGACTGCCTGCAACATGATCTGTTACCTTTGCCAGAGCAGCCGCCATAGCAAGTGTTAGTAGCCCAAACATTGCCCTCAAGAAGTGCCCCTGTCGCATGACACCGTCGCATCCGACGCGGTGTTCGCGCGCCATCACCCCAATATTCCATCGTCCCACTTCGCAGCCAGCCCATTCCCAGCCAGCACGCAGTTATAAAAGGTACACTGGCCGAACACAGAGCTGTTTTTGCTTGCCACATCGATGATCTTGACCATATCACTGATATGAAGCTCCGTGTTTACCTGCTAGTGCGTTGCCCTACAGTAGGAGCTAATACCGGTACGATGCAGAAGGCAAGCAGTTCCTAAAAACTCAGGGGCCCAAGTGAACCATGGCTTTCAAAGGGTAATGTAATGTGCCACAATCAAAGCCATCTTCCGTGCCTTGCTCATCGGAGCCAAGCACCCGTAACTCTACAGCTTCTGTGCGAATTCAAACCGAGTAAAGGCCAGGAGCTTCCATTCAAATAGTACGGCTTCTGTGGCCCCCTCCGCTTCCTTCTGAGCCTCCCGGATGCCGTACGCTTGACGCGGGTGGGTGGTGAAACCAAGTTCTGTCAGGCCAGTTCCCACAAAGGAAGTCAAGCACATACAGAATTCCTTCAACAGCCAGAAAGAGTTTATACCGTCGGTGAACCACCTGCCAACTACTTTCAGCCCAGCCAACAGCAAGCCCAGCATGCCCAAAACTTTGTCCATGGACAGAAAAAGTGAAAAACGCTCGTGAGCCAGCCACCTACAGGTTCCAAGCCCGTCAACAGCGCCAACCAGCCGCGACCTGTGCAGCAGCCAACGCCCAACTTGAGATATCTGTGGTATCAGAAGAGACCAAGGACAATTTGTGCCACACCTGGCTGACCACTTTGCGAGTGGCATCGATGTGCTTCAGCTGGACAAAGCCCATGCCCAAAAGTTTGGCAGCAGCATTGACCATTCAGCATTTGGCTACAAAACGAGCCAGGACTTCCTGCGTAGCAATTGTGGCATACTGCGTGCCACATGCAGCTCCATGAGACTGTTTGAGAGGGTGTTGGCAACCTCCTGTCCAAAGACAACTGGCACGCCTTTCACGAACCTCGAAGCCAGGGCTAAGGCCCTTACCACGCTTCAGTGTGCATGAAACTGCCAGTGCAAGGAAGCAGTACAGTGTAGACTCACCTCTGCAGTCAGTGCAGCCACAGCCTAAATGGTACAATGCGCTTATTGGCTGTCTAGCCACCTAGATGACTTGGTGCACGAGTGAAGCGTGCGGCAGTGTTTTCCCCGCATGTATCACTGTTGTGCCTGTTGTGGACAATGTGCGGATATTACTGTCCACCGGACGTGGTCAACCAAACTGGGGCGGGGTGCGAGCAGCCACATGTGCCGTAGTCATTGGGTGATCACTAGCGTCACCTTCAGTGCCATTGCGCCACGCAGCTCCAGGCCCATGCGAGGTCTGGGACATGCTTGCTTGTTTGTGCTTCATTTGTGCCCACCTCTGGTGTGGTCAATCGTGTTGTATAATGTTCAAATAAACGCTTTCCTTTAAATAACTCCCATTCGCCTTGCCATGCCACCTGAATGCCCCAGCCTCCACGCCCAGCCTTCACAGTACCGCCTACGGTGCAATTCAGGAATTGCGAGGAGAGGATTAAGAGTAATGTGGTTTTAGCAGCACAATTTACAACAATCAAGGTCTTAACCTGAAAAATAGCTGCAGTGATTTCATTAAATCAGCAGATTTGAAGATCCACGGCAGGCAAAATGGATCACAAAAAAAAGATCTGGCTTGGATGTTTTTAAAAAAGCATAGTACAGATAGAAAATGTAGGTGATTTCTTGTTGAAGTTGGATGTTTTTACTATAGAAGTCTAGAGCATGTGTGTGCTTTAATTTGTTATGAGATGGGGCGTGTTCAGACGTATTTAAGCGCAAATGTCAAGGAAAGCATTTCGAGTAAATTTATCATGAGTGGTTTTGAAAGTGTCAAGACGTGTAAAAAACAAATAGGCTCGGGTAACACTTCTTTACCAATGTCTCCGGATAAACCGCTCTCAAGGCGACCGTTTTAAAACCTCTTGGTGTAGCATATGCTTGTGTTGTTCTCAGCAAGACATCTTTTGCACGTTTACAAATAAACTTCTCGAAACTGCTAGCGGTAAACGTTTGCAAGATGTCTTCACGTAGAGGTAGACGATTGTAGCTGTTTCAGGCTGTTTCAAGACGTCTTCAAGACAACTTGTGTTTTATGGGTAGCAGCAGTGGAGCGGAGGATGTCGCGAATAGTAGTTTCCTCCATGTGTGCTGGCTTGGTGGCGTTCCGTGCGCTGTGCATTTTGTTCGCCGTGGTCAGCTCCACTGGTTCAAGTAATTGGATGTCGTTCGTCGCCTCTGGTGCGTTTCGTGCGCTGTGCGTCTCGTTTTATCTAGGAAACTCCCCTATAAGTGGTGCGTGGTTGTTCACCACGTATGGTGCATTTCGGCCGCCGTGCGTCTTGTTCGCTTGTCGTGGCCATATCCACCGATCCGGATGTTATGTCGTTGGTTGCGTGGACCGGCGCCGGGACGGCACGAGCGAGAAATGTACGTACTGGCTCCGTTGTGTTCCGTGCTCTCAGCGTTCCGTTCGTGCACGTCTGTACCGGAATAGCGGGTGCCAGGAACGTGGTGCCTTCTGGCTCGTGCACGCTGCGTACGTTGCGCGTCTCGTTGCTCCTTGCTGGAATGACCTGCGCGAGGGCGATGTAGCTCGTGAGTGATGTAGCAGAGCAACGTGTGTTCTTTATCTCGCCAGAAATGCACTGACCTTTGATGCGTTTCTGTAATCATGGCAGTTACCTGGGAGAGGTCCGGTGAGCACGCAATCACAATTTTGCATGCGTCGTCTCGTTCATGTGCGTGCCGTCGTGCATTCTGCCATGTGTCCGGATCTCGTGCAGGCCAGGCACCGATGGGAAACGTGCGGCCGGCTCTCGCCAGTTGTCTCTGAAAACTTTCTCGTTCATCACGCACTCTTAACAACTGACCTGATCATATTGTCAAGTTTCTTAAGATCGTTTTTGTCGTACCTTGAGATAGGGCACTGCATATGTTATGCGGCTGATGACGAAGGCCTGCACTAGGCGGAGCGTCTCGCATTCCTGGAGGCCCCCGCGTTTGCCTGATACTCGACCGATCATGCGGCTGATTTGTTCACACGTGGATTTAAGTTTGTTCAGGGCAATGGTGTTAATGCATTTGTTATTACTCCCTTCTAAAACATCTACCGAGCGTTTACCACAGCTCGGGATGCACAATACGATCACTGAGCTCATAGAGGCTCAGTACACGAGTCAAATCATGCGACTGTCAATGACTACTGGCAGGCAGGTCCTTGAAGATCTCTGCATCGCTCTACCCCCTACCACTGAAGACAGAGCGGACATCCCTCCCCCTTGGCGCTGCAAACTATCGTTTAAACCTCTGCCCCGTAATATGCATCCTGACCGAAACTCAGGAAGAAGGCAAGCCGAGCAACAGCCATAACAAAATCAATATGGCACCCGTAAAGGCGTGTATTATGTAGACGCAGAGGGGCCCACACCGGAGGGCATCTGTACGGTTGCGGTCCGGCATGATGGAATACAGGTGGATGGACTATCGGTGAAAACGAGTAAAATTGAGTTTGCTGAAGAGGACAGCTATAGCTTTGGCCGCCACTCACTCTGACGCAACGCACATAATGTCTGACTCGCAACAAGCTTGCCGAAATTTCATCAGGGGTCGATAGCACTCCTAGCTAGAAAAAAATTCTGACAAATGCCAATCCCTAAATATCCGACACCATCAAACAACGTGTATGGGTACCTGGCCAGCAGGGAGTAGAGGGGGAACGAGGCTGCGCACACAGACCCGCCCGAGCGTCTCTCCCCCAGGAGTTTCTCTGACTTTCCCAGCTCTGACCGTACTCTTGTACCTTACCCGCTAACCACATTCTCTGAGGTCACAAACATACCTGCGCCACGGTAGGCGGGCGTTCCCGGTGCCCGCCAAGGGCATGGATAGAACTGAGGAGCGCCATCTCCGCCTGCAGACGGGCTCATTCTACAGCCCCGCAATGCTCAAACACATCAACCCGTCCTTCTCGGGTTCGTGTAACTTCTGCGGTCAGTACGTATCGTATGGTATGAGCCTGCCAGTATAATCCCTAAAAGTCAAAGTGAAGCCAACGAGGGAGGGCTAGGAACCTAGAGTCTCATTCGACCAATGGGATCCCGGACTGAGGAATACCACGCACGCAAGAAAGGCCTAACCAACTCTCTAACTTTGTCTTGTACATTAAGAAATAGCCTCCTGCTCTCAAACAGCGCGGCTGGCAGGGTCCTCTGCCGTCTGGTGTCGGAGGCAGCCTGAAGTAGCGTTGGCACATTCGTTCGTTTGGAGAGATGGCGACGGTTGTCCTCTAGAAGACGCAAGACGATGTCGTCCTTACGGCCAGAGCAGGGTAGCCTTCGGTAGTGCGCTCACGAACTTCTGTTTCTTCGCAAAGCATAGGACGTAGCGTTTCGAAGACAGCTGTCGCTGACACAGCACGCCCGAGCGTCTCTCCCCCGACTGAGTTTCTCTGACTTTCCAGGCTCTGACCGTACAACTTGTACCTTACCCGCTCCGCCGCCACATGTACATTCTCTGGACGGTCACAACATACCTGCGCCACGGTAGGCGGTGGGCGTTCGCCGGTGCCCGCCAGGGCGACTGGATAGAACTTCTCAGGACGCCGCCATCTCCACCGCCTCTCCCCCAAAAGCAACTGGAAGGGAGCAAGCGCAATGAAGCCGCCACGCGTTCACAGGCCGCGTCAACAAAAATAACTGCGGCAGTCAACAAGTGCCACAGGAGAAGAGCAACTGCGGCCGCGTTCCCTGCCGGGCCCTCACCCCCTCGTTTTTCCCTCTTCACCATGACCCCTTTGCGAGCGACCGCCGAGAAACAGTGCCAAACAGGGACCGGGAAAGGGGGGAAGGGGGCAGGTTTCGTTGTTTAATTTTGCCATCCTTGACTGTTAAGCTGCACAGCGGCACCCCTAAATGTTTGCGACTCGTACACGCGCGTCCGGAATCGAGCTCGTGATAAAACTTGTTTGTACTACTGTACTCACGAGTGCATATACTCAAGAGTGCAATCACTCGCAAAACCAGTATTCATGAGTATTGTACTCATGAGTACTGTGTACTCATTAGTACTCATACTCTTTAGTACTGAAACTCACTGAGTACTCATACTCATGAATACTGTACTCATGAGTACTCCTAATCATGAGTAGTGTACTCATGAGTACTGTACTCACGAGTAGTGGACTTACCCCTTTACTCACTCGTCATCATACTCACCTTTTTTTTGCTGGGTGTGTACTCAATCTACATCGTACTCACTCGTGAGTTTGAGTACAAATGAGTGAACTCATGAGTGAGTACGCCGACCTATGCAACGCTCACTGCTGGGCAAAGGCCTCCCCCATCAATCTCCAATTATCCCGGTCCTGTGCAAAGTGCGACCAATTTATCCTCGCAACCTAGATCTCATCTGGCCATCTAACTTTCTCCCGCCCCCTGCAACACTTGCCTTCTCTAGGGAACTACTCTTTTCCCCTAATGACCAACGGTTATCTTGCCTTCGCATTACACGCCGTGCCCGCGTCCTAACTGCGAAAATTTATCCCCGCAAACTAGATCTCATCTGGCCATCTAACTTTCTGCCACCCCCTGCAACGCTTGCCTTCTCTAGGAATCCACTCTGTTACCCTTAATGACCAGCGGTTATCTTGCCTTCGCATTACATGCCCTGCCCACGTCCATTTCTTCTTAATTCATTTAATTTCATTTCACTTCAAGTTTTCATTTCTTTCACGTTTTGTTTTGTACGCGAGGAGGCGGGAGAAAAAGGCTCCCAACGGCTGCTTGACGAGGTCCCTGCCTCCTGTAACATGGACAACATTAAGAACAGTACTTACAAGAGCCTCTTGTTGTCAACCATAAGGCATAAGAATATGTTGTCCAATTTTCAACATTGTGTAAATACCTAGTCACGCACAGATATATGAAATACATGCGTATGCAAAGGTAAAATCCAACTTGGCGTGCATGCTAAAATTCCATGTATCCCGATTAACACGAGTGAGAAGTGTAACAATTATACACACCCACATACAAATTCCAAGACCGACAAATACAATTCTTCATGCTTTTACATCGGCATCAATCTTCCAGTCAACACAAAAATTTATTTATAAAATCAGGAGTATGACACAAGAAAATAATAAAAGGTTCAAAATAAATAACCTGCTAAGGTACAGCTCAAACGCGTGTTTAACTGAGAAGGTATCTATTTTATTTCCCAGGATGTGCAGGCTGTTTAGCAATACCGGTATTTGGCTTTGTAGCATATTATCCCCGTGAATGGTTCTGTTAAGAGAGAGCGACCAGAACTCCGAATGTCTCGTAACACGTGCATGGACATTTTAATTATATGGAAACATAATAACCAGGCTATTCGTACCTTTATTTCTTTCTGTAATTAGCTTCTTGCAGAGGCGGTAATCATAGACGTTTGGAGGCTAATTAGGGTAAGTTTTATTCATTATAGGACGCACGGGGTGGTAAGAAATTACGTTCGAGGTATTTTTAAATACTCTATTCTGTAAGCTAGTAAGTTTATGTATATTTGCAGAAGTAGTGGTACCTTATGCAACAAAACAGTATTTAATGTATGCTAAGAACAGTGATTTATATAGTAGGAGTCTAGGTTTCATTGGAAGCAAGTCTCGGTGACGGTAAAGTGCACCTGTGAGAAGTGATAGTTTAGTAACTACGTCATCTGTAGGTAAGTCCACAGCATATTTTCAAAACATGTTACTTCTAGCGTATTAAAACTGCTTACTGTTTGAATGGGAGTGCCGTTTTGGATAAGAGTTTGATTTGGTGCAGCTGTTTGGTTTTTTTCTCGGCATACAACAGCTTTGGTCTCTTCAGTGTTTATAGCTAGTCCATTACACGAAGCCCAGTGAGCAAGTTTAAACAAAATTTTATTTCCCCGTTAACACAAAACGTTACAGTTACTATCCGAAATGAATTGACTTGTATCATCTGCCTAAATTACAAATTTACCTGAAGAATCGATTTGAACAATATCATTGATATAGATGTTCTTGATATAGGTCCTAATATACTCCGAACTTGGTCTATTTTTTGATGAATGGTGATTTTGTAATGAAACATATTGTGTACGATTGCTTAGACAGCACTCGATGATATTGTGCGCTGTGCCGCGTATACCATAGGATTTTAAGTTTCGCAAGAATACTATTATATTAAGGGAATGGAGAAATCTACAAAAATTCCAAGAACCTTTTTTTTTCTTCAATGGCTTCTAGAATGAATTCTTTTTGGTCCTGAAGTGGAAGTTCGGTAGAACAGTTTTTTCGAACTCCATGCTGTTTTTTGTTAGTCAATGCTGTCTACCCGTAAAGAGGTAAGTCTAGAATGCAGAAGTTTATCTAATACCCTAGAAAAAATGGTCAAAATAGAAATAGGGCTGTAATTTCCAAGATTGTTCTTGGCGTCTTTTTTAAAATAACGACAACCTTCGCTATCTGCAGAAAAACGGGGAAAGTTCCACTTGAAAAACATATGTATATATATGCATTAATTGAGTAGTAATCATGTCCGCAACAAGATTTAATGGGATGTGTTTGCATATCGAGTGGACTCGAAGAATTATTATTATGGAGTTTCATAATTGCTGCGAAAACTTCGTGCTCGGTTACAGGAGAAATATATAAAATATCTAGGCAAGGAGGATTCATGTACTTAGAACTGTCACCTGTAATTATCGAAAAGTCATATTCACAAGATGGTCATTAAATCACTCGCAAGAGCGCTTCCTTTAACGTGCTTTCCATCCACCATAACTTCGGTTACATCTGTGCGTGATTTAGAAACGTCGAAGATTGAATAGAGGTTCCTCCAAGTAGCAGCTGAATCACCGCTGGATTTCTCAAAAAGGGTATTATAGTAATTATTGCCAGACTTCGCTATCTGTTTGTTATGCTGGTTGCGATATTTTTTAAACTTCTTTAGTAGATCAGTGTCAGGATCGGTGAAAAATTTGTTATACATGTAGCATTTTACTTCATTTTACCTGAGAGATCAGGCGGCATCCAAGGTTTGCAAATTGTGCGAGGCGTCTTTAACCGCTTACATTGGAAGTTTTCGCATAAAAAGATTTGAATTTGCCTAGGAAGGATTCAAACGCTAATGACGCGTCTTCTTTTGAAAGAAAACGTCTGTCCAGTCGGTTGTGGACCATTGCTATCGAAATCTATTCAAATTTTTAGAAGAAATGTTTCTTACGAAAGACGCCGACCTATGAAACTTTTTACATTGTTTGACAGCCATAAAAATGGAAAGTTGATCACTCAAATCACTGGCTAGGACTCCAGCTTTAATGTTTGTAACATGAAAACCCACAAGAGAAAAATCAAGCAGAGTCGAAGAGTTAGTGTTTACTCGGGTTGGGTGGTCGATGACACTGGTTAAACCGAAGCTTTGGTACAAGCAGGTTAGTTCATATTTCATAGGACTAATACATATGACGTCTATATAAAATCACCGCCACCGATTGTCTCAAGCTTGATCTTAGCGGGAAACCGGAATAAATGTTCTTAAAACGAAAGAAAAGGTGTGTATGATGCAAAGGGAGGGTGATATACAGCAGAAATGACGTACTTGTTCATATGCAGTGACAGCACTTAATAGTCGTTATGTGTGCAAGTAAAGGTTTTAAGAAGTTCATGGCGGTACTCGTTTTTCACAAATATTGCTTCGGCACCGCAACGCTGAGTTAGGCAGTTTAGAAAAAATGCGTTATATCCTGGCATAGTGAAAACATTATCACCATCAGCGAACCATGTTTCTGACTGCATTTATGTTATATAAAATTCCAAAGTGATTTAATGGAAAAATATTTTAAGGACTTGTGTTTATTTCAAGCAGTTTGAGCATTTAAGTGAAAATTTTTAATACCTGATAAGCAATCATGACCAAGGTGCGCGCATAGCTCGTTAGGCTTAACGTACATACATAGGCTGCATATGAACGCCTTATGTTATTCATGTAGTGGTCGGGAACTTCTACTATTGTTTCCAGAGACCCTTGGGACTTTACAACAATCGCTTTGTCGCCCTCCGTTCACTTCACAAGAACCTTTCCATTGCTGTGCCATACAAACTCCAAGTTGCTTTCACGTGCCTACGGCTTACTTCCCAAAACAACTTTCTAGTGTATTCGTGACGTTTTGTTTCGATGTACACTTCGGTGTCAGCCGTTTTCATCATTTTTCTAGCTTCAAACCAGTCGTCATGCACTGCCTGCCGAGTAGAGCGAACGATAACACCGGGTGTTTTATCTGGCTACGAAGGCAGGCGGTGAGCGGCCATGACGTCATTTTTCTCGAGCTGGGGAAGCCTGCAGCATTGCAGCTATTTGGTTCACCTTTGAAAGAACGTCTTCCTTTTCTGTCTTCGGGAGGCCATGAAACTCTAGATTAAGTTTCTTTTTTGTGCCACTCAAGTTTATTGATGTATTTTGTCCACATCACTGACGGCCTCGCCACCTTGTTGCGCCGGAGCTCGATCAACTCGCCGGTTAACTTCTGCTACATCTCTTTGGTTTTCGGTCAACTTCGCTAGCACGGAGTCAACTTGTCGGGCAACGTTTGTACGCTTGCGTCGACAGCAGTGACCGTTTCGAGAACCTGCTTGAAATTTTCTTGCCGCTCTACAATCGATGCTGCCACGACGCTACTAGCAATCGTCTTTTTTTCACCTCTACAAAAAGGGCACCGCCACTGCTTTTGAGCGGCACCACCCATTGACTTGTGCGCTTTTTCTGACAGGCCATAACGAATTCTGAAGTGATAGGCGCATAGTGATTCGGTAAACACCACACAAGCATCATCAGAACCAATAGCCAAGTCGCAGTCAAAGCAAAAGCTGTCATCTCTCATTTTGACACTCTCTCGGGCAACACCTCAACCGCACAAGATATAAACGGAAAGCTTGAAGTCTGCAATTAAAATAATCACAAACCTGTAACAATACAGAGGAATTGAGTGCCGAGCTGACAGTGCCACCGCTGCTACCCAAATGCCGGGGACGTCGAGCGCTGCCTCTTTTATACGGGCCGAGCTCGCTGAAGTGGCAGTGAAGTCCCCACTGCGCCGTCGCAGCAGTCTTCCCAGATCACGTGCTCTTGTCTTTAGCAGCCCGGTCGTCAGACGCAGCATCTTGATTTTCCCGAGGCGGCCAGAAGCATACAATACGGCGTCTGTAACACAGACCAATTGATTGCTGAGATGACTGTGCCACCACTGCTGCCCAAATTTCTACTAATATGTCCCTAACAAGCGTTTGTTCCCTCACCCGCTCCCCTCTCTTGTTGTCCCTAATGTTACGCCTATCATCTTTCGCTCCATTGCCCGCTGAGTCGTTCTCAATTTAAGTTGAACCCTCTCAGTGAACCTTCAAGTTTCTGCACCGTAGGTGAGTACCGGTAAGATGTAGCTGTCATTCGCTTTCTTTTTCAGGGACAATGGTAGGCTGCCATTCATTATCTGAGAATGTCTCCCGTATGCACTCCACCCAATTCTTATGCTTCTAATTATCTCTGCCTCATAGGGTCCCAATTCAGGGTCCCAAATTGGCCTAAGTAGAGATATTTGCTTACAACTTGAACGGCCTCGCCAGCTATCTCCAACCACTGTGCTGTCCCGAGGTTATTTATCATTACTTTGGTTTTCTGCATAATAATTTTCAGGCCCACGGTTCTACTCTGTTGATCCAGTGCGGAAAGCATGTTTTGCAATTCTTCCCAGGATTACTTCATCCAGGGAACGTCGATAAGCAAATCTGAGGTTAGTGACGTATTCTTCATTAACCCTTACTCCCACATGTTCCCAATCCAATGCTCTGAGTACTTCTTGTAAACATGCTGTGAATAACATTGGAGAGATTGTGTCTCCTTGTCTGACGCCTTTCCTTATAGGTTTTTACTGCTCTCCTTATGGAGGATGATGGTAGCTGTAAACTAATTATAGATACCATCTAGTATTCTTACATAATGCTCATAAACACCCTCGTTCCATAATGCCTAAATGACTGTTGTGGTTTCGACTGAGTCAAATGGTTTCTCATAATCTACGAAGGCTATATAGGGGAGTTCAGTATAATCGGCGCACTTCTCTCTCACTTGATTGATCGTGTGAAAGTGGTGTTTTGTTGAATAGCCTTTACGGAACCCTGCTCGTTCTTTAGGTTGACTGAAATCTAAGGTTGCAGAAATTCTGTATCGGTTTCCTTGGTAGTACCTTGTAGACGACTCACAGTAAGCTGATCGGCCTGTAACTTTTCCAGTCCTTTATGTTTTTTTTCTTGTGTATTAGGATGGTGTTTGCGGTCTTCCAAGATTCTGGTACACTTGCGGTCATTAAGCATTGCGTATACAGGTTTGCCAGTTTTTGAAGCACAATTTCTCCGTCGTCCTTCAAGAGGCCTGCTGTTATCAGATCCTCGCCAGGTGCTCTGCCCCCTTTCATTTCTTTTAAAGCCTTCTTTACTTATTCTGTCGTTGCTGGTGGGATGTCTATCGCCTCTGAACTACTTTCTCTTTCGGCATTATCTTGGGTGTCCTGGCTACAGTACAGATCCCCATATAACTCCTCGGCTACTTTGACTATTTTATCCCCAATTGTGATGACATTGCTTTGCTTGTCTTTAAGTGCCTACATCTGATTTTTCACAACGCCAAGACGCGTATTCACTGCTTTCAGGCTGGCTCCATTCTTTACAGCGTATTCGATACTCTCCATAATATACTTCCGTATGTCAGCTGTCTTACGCTTATTAATTGCCTGCCAAAGCTCCGCTATTTCTATTCTGTCAGCTGGGTTGGAGATTGTCATAATTTGCCGTTTTCTAATTTGATCTTTCGTCTCCTGAGAAAGTTTACCAGTATCCTGTCTAGCCATCGTACCCCCGACTTGTACTGCACACACCATTACCGCGTGTAAGGTTGTCGGTGGCTTCTTGTGTCGTAAACTCTGCTTCCTCGGTGTGAGCTGAATATCTGTTGTACAGCACGATCCGTAATTCTTCTACTTTACGTCTTACCGTTAGCTCTTTAATCGGCTTCTTTCGTACTAGCTTGTTTTATGAAGCGTAGGCTATTCCGTTCTGCGATCTCGATTAGTAGGTCCCTCCTACTATTTCTACAGCCCAGACAATAGTTCGCAACTGCCTCGTTCTCGAGCCTGATTCTTGCCTACTTTAGTATTGAAGTCTCCCACAACTACGGTATACTGTGTTTTTAAGCCGTTGCGGATTCCACATCTTCATAGAAGCGTTCCACTACCTGGTCGTAATGGCTGGATGTGGGCGTGTACCTCTGTACCACCTAAAGTTTGTAACTCCTATTCAGCCTAATTATAAGACCTGAAACTCTTTTGTTAATGCTATACTATTCTTCTATGTCGCCAGTTATGCTTTTATTGACTACAAATCACACTCCTAGTTCTCCTCTGTCCATTAGACCAAGGTAACATAGGACGTGTGCATTTTTCAGCACCGCAAAGACTTCACCTGCCCTCCTAACCTTAGTAAGCCCTATGACATCCCATTTAATGCCCTTTAATTAGTGGAACAACACCTCTAGACTCGCTTCGCTAGATAAGCTTCTCGCATTAAACGTTGTAAGATTCAGATTATATTGGGGGCTTTCTGGGTCCGGGGATTATTATCACCGTCTGTTTCGTCACACGTCTGACCGCCGCCGTAGTCAGTTGCTTCGCAGCCACTAGAGGTTGAGGGCCGTGGGTTAATAGGCGTATACATGGGAGGTGCACAGAGGCAAGATAACCTTTGGTCATTAAGGGTAACAGTGCATCCCTAGAGAAGGCAAGCGTGGCAGGTTACGGCAGAAGGTTAGATGGGCTGATGAGATACAGAAGTTTGAGGGGAGAAATTGGTCGCAGTTAGCGCAGGACCGGGATAACTGGAGATATACAGAAGAGGCCTTCGCCCTTCAGGGGGTATAGATAGGCTGATAATGACGATGATGATCATGATGATTACTTATCTATAGTCGATTAAATTTACAGTCTGTAGGGGCATTTCCAAAATTCAAGGGACATTGTGTTCATCCGCAACAAATGGCCTCTCACCGCTTGCGTGACGTGAGTGACATTCGTTCGCAACGAGAACTAGTTTTCTTAAGGCCGCGCTCCCTTGCCGGTCGCCGTCACGTCGTTAAGTGTCAACAAGGTTGCCGAAAACTTAAGCAGTATTTAGCACTTGTGTTATGTTTGTGAGATAGTGCACCATCATCACAATCATCATCACCAGCCTGTCTACGCCCACTGCTGGGCAAAAGTCTCTCCTTTTATTCTCCAATCACCCCGGTCCTGTGCTAACTGCGACCAATTTATCCCCGCAAACTTCTTGATCTCATGCGCCTATCTAACGTTCTGCCGCCCCCTGCAACACTTGCCTTCTCTAGGGATCCAGTCCGTTACCCTCAATGACCAACAGTTATCTTGCCTTCGCATTACATGCCCTGCCTACGTCCATTTCTTCATCTCAATTTCTACTAATATGTCCTTAACACGCGTTTGTTCCCCCGAGACACTCCGCTCTCTTCTTGTCTCTTAATGTTACACCTATCATCTTCCGTTCCATTGCTCGCTGAGTCGTCCTCAATTTAGCTTGAACGCTCTTATTGAGTCTCAAAGTTTCTGCCCCGTCAGTGAGCACCCGTAATATGCAGCTGTCATACACTTTCTTCTTAAGGTACAATGGTAGGCTGCATTCCTTATCTAAGAATGCCTGCCGAATGCACTCCACCCCATTCTGATCCTTCTAATTATCTCTGCTTTATGGTTGGGACGCAGGGTCACAACTTGACATAGGTAGTTATATTTTCATACTACTTCCACGACCTCTCTACATATCTCAAACCGCGGTGCTGTCACGAGGTTATTGATGATAACTTTATATTTCTGCATATTAATTTTCTGGCCCAGTGTTCTACTCGGTTTATCCCGTGCGGTAAGCATGCTTTGCAATTCCTCCCCCGAGATACTTAACAAGGAACGTCATCAGCAAATCTAAGGTTACTCATGTATTCTCCAATAACCCTTACTTCAACCTGTTCCCTATCCAATGTTCTGAATACTTCTTGTAAACATGCTGTGAATGACATTGGGGAGATTGTGTGTCCTTGTCTGACGTCCTTCTTTATAGGTGTTTTACTGCTCTGCTTATGGAGGATGATGGTAGCTGTGGACCCATTGTAGATATCGTCTAGTATTCTTATATAATGCTCATCTACACCCTGCTTCCGTGATGCCTTAATGAGCTGGTCATGTTTCGACCGAGTCAAATGCTTTCTCATAATCAACGAGGGCTATATATAGGGGTTCAGTATACTCAGCGCACTTCTCTATCACCTCATGGCTCGTGTGAATATGGTCCATTGTTGAATAGCCTTTACTAAACCTGCTTGTGCACAAATAGTGCACCAAGTAGGGCTTTACCATCGTTTCTTGCGTGTGCGCCTTTCGGAGTCTTAAATTTTGTATCAGGAAATCGCGGTGGTCTGTTTTTGTGCGCGACATCATCATCGATCTCGAACCTAGAACATCGAGGCTGCATCTATTGCTGGAGTGCTTGTGAAACGTCTGTCGGCGTACCGTAACCCCTCTCAAGAAACGATATCAGTGGCTTTTTTCTACGAGAGTAGCGGTACAATTTGCCAGGGTTCTGTTTTCACGCTTTGAACTTAAGGTGCGCCCGATGTTGAGCGATATGCCCACGTAGTGCGTGCCCGTCTGGCAAGACGCGGTGCCGGATATTGCAAGCGTGTGTGGCATGGTTCGAATTGTACTGAAAACAGAGAAAGGTACCGCGAGTAACTGGTTCGCATCGGCTGGGTATGTTGCTCTGGCTGGTCGTAGTACGGCCGAAACAGCGATCTCCTTTTTTTGCTGACGTAAGTAGGCAAGATTACGGCATTTTTAGAGAGACGTGACAAGAACGAATCCTTCACACGCAGTCGTCTGAGATTGAGTGGCTGTATATACAAAAAAACGTAAACGAGCGCGAATGTTGATCAGATAAACAAATTCAGTGACGTTATATTCCGAGCATTTCATCTCTGCATTTTGGTTGGTTGTAAGGTTGGTAACTAACCGTTGGGGCTGTAGTATTGCTAGATCTTGAAAACCAATTTAAAAAAAGATGAACGTTTGTGGACCTGCGGCATGACTTCACGTGTTGTCTTTACAGTGCGAAACATGCTCATGCTCGGCGAGTTTTAAAGGCTTTTGTTTTGTCATGTTCCATTGCTAATGAAAGGGGCATCAGAAAGTCTGACTTCTTCGACTAAGGTCAAGTTGCCTTGTATTGAGACTGCAGTGTTAAAATTTCCCAGACGTGTAAGCTACTGAACTTATTTTAAGAAAGCTCAGTACATTTCAGAGCAATAAACCAAGTTTATCTTGCCATTGTGTTTTTACAGTTGTGTGATGGCATTCATCAGTAATAAATATCTGTTAAAGCAGTTTATTTACATAGGGATTGCCGTAGTTTATTGCATGCACTTGGTGCAATTTAAATTCATAGACATTCGTATTTTCAGCGTCTATTAGTCGTGATAGATTATTGTTATTCTCCAGAGTAGGGCAAATGTTTCAGATACTTCCTATAGCGCTTGAGTTAATTTTTATTCAACAGTTGTTCGCAACACTTTCATGTCTTCATTGCTTTCCAGAAATAGTGACAATGGTTGCATAGGCATTGTACTGTGGCGGAAGGTTTCTTAGGTTGCAAAGCTGCAGTAATCACTGAAAACACTTGTGTAGCAAATAGACGTGGTTTGCGTCCCGCGTTAAAAGTTTGGGGCGGCTGATTTCTAACCTCACACTACGGCTTCCGGTTATGCAGCTGTGGTAGGATTGGAAAATAATGATGGGGCATATCAAAATGGTTTGACTTTAAGCCTACACGATTTCATGCAGTTGTTTTTCCACCACAGTCTCTTGCTTTTGCATGTACAGGTGCAGTAAGAAATAAAAACGTTTGCTTAACAGGTTGCAATATTTGAAGTGACTCCTTGAAGGTGAAACGTCGTTACATCGCAAGGGTGGGTGTTGCTTCTGGACAGAAAGCTCTGACAAGAATAAACGGATCTTATTTAAAACGTTGCAATAGATTCACACCAGACCCTTGAGGATGTTCAGTCGCTTCTTTTTATGCCCACACTCTTAATTCTGGGTGCGAAGCTTGGGTGAGAGATAGAGACATTTGTGTAATACGCTGTGGGGACCAGGGTTCTTACGGCGGCCTTTCTCGCTCCTCCAGCTTCGGCCGCAAGGCTAGATCCGCTGAACACCGCCACGGATCGCCAACTTGGCGTAGCGGCGGCGAACAGCAAGGAACGCAGGTCACAGAATTCGGCCAGTCCGACGTTTATTGCACTGCAATAAGGGGACGTTGGGCACGTCGCTCTACACCGCCGAGACCACCTTAGCCAGGACGGTACAAACACGCGCGAGGGCGGAGAAGGAAGGCCAAAAGGATCAAGTCGTAGTTACAGCTGCTCCCGATGATCGCTGGTATCCAAAGAAGCTCTCCCTTGTCTTTGGCCCCAGACCATGCCGCCCGGAACTTCCGGGCAAAACCTGTCACGTGAGGGGTTCGGCAGCACCCCCCGCCGTTATCCTCCCGCAGCGGGAAAGATTCGCGGGCCGCGGGGAGAGAGGGATCTCTCCCTCTCTCCTCCGCGGCTAACCCAGAGAGAAATAGGAAATATGGCGGACCTCCGCAATTCCCACAACGCTGGAATGACCTTTTGTGAGGCCGTCATGCGGCTAAGTCGCTGCTTCTCCTGCCCACACTGTTGCTTCTGGCCGTAAAGCTGCAGCGAGAGCTGGACAACCCAGGACTGTTCCAGAGTAGCTCTTTACGTTATATTTGCCCATGGGCTGCCGATTGCGAGATCAGCCCTGAGCCCTATTATGCCCGCAAACTGGTCGTAACTATTTCGGAATGGCAAATAAGAGCGACCACTTGTTTCCAGCGCCTGCAGCCAGTCTTGCAAACTGGACAATGCATTGCCCGCTGCTACTGCCATTTGTCGTTCTTCAAGGGGCACGAAGGGCTGCACTTTTTTGTTGTTTTAACTGAAAGATAATACGTTTCATAGCTTTCTCAACTTTTCTTTGATGTCTTTAAACTTTCTTTGTGATGATGATGATGTATATGATAAACGTATAATAAAGAAGACTTGTACACCTATTTCCGTTATATTTTCTCAAGCTGCTTTCACTCGGCTTTATTTTGCCACTATGTTGCATGTGTGCACCAGTTATAAGCTGGTGCGATAGGCCTTCATGTTTGCCAGCATGCATGCAGCTTTTGGCTGCGCTTGTACGCGGGGTGAAATACTTAAACATAACTGCAACAAAGCTGAATGGACAGAGGCATCATGTTTTATTTTTGGAAGCTAAGGATTCCATCCCTTAAAAAGAACACTAATACTAATAAGGTAGCCACGCACATTTAGTTTGCGTTTACATGTACCTCACTTTGTGTAAGCTTAAGTAAACTGCTTCTGCAGGCTTCCCCAATCCTATGAATAATTCAAAACATTTTATTTCACCATATGTAGGGTTGGAAACTACGAGACAGTGATGCCTGTTTTTATTATTTTCTGCTTTTTCTTCAATGATAAGTAACTGCTGCTGCTAGTGGTATATTTGTATTCACTACCCTACTACTGATATAGTCCGACTTATTTTACACTTCAGTGCACCTTTAAAGCATTGTGCTTTCAGCCATCAGAGTCAAAAGCACTGGATACCGTGCTACTGGTACAATAGATATATGTGTAGATATTCGACTCTTTTCATCAACTAGAGGTATGATTATATTTCTGCGGCGTTCAGAAGCACTGAACTACACTCTGTGGCTATTTAGTAAGTTACTGTTTTTTGTGCCATTGTTTAGGTCCTAGATCATGAATTTGTTGAGGGCAGACAGGTATGGCGGTCGCCAATCAGGAAGTCCCCCAACAAAACTTTGGTAGAATTTCAAAGTGCTTTTTCATCATGGTGACGGTGGAGCTTTGTCATGGAGGCAAGCACCAGAGACGTCATCAACCCAGTGCAGTTCCTGGGGGGCTAAGGCCTTGTCCGGTTGAGTCCAAGGATGCGGGTTCAACCCGGGCCAGGGCGGCCGCTTTTCCGAGGACAGCGAAGAGGGAAAACTTCCGTGTGTTCAGATTTCGGTGCATGTTAAAGACTCTCAGGTGGTGAAAAATTACTGGCAGCTCACCATTACGGCGGGCGTCATAGCCGAGGTATACATTCGGTGGGATAATCACCACAAGCAACCTGAGACGACGATGTTAGAATTGTTCGTGGCATCGGAAGTGCTGTCGCCATGTTCAAATCTCATCAACAGGCCAAAAACCAGAGACGTCGCAGTCAGAAGCAGTGTCATCGTCGGACCTGCATTCGTCGTCTTCCTCTAGCGTGATCACGATTGTATGAATGTGGTCACTTGCGCAGATCATTTGCTGAAACTTTGCCTACGTGTTTGCACAGCTCTCACAGTCTCCCGCCGATGTTTGGCTGTGGCTGCTGCAACCTTATCCTTCAGCAGCTTTCACAATGCGTAATATTGGTTGTCGTGTGGGCTGCCACAGCGTTATTCAACATACATTGCCCTCTACACTTCATAACGATCCTAAAAAGGTTTGGCGCGTTATTATTCCCCGGTATCGCAAAAACTACACCGCTATTCGATTGCAGCGGCTTTTCTATACCGCATGTAAACTGTCCTTCCAGAATTAACAGTGTTTTTTTCTAAAAACTTCGTAACCCCCTCCCGTAATTTACCTTCATGTGAAACCGAATACCTGCCGCCATGAACCCTGTCATGATTGATCCACAAGGTATTGCAAAAACTGTACAATCATTGAAAATGTCATCAAGTCCTGAATGTGACCTTATGACTGAAAAATTTATTAAGAGCACTGTACAGCCTTCCTCGGTTATTTTGGCTCACATTTTTCAGCATACGGTTCCTGCTGACTGGAAGGTCGTGAAGGTGGTGCCCATCTATATGTCCGGTAAAAAGGCTCGCCTACAAACCGACCCATACTGTTAACCAGCATCCCATGTAAAATCTCAGAACATATCTTGTACTATGACTCACTATCTTTTTTGAAAGAAATTCTTTTTTCTTGCCTTCTCAGCATTGCTTGAAGTGGACTTTCTCTTGCTAAACGCAGTTACTTTGTTGAACTCATGAACGTAATATCGTTCTTGACTGCGGTTCATCCGCAGATGGCCTTTTGCTTGATTTTTCGAAAGCTATCGATGAAGTATGCCATAAATTTCTTCCCCTTAAACATAACCAACCTAACGTAGAGAGCAACACCTTTTTGTGTGACAAAACAGTTTCTACTGAACCGCTTACAGTACGTAACATGTAATGACCAAGAATCATCAAATAGCCCTGTTCTCTCTGGCATGCCAGAAGGCTGGGTGTTAGGTCCTCTTCTCTTTTTAATTTATATTACGAACTACCTGATTGTACTTCGTCTAGTATAAGGCCATTTGCTGATGATTGGGTTAGTTTTTCCGTAATAATTAGCAATAACGACACTAACATGCTTCAGAGTGATATTGATGTGGTGTCCACATAGTGTAGGGAAGTGGCACGTGGAACTAAACACTACTAAACATAAAGCTATGCGTGTGTCACGGATTTATTCTTCTCCAGCCATTTATCGTCTCAAGAATGTACCGTTCACAGCCGTAACGTCATATCGCTACTTAGGGGTTCACATCACTTCACCGCTATCATGGTCAGTGAATATTGAAAAAATATTTAACAACGCTAACCGCCTGCTTGGATACCTTCGTTGTAATTTTTCATCTGCTCCTAATTCCCTTAAGACACTTTTGTACACTTTCTCGGCAAGATTAAAATAAGAATACGCTGCACCAATATGTGATCCTGGCACTCAAAATTTAATCAAATCTCTGAAACACGGTCCGAACAACGCTGTGGGGTCTATTACACGCAATTACAGTAGTGTATCTAGTGTAACGTCCAGAAAAAATACTTTGCATTTGCCTCAGGTCACTCATCGTCGTCAGTATTTTCGTCTTTGTTTTTTTCATATAAAATATTATTACAATCTCTCCTTGCGTTTCATGTTGGCTTCTGCCCCGTCGTATGTTTCTGCCCGCATTGATCACCATCCTAAAGTTGCAATCATATCCTGTCGCACGAAATCTTCTTATTCCTCGCAGAGCTTATGACTCGAACCACCTTTCCGGACAAATCGTCGGCATTGAAAACCATCGACAGTTCGCATAACTTTAGCTAACTTTGTTACCTCAGGAACCACATAGACCTGCTGTACAGCCGCCCAATTTTTTACCAATATCACGGGAGCGTCGACCGTTCGGTCGATCAGTGCCGCGCGATGGAGTGATACGGCAAACTCGGCGAGAGTGGCCGTATGCGCACTAAGCAAAGGCCACTGCTGACGTCGTCTGCTAGGCTGTTCCAAGAGCAGACAGCCACCCCTAATTTTTTTTATTAGCTTATCACACTGCCTGCCATACTCGATTTTTTAAATTCAAGACCAGGCACGTAGCGCCAACTGAAACAGAGTAATTAGCGTTGCCGAATGCAAGGTTTTGTCAGTGCAAGGTTTGTTCGGGAACGCTGATAACTCTGTTTTCAGGTGGCGCCACGTGCCTGGTCTTGAAGAAAAAAATCGAGTATGGCAGGCACTGTGATAAGCGAATAAAAAAAACCAGGGGCGACCATCTGCTTTTGGAACAACCTAGCAGATGACGTCTGCAGTGGCGTTTGCTTAGTGCGCATGCGGCTACTCTAGCGGAGTTTGCCGTATCACTCCATCACACTGCGCTGGTCGACCGAACGGTCGACGCTCCCGTGATATTGGTAAAAAATTGGGTGGGTGTACACTACCTCTTTGCTGCATTTTATTCCCTGTTCTTTTGGTGTGTTTGTAACCCACTCCCCTCTATAACGCCTCTAGCGTTGAGAGTAAACTAAATACAATGAAATGAAATAAATTGTTTTTTAGTGCCTTAAATATAAATCTGGGATATAGTTTTGGTCGTTCTAGTGAATCAACACAGCCAAAACAACATTGTCATTACAGAACTACGTTCTAAATTGTTAAAGTCTCCAAGACCACCGCATCACGCTGGTGGGCGGAGGTTCTCCTGCAGAGCTACCCACTCAACAACTGTAATACCCGTTCATCCGGCGCTGGATCTTGGTGGGAATTGAGCCGGGGAAGACGCATATAGTTCGATAAATGTCGCTCACAGACGCAGCTTCAGACAGAAGTATAGTTGGTATGGGTAATACCAGCAAGAAAGAAACAGGAAAGTCGAAATAAATACTACTCCGGTAACCATGTATGCGGCAACATCTATTTTTTGAAGTAGTAGGCGCTATACTGTTCTGTGCGTCGGTGTAAAGCCGGTCATGTTTGAGCAACCGGCTTTTCAACAACATCCCCAACGCTCTCAATAAGGTGCTAGTTATGCCAGTAGTAGCTTTAGGCGGCGGGAAAACGAGGGCTAGCGTGACGTGGGCCACGGTGCAGTCCTCACTATGTGCTTCAGGTAAGCCCTAGTTTTGGAAGGGCACCTCGCAGTCGGGCACACCAACCAGCCTCATGGCAAAAACACGATGTGAAAGAAAACGGCATAACCACCGTATTTGCCTGACATATGGTTCTATGGTTAAGGCGTCGAGTGTCGAGATGTCATGAGAAATGACTGCCTGGATCTGTGGAGGGTCTCGCGCGGCCCAGCGGTGGGCCGTGCGGTGGGCTAGACGTAATTGTCCTTCAGCTGCGCTATCGGCTTGATGTTATGAGACAGGCAGTTGCATCGTCATAGCAGCTAGGGAGGAATTGCGAGCTTGTGCGGAGGTAACCAGCGCATGCGCTGAAGTAGTGCGCTGGTGCGGAATAACGCAACGACTTCCTTAGAGCGGATTCGTTGCGTTATTTCTCATGTTTTTCAACATGGCGGCTTACGCATTGAATGGCAGTGCTGATGTATTGCTCATTGGCGCAAGCTGTATACTATTGTTCTGGCGGGGGCGCAAAAAATTGGCTATGGATGCCCATTGGACGAGTGGCTATAAATATCTGGAAGAGACTTTCGTCCTGCATAGAAACGACTAGACTACTGACGACTACAAAAGTGACAGTACTATTGTATAGCTGTCGTTACTACGCAGATGTGAGTTACCTTGCATTGGAAACTCGTGTTCCTAAATTTCGGTCATATAAACGAACCATACATGGTTCTTCCACATGCGGAGGCAGTTTCACACACTCACGGCATAGGTACTCGAAGCGGCTACCAGATGTGCTAAAAAAACTACACAAACATCGGCATTAAAAAACACCAAAGAAATGCACGGAATAAATCCAACCAAAAATAGGGCCATAGCCGGCGAGTACAAGAAATAATGCCCTTCCACTCTGAGGAAACGGATGACCTCCGAAGCTGCACGTCCTCCTTCGAGGGCACGAAACAGAACACATTTGTTTGTAATTTACGACTGAACATGATTCCTAGCCAATTACATTATTGAAATTTGGGAAGATCCAAGCTTTATACTTAGGACATCGAAGCCTCAGGCCAGCCAGACAGACAAGCCTTCAGTACGGGTATGAAACCATTAGCTGCACGCATAAATCGGCAACCGTCGATGAGCGGCTGCTCACAAGTGAAAGACGGTGTCGAACATGTCGCTGTGAAGGCCGTTTACGATAAACAGGGGATATTGGCCCACGTCGGCGTACCAAGTGGTGCAGTTGCTGTTCATCCGGGAGGAATACGCAGCTACTAGACAAGCTGAAAGTTCAGGCAGAACCGCCGGCGGCACGGGCTTTCCATCATTTTTTCAGCGCATTCATGCGGCTGTTCCTGATGACGCTTTTTCAGATTCTGCTGTTGCTTAGATCAAGATCCTTAGAATTTAAGACAATGGGCTTCGAAAGAGGTTTACGTCACAAACTCAAAACCAGTGAATAGTCAGTAGCGAACGCAATACAAAGAAAGAGCGTCTGTTTTAATAACGGCGCTGAAAAAGTAAAAAAAGAAAACTTGCAGTAGGGTGCGACATGTATGGTTCCAAAGTCATCACCAGGGTTTGCGCGATAGCCTTAACGTGATAGCTACGACGAAAGGCCTTACTCATTATACAATGCCGAGTGACCAAGAATACAGGCACAGGCCTTACACTAGCGCTTTTTTGTGTTGCCTATAAGGGTGTTGGATTCCTTCGTGTCTTTTGACTGTGCGTAAGTTTAGGGTAATTTAAAGACGAATGTTCACCAGCTATCTCATATCTCCAATTCACTGCGGTGGGTTTTTGGCAGGCACATGGGGCCGTGAAGGACGACGAGCATACTACCCCAAGCAAACAAGCCATGAGGACCACACAATACGCTGGGGGATATGATGTTGATTTACGGTATTAAGCATGACATCGTCGTCGCGTTACCCGTCGGGTACGTTATCGAGTTCACATACAACACAGCTTTCTTCCAAACAACGAAAATTGTTGGAAGGAATGCCTGCCCGGCACCACGCGCATGACGTCAAGGTCATGGCGCGAGGTGCGGGGAGGGAGAGCTTTATTCTCTTCACTATGCTACACGTGCGGGTGTAGCAGATTGTCCCACATCCTCCCCTCTCTAAAAAGGTCACGGTTCCAACCGCGATGGCGGAATTATGCACCGGCCACTCTTGCTGTGAGTATGGTCACTGCTTGTGCATAATGGGTTCCGCGGGACTGTCTCTTGTTGCTGCAACTCGTTGGAATGTTGAGGCATTGCGACCAGGTGAGTTCTGTTGCGGCGAACAGATCCATACTCCGTGTCGACCCAGTAGGACCTCGGCTCCTCCGCTTGCTCTTTGACCGTGCCAAATTTTTTAAGGTCCACGATCCATACGTCAGTGTCGGGGTCCAAGTCCGGAAGGTCTCGTGCCCCATGCCGGATGTTGAAGTGGTGCTGTTGCTTTTCCCTGCTTTCAGCCTCGTATGCCCTCAGCCTGTCTCTGTCCGGGAGGCAGGGGACTAGGCTGTCCGCAGAAGCCGGCAAAGTAGTGCGGAGTCTCCTACCCATTAGGAGCTCAGGCGGGAGAGTAACCGTTCTTGAGTGGGCTCGTCCGGTACGCCAAAAGCGTTTTGTAGGGATCGCCCGTCTTCTCGAGGGAGCTCTTGATCACTTTTACGGCAGCTTCCGCGAGCCCGTTGCTTTGAGGGTACCGGGGACTCGATGTCACGTGTTTAAAACCGTATTCTTTGGCGAAGGCTGCAAACGGTGAGTCAGGTCCCCTTGAAAATTGTGAACCGTTGTCACTGATGACCACTTCGGGAATTCCATGCCTTGCGAAAATTGACTTGCCAGTGAGTCACCACTGCCCTCGCATTCAGGCTCGTGAGTTTGGCCAACTCGGGATACCTTGAGTAGTAGTCGGTGACGATTAGCCACCATGCTCCTCCAATGAAGAACAGCTCGACGCCGACTCGCTGCCAAGGCCTGTCAGGAAATTCTGTCGGCTGCAGCGGCATCTTCCGGTTAGTCCTGTGCTGGAGGCAGGTCCGGCAAGACTTGACAAGATTCTCGATGTCGGTGTCAATCGTAGGCCACCAGACAGCATTTCTTGCTCTCGCACGGCACTTGTCGATGCCGAAATGGCCTTCGTGCAGTACGCGGAGAGCTGACTCCTGTAGCTTTTTGGGCACGACTATCCGAAAGCCATGCATCAGGATGTCGTTGACTTCGGTGATGCTGTCCTTATGTGGCCAGAATTCCTTAAGATTTTGTTTTAGGTCGCGACGGCTCGGCCAACCCTTCTGCGTGAATGCACGGAGCTGGCGGCAAAGTTCGTCGTGTTGTTGTTCCTGTTTCAATTCGTCCAAGGAAGGTGGTGAAACTGGAGCGTAGATAACAGCTGACCCACGTGTCCTTCAATCTCTCTCTCGAGCTCATTCGTCTCGCCGTGGCTTACGGAGACCTCGATAGGGCATCAGCTGCGGTCAGTTCTTTGCCGGGGGCGTAAACGACCTCGTAGGCGTAACGCATTAAGCGCATCCGCATCCTCTGTAGACAAGGCGTTAAGTCGTCGATGGGTTTTGAGCCAAAAAGCGCAACTAGGGGCTTGTGGTCGGTCTCAAGGCAAAACTTCATCCCAAAAACGTAGTCATGGAACTTCTCGCATGCCCAGACGAGAGAGAGACCTTCCTTTTCAATCTGAGGGTATCGACGTTCTGTTTCCGTAAGTACACGAGAGGCATAGGCGATAACAGCGAAGTGGCCGTTCTCTTGCTTTTGGCGCAATACGGCGCCGAGGACTGTAGGACGACGCATCCGCTGTGATCTTCGTCGGCCTGTCGTTGCTGTACACGGCTAGAACTGGGCTGGAGGAGAGCAGTTTCTTCCATTTGCCGAATGCATCCTCTTGTGCGGCCTCCCAGACGAACTCCTGGTTTGAAGACAGCATGCTGGACAAGGGCTGGAGAAGTTCGGCCATGTTCGGTACGAAACGACCGAGGTAAGTCGTCATGCCCAGTAGCCGTCGAAGTTCAGTCTTGGAAGTTGGCCTAGGCATTTCTGTGATGGCTTTGAGTTTTCTCTCATCAGGTCGAACATGGTTGTTCTCGATGACGTGCCCTAAGTACGAGATTTTCGTGACGCCAAACTGACATTTTTCCTTGTTTAGGGTGACACCCAGCGCGTCGAATCCGCTCGAGAGTACTTCGGAGTCGCTCATCGTGTTCCTGCTTGGTCGAACCCCAGATGAGAATGTCGTCCATGTGACAGGCGACCCCATCGAGGCCTTGCAGAATGTCACTCATGCGTCGTTGGAAGTGTTCAGGAGCAGAGCAAATGCCGAAGGGTAGACGATTGAAGCAAAAACGACCAAAGGGCGTTATAAAGGTCGTGATCAGTTTGCTTCTCTCAGTCAGCGGGATCTGCCAAAAAACCCGAGGTTGCGTCGATTTTCGAGAACCATGCGGCTCCTCGAAGCATGCCAAGGGTGTGTTCAACAGCTGGGATGGGATGCCACTCGCGGAGTACAGACTTGTTTAGTTCCCGTGTAGTCTACACAAATTCGGAGTGCCCCCGAAGGCTTGAGTACGACGACCATTGGCGCGCACCATGCTGTGGGTTGCGTGACAGGAGTAATTACGCCAACTTCCTTCATTCGTTGTAGCTCTGCCCTGGTTTTTTCGTAGAGGGGAAGTGGTACCCGTCGTGGAGACGTCAGGGCAAACGGAGTTGCGTCAGGTTGGAGCACGATGTCATACTCCTGTTGCAGCTTTCCGAGCCCTTGGAAAACGTCGGAAAAATCTCTTTCTATGTTTAAATCCAAAACAGTGTTCACAGACGGGAACAAGCCAAGGTTGGTGATGGCTGGTTTGCCAAGTAGGGCTTTGCCGCAGACCGGGGTAAGATGTAGACGTTTCTACGCTTTCTCGGCCATTGAGCTTGAAACGAAGCCTTGCCAGTCCCGAGATGCGCAGAGTCTTTCCATCTGGACCCTGAAGCCTCCGGTCGGGGGAAGTCATAACGACGTGCTTGAAGAGCTGTCGGAATTGTCGCTCCGGGATAACAGTCTCATCCGCTCCCCTGTAGATTTTGAATACCAGGGTCTGGGACTCGACGAGGGGAGAGACATCCCACCTGGATGAAGCCGTCGTCGCCATGAGGCCCAGGAAACCTGGCTCCTGCTCGATGTTCCGAAGAGCATTTGTTGAGCGGCAGACGGTTTGGAAATGGCCCTTTTTCCCGCACTGCTGGCAGACGCAGTCTTTGGCAGGACAGATGGCCCTCACGTGACGCTCTTTGCCACACCAGCCGCATGATTTCTTGAAACGCCTCGGGTGGTGTGTGGTTGGGGGTGCCGTTGCAACTGGGTCTTTAACGGGTCTACTACGCCGTACTTTCAGAGCGTCGAGGTTGACAGCTTCCCTTGGCGTGCCCGATAAGAGTTCTGCCTGCTGCTGTTGGACTGCTTCATTCTGACGAGCGATGGTTAGCGCCTTCATTAGGTCTAAGCTGGGGTCAAGCTGCAGAGTTTGCGACAGTTTATGGTTCTTGAGGCCCACGACTAGTCTGTCTCGAATTAACTCTTCGCGGAGCTCCCCGTAGTTACAAGAATCTGCTAGTGCGTGTAGGGCTGTTGCGAAATCTTCGACTGACTCACCATCCAGCTGGACTCGGGTGTTGAATTTCGCCCACTGGTAGATGATGTTTCGCCGAGGTATGAAGTAGTCCTCGAAGCCCTTAAGCACTGCGTCGAAGTTCTTCTGTTCGTCAGTAGTCAGCTTGAAGGTATTGAAGATGTCCTCTGCCTTAGGTCCCATGAGGTAGACCAGTGCATCCACCTGGCATTCTTTGGGTCGATCGCTGAGCCCTGAAGCAGCCCGGTAGCGGAGGAAACGTCTCTTCCATTGGGGCCAGTCTGACGGTGAGAAGGTGAACGGGTCAGGTGCCGTGATCTGGAACGAGGCCGCGCTGCCGTTCTTGTTGGCCATCGAGGGTGAGTCGCTCGCGAAGGTCGCACGCAGGGCTGTAGTCGAGGGAAGGCCCGTAGACGAGGCAGAAGCGGCTTCAGAACGAGGGTTGGTTGGGTGTGCTGACGTGTCGTTCAGGCGGAGAGCAGCGGTCAGCACATCCCACTTCTGACACCATGTTGGAAGGAATGCCTGCCCGGCACCACGCGCATGACGTCAAGGTCATGGCGCGAGGCGCGGGGAGGGAGAGCTTTATTCTCTTCACTATGCTACACGTGCGGGTGTAGCAGATTGTCCCACAGAAATGACACCACCTTAGTTCACGTTCGGAGCACAAAATGCTCGATGATCACGTAAGCGAAAATCTGCAACGTTGGAGCAAAGCAAGCTACCTTGCCAGCTCTGAACTAGATGGTTGTGGACACTTGAGGCACAATCGTGTACGCCGAGGCACCCACAACACCCCGATTATAAACTAGGGTTAGGAATCTCAATCCTATGTAATGGCCCGAGGGAGAAGGATCTCTCATAAACTTTTTAACAACTCCTCCAGAAACTTGTATATGAAGATGTCTACAAAGGTGTGGACCGGAGATTCACAAAGCTTTGACAGCACCACGTACTTATGGTGTTCGCCTCATGCCTTAGAAAGCGCGATATACCGCACCTTTGTGCTTCCGGTAGAGTATATATAAAGGAGAGTGAGGTGATTTCAGAACACATAATTTCTGAGCCAATTGTGTTTTTTGCCCCAGCATTCGCAATCTAAATCATGTAATTCTTGGCTGGATGAAACTCATTGGCTTGTTTGTTACTTCAGGCATTCCGACAGCCCGCGTCCTTAGCCTTTTGACTAAAGGGTAACCGTATCAGTGTGCGAAAGTGTTGTAGCCTACCTGACACTTTCATTTATTTAAGGGACATTTCCGGAAAGGAATAGAATCAACAGTGGGTGCACGCTACCAACTCGTTTAAGCACCTATTCGGCGAATTTAAATTGAGCATGCCCTTGTCACTCACTGCTTTGTCCCTGGTTTTTGAAGAAGATGGAAACAGCTCAAGTTACCTCCAAAATACTTGAGTACTTAAGAAACCATCCCAACCTAGTGACGCCAATGTGAAATATGGTAACACTTATTATGATTTTTACCTGCAAAGCAGTGCATGTCTCAACACCCCAGACTTCATTCCGCTGAACGCGATTTCCCAGGTGCTGCTCCGGGGCTCCTCCGCGCACCAGCGCCCCTATTTCGCAACGGTTAACACAAATCTTATTCCCCTAGCAACCCCCAATGCATATTTTGCAAGGTGCGCAGCGGTTAGACAGTGGCCAGAGCGCCGTTATTGGATGGCTGCCGTGAATCAGCATCAGCGCTATCGGGTATAAAAATGGCCGAAGCCGACGCCACTGCCGCCGCCGAGACTGTAGCCGCGGCTGTTGCCGCCATAGAGCTTCTAACTATATACCCTAGGGAGGAATCTTCCGCTAGCCTCTATGCGGCTCACATCGACGCCGTCTGTGTCCTCGTGGCCCTCCATTACGCTATGCGCTCGCCTTAGATTCAACATTTGATCGGATTAAAACGTTTAGTGGCCGTATATTCCAATAAAGCGCAGCAAAAACGCAAAGAATACACCACCGCGAAGGGGGAAAATCAAACGGGATGTTTTAAAGTAAAAGAAAAAACGAACTAAAGCGCATATCTGCCGGAACGGCTGTTCCTACTATTCTGCTGACCAAGCTCGTAGCCAACAAAAATATCAATATTTTGTTGGAAGCCTATTAGACACCTCTGTTATTAATTTCGCCATTATCTGATATGAGTTGCTTGAAGAGATTGGAAATATTGCCACATGCACTGGCGCAATGCGAGTCGCACCAGCACGTGCACTCCTAGTCTCGCAGGGGTCGCGAGCGTTCGGAGACGAAGGAGGTCGCGTGAGCACGCGCTGAGATGTCGAGAAAAAGAAAAAGAAGAGGAGGATCACGCGGGTGCTTTTGGGCAGTGCTCCGCAACGTGAACGCCACGCTGGTTCTTTTTGTCTTGCTTTGGGCACAAGTTCGCCCCTAATAAACGTTTTTTGGTTTATTGCATTCGGTTGTCCGTGACAATTGTGGTAGAGGTGCGGAGTACACTCCTGTAACGCCTCTGCATGCCCCGAGCCGACAGCCCTACCGGACGCCCGACTACAGCCAACGAGTTGACGCCCGTCCATCAGCAGTCGCCGTCCAGCAGTCGCCGCCTTCAAGGTGCCACACCTGAGTTCGGGCTTCTACCCGCCGCAACAAGGGGAGCGAAGGCACATACACTCAGCTCGGCCGCCATGACCACCGGTAGCAACGCGCAAGGTCAGTTCGTCCTTCATCAGCCACGAACGCCACAAGCTTTCCACGGCGATCGTTTTGAAGACGCCGAAGACTGGTTGAGCCACTTTGAACGCGTAGCACGCTTCAATCAGTGGGACGACGCCGCGAAGCTCAGAAACGTTTATTTTAGCTTGGAGAATGGCGCTCGAACATGGATCGACAACAGGGACGGTAAGCTGGGCACGTGGCAGGAATTCTGCCATGAGTTCCTGCGAGCGTACGCCAGCATGGATCGTCGGGAAAAGGCCGAGCACGCGCTGCGAACTCGCGTGCAGCTACCGAACGAAAGCGTCAGCATGTACGTGGAGGAAATGACGCGCCTCTTCAGGCGAGCGGACCCCAACATGGCAGAGGAAACGAAACTGTGCCACCTTATGCGTGGCGTGAAAGAGCAATTGTTTGGCTGCCTCGTACGGAACCCTCCCAAGACTGTCGCCGAGTTCATCTCCGAGGCATCCGTGATGGAGAATACCCTGCGACAGCATTCCAGCTTCTTCGAGAGTCACGTTTTAACTGCAGCGCCAGTGAATAGTCCTAACGCTGCCTTTGGGGACAGCATGGGTGGTCTTCGAGACTTGATCCGCTCCGTGGTCCGCGAGGAACTACATAAAATTCTTGGAACGGCACCACAGCCTGCCGCAGGGACCATCGCGAGCATTGTACGAGAGGAGGTGCAGCTAGCTTTCAGGGCTTCGCCAGCCTATGACGATGCGGCCTTCAGGGCTTCGCCATCCTATGACGATGCGGCACCGGCGCTGTCCGAACCTGTGCAACTGACGTACGCTCAGGCCATGAGGCGTCCACTCCCCGCCGTGGTATTGCCGCCACATCCTGCCCGCGAGCTACGGAGCCGCTTCGAGGGTCCCCCTACTTCCCTGAACGACGACGCAAAACGGAACTGTGGCGCGCCCCGGACCTACGCCCATTGTGTTACCACTGCGGCGAGGCCGGCCATGTCTATCGTCAGTGCCCGTACAGAGAGCTCGGTTTACGGGGTTTTGCAATCGACGCCCCTCGACCTAGACCTGGCCAACGACCCCGCGATATCGAGGACTACCTGACAAACCAGCGCGGACAACTACAGATATCCCGTCGTCCTTCCCGATCGCCATCTCCACGTCGAAATGCAACGAACCATGCTGGTAAAAAGAGTGCGCGATCACCAAGTCCCCGTCGGGAAAACTAGACGCAGCGGCCTTTGGAGGCGGGGTCGCTGACGGCGGAGACGATCAAGAGCTTCCATCGTTATCAGTGTCGACGCATACTTCGAAGACGACGACAGGTGCCGACGGGAAAAACACGTCCTCAGATATTTATGTTGATATCGACGGTCGGTGCGTAAACGCCTTAGTAGACACTGGCGCCGACTACTCCATTCTAAGTGGTAGGTTGGCGACGATTTTGAGCAACGTGACGACTCCATGTACAGGAGCGTAAATTCGCACAGCGGGAGGGCATATCGTTACACCAATCGGCATGTGCATGGCCCGAATTAAGATTCATGGATCAACGTTCGTTGGAAGTTTCCTTGTTCTGCGGGAATGCTCTCGAGACCTTATTCTGGGTATGGACTTTCTCCGGGAATACGGTGCCGTCATTGACTTCCGAAAGCGGCGGGTCTCTTTCACTACGGAACTAGCGACAGGGGAGACCGACGGTGACCGCCGGCTAGTCCTCCGCATAACTGATGATGTCGTTACCATACCCCCACGGTCAAGCGTCTTTGTTGAGGTTTCCTGTGATGAAATGCCCGAAGGGAAGCAGTAGCTGAGGGTAATCTGTCGCTTCTCTTCACGCAAGGAGTATGCATCGCAAGAGGCGTCGTGCAAGTGCAGCAAGGAAGAACGCCTGTGCTTGTGACGAATTTTAGCAACGAGCACCGGCATCTTTTTCGGGATACTGCGGTAGCCCACATTGAGAAAATTACACGGGTTGCCGACTGTTTCACACTTGGAGAAATTGCGATGGTGACTAATGCAGAAAACCAAGATGCGCATTCAACGGAAAATATCGACATCAATCCTGACCTTTCGGAAGATCGCAAGAAACTGCTAAGAAAACTGTTAGGGCAGTTTCAAGACTGCTTCTCTCGCTCATCGAAAGTTCGCCGAACCAAAATGACAAAACACCGCATAATTACGCATGAAAATACGCAACCCATACGGCAGCAGCCGTATCGCGTATCTAACACAGGGAGGGAAGCTATTCAAAAGCAAGTGGAAACAATGCTTGACGACGACGTTATTCAGTTATCGAACAGCCCATGGTCATCGCCAGTTGTCCTGGTAAGAAAAAAGGATGGGACCCTACGCTTTTGCGTCGATTACCGCAAGCCTAACCGTGTGACCAAAAAGGACGTCTATCCCCTACCACGTATAGATGACTCTTTGGACAGACTTCGGCGGGCCAAGTACTTCTCGTCAATCGACTTAAAAAGTGGCTACTGGCAGATCGAGGTCGACGAAAGGGACCGGGAGAAAACTGCTTTCATCACGCCGGATGGACTCTACGAGTTCAAGGTGCTCCATTTCGGCCTCTGTTCTGCCCCAGCCACATTTCAAAGAATGATGTACACTGTACTCACGGGTCTCAAGTGGCAGACATGCCTTGTGTGTTTAGACGACGTCGTAGGTTTTTCCACAACATTTTAGGACCAGCTCTCCCGGCTGAGACAGGTGCTCGAGGCAGTGTGCAAGGCTGGCCTTTCCCTAAAACCCGAAAAATGCCACTTTGGATTCACAGAGCTTAATTTCCTGGGACATATCGTCAGCGCCGAAGGGATACGACCAGACCCAGAAAAAACAGCTGCCGTTGCCTCTTTTACCGCACCTCGAGATAAAAAGGCTGTCCGGCGTTTTCTTGGCCTCTGCGCCTACTACCGCCGGTTTATTAAGGGATTCTCAAAAATTGCTGAGCCACTCACCCGGCTGACAAGAGACGACGTTCCGTTTTGTTGGCGAAATGAGCAGCAGGAAGCCTTCAACGAGTTGCGCCGATGTATGCAGTCAGCTCCTGTGCTGGCGCATTTTGACGAAGACGCAGAGACTGAGCTTCACACGGACGCCAGCAACATCGGACTGGGTGCTGTGGTCGTGCAACAACAAGAAGGCCATGAAAGAGTAATAGCTTACGCGAGCCGTACCCTTTCGCGTGCCAAGTCAAACTACTCCACAACCGAAAAGGAGTGCCTCGCAGTCGTGTGGGCAATTACGAAATTTCGCCCCTATCTTTACGGCAGGCCATTTGAAGTGATCACGGACCATCATTCCCTTCGCTGGTTAACAAATCTCAGGGATCCATCAGGCCGCCTTGCTCGCTGGAGTTTACGACTTTTGACCATCGTTTATAAATCTGGTCGCAAACACCAAGACGCTGACTGCCTATCCAGGGCCCCTCTCGAACATGCCTGTGAGGACGCTGATGAAGACAGTGCTTTCCTGGGTGCCATAAGCTCCTCTGATATGGCAACGAGACAGCGAGACGACACTGAGCTTCGAGCCATTATCGACCACCTGGAAGGCAGAAATGACACCTTACCGCGACACCTTGCGCGAGGAGTGCAGTTGTTCTGCTTGCGGAACGGCGTTCTTTACAAGAAGGACACGGAAGACAGTGACATACCCTATCTCCTGGTCGTGCCAAAAGACCTGCGCGACGAGGTCCTGTGGGCCTGCCACGATGAACCCACGTCGGGTCATCTGGGGTTTACGAGAACTCTGTCGAGAGTACGCCAGAAATATCATTGGCCAAAACTTGCAGCCAGCGTCAAGCGTTACGTGAAGACATGCCGTCAATGCCAACGCAGGAATACTCCTCCATTAAAACCTGCGGGTTACTTGCACCCCATTTCCCCGCCTGCAACACCTTTCGACCACATAGGCTTGGACCTACTAGGACCTTTCCCTCTGTCTTCATCAGGAAAAAAATGGATTGTTGTGGCAACAGACTATTTGACACGTTACGCTGTGACAAAAGCGCTACCTAAAGGTACTGCCAGCGAAGGCGCGAGTTTTTTTCTACATAACGTTGTGCTACAACACGGTGCCCCATCAAAGGTAATCACGGACAGGGGAGCAGCCTTCACGGCAAAACTGATGCAAGATGCCCTCCGATTAAGCCACACGACCCACCGAAAAACGACAGCCTACCACCCCCAAACAAACGGGTTGACGGAAAGGCTAAACAAGACTATTGCCGACATGATTACCATGTATGTCGACGTCCAGCATAAAACATGGGACGAAGTTTTACCCTACGTGACGTTCGCCTATAATACTGCAACCCAGGAAACCACCCGCTTTACTCCGTTTCGCTTAGTTTACGGTCGTGAGGCTCGAACGATGCTGGACGCGATGCTACCATGCGACAGTTGCGAGGAAATCGATACAGAAGCTGAACTGTTCACCCAGCGAGCAGAAGAAGCCCGCCAGCTGGCCCGACTTCACATCCACCGCCAGCAAGTGACCGATACGACGCGCTATAACTCGCATCGCCGGGAGGTAAACTACAGCCCAGGTGGTCACGTCTTGATCTGGACTCCAATCCGCCGCCCAGGCCTTTCAGAAAAGCTACTGCACCGCTATTTTGGACCTTACAAGGTGCTGCGACGTCTCAGCGATATAAACTATGAGGTTATTCCAGACGGGACTGCGCGGACTAGGCGCCAACCGCGAAGTGAAATAGTTTACGTGGTGCGAAGGAAACCGTACTTTTCGCGCTAGTCCACCCGGCAGCCGGTTACGTGTACCTTACTACAGTGTGAAACTTTTTCTGCTGAACAAGTGAATTCCAGTTTTTTTTTCCTGGCATAGGACTGCCACTTTTGTGTTGTATAGGATAATGACTCCAAACCCTCTTCCCTTCAGTTTTCAGTCACCTTGTTCCGCCGCCGGTGTTTAGTAATGTGCTGTCTATTATGGCCTTTCGTGTATCCGAGGCATCGAGCCGATGCCTCTTTTTGGGAAGGGGATTATTGCCACATGCACTGGCGCAATGCGAGTCGCACCAGCACGTGCGCTCATTGTCTCGCAGGGGTCGCGAGCGCTCGGAGACGAAGGAGGTCGCGTGAGCACGCGCTGAGATGTCGAGAAAAAGAAAAAGAAGAGGAGGATCACGCGGGTGCAGTTGGGCAGTGCTCCGCAACGTGAACACCACGCTGGTTCTTTTTGTCTTGCTTTGGGCACAAGTTCGCCCCTAATAGACGTTCTTTGGTTTATTGCATTCGGTTGTCCGTGACAATACTTTAGGCGTGCCTATGAAAATGTGGCCTTCATAGTGAACTGGTGTACCGACTCTGAGCTACAGTTGAACAATATTGTTGCTGAGCGAGCTGGTTCATACTTGAAGAGAAAAGGAACCATGGTGTCAAGGAGTCGCGAACGAAGGGGTTATATGGACCCCTGCAGGCGCCCGCTTCCTGTGTATGTGTTCTTCGTTGAGGAACGTTGGTTTCTTTTTTTCCTTCAACTACAACTTTCGCGGCGGCGTACTACCCCCTCAGTCGTCCGTTCCTTTGACTCCGGCATAGGCAATGTTTGGTACGATTACGCACTGCCTGCTCTTTCACAAAGCACACTTTTGCCGCGGCTCACGACAACCACAGAAAACAGAGTATTTCGCTTACCTCGTACCTCATAGACGTGCTAAGTTATAGTGAAGAAAGCAAATATAAAAAACCGCATAAAAATCCATTTTGTATGCCAAGCCCAAGCCAGAAGCTGGGGTCTTCTCATTAACCCCAGAACGACATCGATTCCCAGGTGCAGTTTCCTTTATAGAATAATTACTAAGAAACCCTATTGCCCCCGCAAATTCCCCCTCGCCCACTGGCTGCGGGGCACTGCTCTTTGGAAACAACTTGCCCAATTGGAAGACCGGCGTGAGCATATATTTCTTCTTTAAAGCCATTCCGAGTAACATTGTCACTTCGGCAGCCTCGTTGACCAGCATGTCATAGCACTTCTGGCGGAAGAATAATAGTAGATCTTAACCTGGCCGCAAATAAGGTCTTTCTTTTTCCTGCGCCGGTGTATTTCATGCCTAAATATGTGCCCGTCTCCATTTGCCGGTTCAGGCGTGCCCGGGGTGGGCGTGGACGGAGGGGGCTTGCATGCAAAGCTTGGCGCAATGCCACTACAGATGACCTTCCCATTGCGGTGGTGGGAGATATAACGTGGTAGTCTCATGGCTCAATGCGCCCGGTCTTCTGTCCTCCGCAACTGAACGGTTTGGGTCTGGGTTGGTGCGTTGCACAGACAATAAGATGCCTATGACTGGGCAGCGGAAGGAACACCCACGTGTGTGTACCCTAGTATAAAGTTAGAGGCCTTTGCTACGGGGCGGACGCATGTCGTAGGCTTGGACGAAGAGGAGCGAAAACTGAAAAGGCGTCCATCCGAACAGAAGCTTGAATGGGTAAGAAAAGAGCGGAAAACCGCTGCCACAGCCGTTGCCACCTGAAGTTCGAGCAGGTCGACTAGCGGCGAATCCCTCACCAAATGTAGAGAATCTGCCACGCTTGGAACGCCGACGTGGCCCAATATCACTTGTCCAGCTTACAGGGCTTCGAGAGTGAGATGCTTAATATTGTCTTCTTTTAACTACCCGCTCATGACCGGTTGCTGGTTTATCCAGGCACATGTGGGGAGTTAACGGAGTGGGGCTGTCGCGGCTAACGGTGTCTAGCCCTTATTTTTGAAATGTTCGTTGTGTTGGCTTGAGGCTTAAACGTGGTCATAAAACAATGCAATGTTGGTGTAACACGCCAAGCCAATGCTTAGGGTTGCCATGCCGTGTTGCACAAACAGTTAAACGCCTGCGACGCGGGAGGGAGAGGCAGCTCTTCATTTTTCGGATAGGATTAAGATGCAGTCTTTCTAAATTTCGTTCAGTTAAATGGCTGGGAAGTATGGTCAGCCTTAAACTACTAACAGAGGTGCGGTGTTTTGTGCACCCCATGGTGGGCGTGTAGCTTGGCAGGCCATCCATTTTCGCAGATTGGGATTGTAGTATGTTTTTCAAATAAATTCGCTTACGCTCCATCGTACTTTACACTTTTCTATTTTGTTAACAAAATGTCATATCTGTTATCCAACTAGGGGGGACGCTTTGCCTGAGTGGATCCCCTTAGGCGAACCCTCGAAGAAGACGTCGAGAACGTGCAGAAAGTATGCAGAGTGTCTGTTTCTAAGTACATCAATACTTTCGGTGGTTATTCGGGTCTTAATTATAAATTCTTCATCGAACGTGAAGTAAAGGCGTTGTTTTATCATTCATGTATTATCATACCTAGGGTATTTAAAGATGTGAGAAAAATGTTTTTTCTCCGATAAATGTTTTCTTTCAGAGATGATGTTTTTAACATTTTTGGGATGGCGCGAGCCATGGATTGGATGTTAGACACATCGGCCGAGTACTTGTTCTTGGAACCCGTTGAACACCTAAGAAAGTTAACGGAGCAGACTCTGGAAGCTTGGTATAAATCGTGCTTTAAAAAGATGGCTGATCTCATGCCAGAGGTTATAACTAGGCTCTACCTCGAAATCTTATTTGACCATTCAACAAAACCAGAGGTGAGTTACAATTCCTCGTTTGCATATGCATACAAAGAGTTGTTCGCCTGACTAAGTCAGGCATACCTTTAGGTGGCACTGGGTAAAAGTGCAGGCTAAATTCTCGGAGCTTTTGGTAGTCTTGCTTTTGTGACAATGCTATGTGGATTTTTAAATCCTTCCTATATTATCTAGTTGTTAGAATATAAGCAGTGTTCCGACAGCGTTCGTGATTTATATGTAAATGACTTACAGTTTTCGTCGTTCATCCCTCAGCTCTACCTACCCTATTATGCTGATAACAGTACCCTGTTGGGAACTGGTAAAACGAATAATGATACGGAAAGAGAAACACCCAAAAAAGTACTAGCTGAACCGTGTCCGCGACGTAGGAAAGCACGATGATCATAAAAACGGGAAAATGCCATACATTTTGACCTACAAACGAATCGGTTAATGTGCCAGATCTTGCACTTTGTGTACACGCGATTGAAATTGTAGGGAACATCAAAAAGCTAGGTGTACAATTTTGTAGCAAACTTTTCTGGGTTGCAACAATAAATTAAAATGATAATAAACATTCAAAACAGACGGTACATTTAAAAATGTCGACATAAGTTACCGGAACGTATTAGGGCAATAAATATGACTCGTTGTTCTTAATAAATCTCAGATATGCGGATTTAGTGTAGGGACCAATGACGAAATACATTGTCATCACGTTGTTCCTGCCTGAAAAAAAGCACTACGAGTAATAGCAATCCTGGCATTTAACTCTGACATGCCTCAGCTTTTTCAGCAAATACGTGTTCTAAAGCTACAAACTACTGGAAATATCGTCTTGCGCCAACATACATTACCATAGCTAATCATCCAAATAATTCTTACAGTGAACACAGTCGAGAGTTAGCTGGTATACCGTCGGTTCTGGTTAAGGCATTTCCTATAAACATTTACGACATTGATCAGTGTTTAAAAAATTGATGTTTCGAGATCCGCACGAATCCTCCGCTCACAATAAAAAGGATGGCTAAGCAGCAGGTTCTTAAGTATTAGTGAGAACATGACGTTAATTGTGGGAGTCACGCGATATAAATTGCCAGATGATCTTTTGATTGTGTTTCTCGTTGCTGAAATATTAGTGATTCGAGTTTGAGCCTTGTTGCAAATTTTTTTTCCATGGCTATGATGCGAGCGTTGTCCAAAGTTATCTTGTGGTACATCTTTTGTGCATGCTCTGCAAGTTAATCTGTTATTGTGTCGCCCTTGGTGACAAGAACATATACCAATCCGCAGTAAGCGCATAGAAATTTGTAGATCACACCAGGGAAACGTTACCCAGGGGGAGGATCCTCCAATTACGCAAGTCAATCTTAAGTTTGCTTGCTGGCGCATGCGCCATCTTCACACCCCGTTTGGTGAAGACATGAGCTAGGTCCCCGCTTACAGCTCGAATGTACGGGACCGCAGCACGCTTGCATGTTGACGCTCTGTTATCCATGGCTTGGTTGCTTGGCGGCTAGTTGTGCATGTTGAAATTAATTTTATTTTTTAAAGATTTTGGGATATCTCTTTCTGATGAGGTCAGTGTTGTTAACGTCAATATATTCTTAACAGTAATGAGTGTCCTCTCTTTTTATGCTAACACCTTGCACTAAACCAGCGAGAATAAACAAAACACTCCAGCTTACTTTGCCCCCTACCCAGATACGTGGTCCCCACTAATCCGAATAATTGTTATTCCATGTGATCAATCGGTTGCCGCGTACCAACAGTATTTAACGCCCTGGCTGCGAAGCCCACTGATGTATTTCTTGTTGTACATAGACGAGTTGGTAGATATGTTTCACAATATATCCCTAACCATTGACTAATAGTCGCAAAGCTTGCCTTTGTAGCCTCCTGCGTTGCAACTACGAAGCTAGTATTTTTCTTGTATATACAATTTGCTTGCATAGCGCCCATGTAACATGTAAATAAGCTGTACTCTGTAACCATGTAATAAAAACGTTTTTTTTTGTTTTCAAAACCCTTGCGTGTGTTTCAGAATATATTTCTATTGTATTGTAAAAAGATGTACAACGAGCAACCTTTATAAATCATTATACGTGCTGTTTGGTATTGCACCCACCCCAGATGTCGCAAACGGGAAAGCCGCCACCTTAAGCTGCCACGCAGTTTTTTGCGGCCGCCCTATCCTTGTACAAAAGAAAAATATACTTTATTTAGCTTTCCACCGTGCTTGCAACAACAGGATGGCGCTCCCCGACCGGGAACCTAGGAGGAGACGGAGCAAAACTCCGCGAAATACTCCTCAAAATCCTCGAGTCTTTTTTATTTTCGTAAAGATAGGGACTTTTCTAGAGTTCAACTAATGGGAGAGGAGGTGTTAGTTTTGGTCGATAGTGCTCTTCAATCTATGCGGTGTCATAAACTTGACTGCACCAATCAGTCTGTCTGGCTGGACATTCGTCTGATTCTGAGCGAGAAAATTTTAATAGAACGTTGTCTATTCCACCTGATATTCCAACTTCTAGTTTAATAAGCTTTTTACATGTATAGAAGAAGTTCGCTCATGAAACCCGAATCTTCATATTATCATTGCGGTTGATTTGAATACACCTGGTGTACTTCGTAGACTTCACGTTCGACGGGGCACCTCAAAATATTTTACAACTTCCCTTTTCAGTCATTCAAAAACAAGCGAGTATCGTTGTGTGAGATCTCTTTCGTCAAACACGACGACATTTCATCCCGCTCTTTTAGTTTCTGCTCTCGTCTGAATTGACCATGAAAGACCTTCACTGAAGACTAATAAATTCTATTCCTACTCTTACGCCCGTGGTAATTCATTCGCTTGTATGACTTTTTTCTTCATTTCATTGTTTTATATTTCAGGAACTCCCTGATTTTAATGCGCAGATCATGCGGCTCACTGAAAGAGTGATAAACGGTATGAAACAGTTTATGACCACGTGCCAACTCAGCCGTTCAAAACACCCCTTGTGGCTCTCCCATGAACTTCGTACTTCCTTTCAGTGAAAAGACCACTGCCATAGAAAATACAAGCAAACCGGGATTAATGACTAGAAAGAGGACTTCCGCTCTTACCGTAAAATATGTAAAAGTCTTTATGAGCGTGACTAGCGCTCGTATTTTTATTCTATGGAAAGCAACGTAAAATCCCTGCCTGCAACATTTTGGAGATATATTTGATCCCGTATGAATAACTCCCATGAGCACGTCCATTTTGTTGATTCCTCTAGGGAAGAATTTTATCATGTCGCCCACCATAGTGCGCAACAATTTACTAATACATATGGTCAGCCTTGTGACAATAAAATAAATATTATGATGAGTCACGTATTAGGCTGTAGATTAGTACCATTGGACGAACAGTTGGTTTGTGATAGTATAATCAGCATGAAACCACCGCTGTCGTGTGGCCCTGATGAAATACCTCGTGCTGTTTAAAAATAAACATCAAGTGGAATTTTTGTTTTTTAAGTTAGGATATTCAATCACTTCTAGAAGTACACGCTACCTCACTAGTGAGAAATTTCTCGAGTGCGTCCATTTTTTAAATCAGGCACCAAATCTGGTGCAAAAATCTATAGAGCACTTTCTCTGCTTTGTGGTGTCTCCAAGAGGTTTGAGATAGGGCTGCCTTAGGTATTGTCAAGTTCTTTACAGCATTTTCTTACAAATAAACACCAGGGTTTTACGTCTGGAAGGGCGACACCAACATATCTCGACAGCTTCATGAACCAGCCCTTTATTGTAGTTTCCGGGAGAGGTATTTATTTATTTATTTACAATACTGCCACTCTCATTCGAGAGCATAGCAGGAGGACGTACAAAATGTGCGTACAAGAAACATGTGAATCTGCGGCTTGCTTCATGAGAGAGAAGAAAAAAGAACATATGCACTTAAAGACAGAAATAATTACACAACTTTACGCATACACAGGCCTATATTACAAGCTGTAGTAACAAGAAGAAAAATAAACCAAAGAAACAAGCCCATCAAAAATGTAAGAATAGTGCCACTACAAAGGTACACCAACAAAATACACAGGAAATTAACAGATTTGAAAGCTGGAAATGCTACACGTGTGCTATTCGGTTCGCGCAACAATAAGTGTTATTTCTGCACTGAATAATCCAGCATTTCGACGAACTTAGATAACGAGTCTGTGCTTGTTATCACCGGGTCCAGTTTATTCCACTCGCGTATTGCCATGGGAAAAAAAGAGTACATAAACGTGTCGTTATTGCAGGAATATTCAGATATTGTGCGGTCGTGTTTGTGACGTGTAGGGCGGGTCTGAGAAAAAGATATGTATTTATGCGTATCAATCTTGTAACTTTTCTGAATTAGCTGGAACAAGAATTTTAGGCGAGCGTGCCTCGCTCTAATTGACACACTTTTTATTCCTGAAACAGCCAAGAGGTTAGTGGGAGAATCAGTCCGTTTATATTTATTGTGGATGAACCTTATTGCCTTTCGTTGGACACTTTCAATCTTTTTAATAAGGGTAGTCGAGTGCGGAAACCATATTGTGTTTGCATATTCCAGAAGCGGTCGTACGAATGTTCTATAAGCTAACAGCTTGGTAGGAGTGGGGGACGTCTTTAGGCATCGTTTTAGGTAGAACAGTTTGCGCAACGCGGCGGCGGTAATATTTTTTTGTGATGTGTGTATCCCATTTAAGATCGGAAGTAAGCGTAATCCCTAAATATTTGTGTTGCGAAACCTTACTTAAGGGCATGCCATTAATGAAGCATGTAAACATAGATGGCTGTTTTTTTTGTTGAAACAGTCATGGTAGCGGATTTTTTAATGTTTATGGTCATTTGCCACTCAGAACACCATTTCGTTATTTTACTAAGTGACGTGTTAAGCATTAGGTGGTCCGTATAGCTATTAATTTCCCTGTAAATAATGCAGTCATCTGCAAATAACTTGATGTTGCACTCGATATTGGAAGTGATATCGTTAATAAAAATTAAGAACAAAAGTGGTCCCAGGACTGACCCCTGTGGAACACCGGATGTTACAGGTACGGTCTGAGATGGTGTGTTTTCAAAACAACAAACTGTGATCTGTTCGTGAGGAACTCTTTCACCCATGCCGATATTGCGCCTTTGGCAATCACACTTTCCAGTTTCCCAATTAATTTAGTATGGCCTACACAATCAAACGCCTTGGAAAAATCCAGTAGAATGATGTCCGTTTGCGCGTGGTTGTTAATGGATAGTGCGAGGTCGTGAACTACTTCTGCTAGCTGTGTAATAGTTGATAGACCGCTGCGGAAGCCGTGCTGATGAGGTGATAAAAAGTTCACTTTTTCCAAGGAAATAGTCAGATGCTTCAGGATTATGTGCTCAAGTAATTTGCATGACGTGCTTGTTAGTGAAATAGGCCTGAAATTTGAAACCTCGTTTTTGTCTCCTCATTTGTGAATCGGTACTACTTTTGCTTTTTTCCAGTCTTCCGGCAGGGTAGATGTTGAAAGGGACTTGCGAAAAATTAGGCCGAGGTACTTGCTACACCATTCTGCATATCTTTTTAGGAATTCGTTCGGTATGTCATCCGGGCCGGTGGCTTTTTTCGGGTCCAAGTTAAGCAATAGTTTCATAATTCCAGCGTCTGTGATGTTAATTTCGTCAATTCTGTCAGTATTGTGTTGTTTTAAATAAGGTGAAATGCCATTATCTGTCGTGAATACCGAGCGGAAGAAATCATTACGCGCATTCGACTTTGCTACCTTCTCTTCTGCTGTTAGTGTAGACGACGCTTCAGGACTTTTACGAAAATGCCTCCAGAATTTCTGTGGGCTATTGGTGATAAAGTTTGGAAGGGTTACGTTGTAGTAGTGGTGTGTGGCTTGCTGTGTCTTTTTTTTCAGTTCCGTGACTGCATTTAATAACTTCTGGTTACCAGGCGAGTTGGCGGGGTTGATCCTCGCCGCCCGCCGTAACCTTTTTACTTGGCGTTTCGCTTGGATAACTTCTCGATTTATCCATGGGTTTTTTAGGTTGGTTTTTTCGTGTTTCACAGGTATAAAGCTATTTATGCAGTGAAGAACAATGACCTTAAAATGGAGCCACAATAAATTTACATTTGCGGACATATCACTGGCAGTTTGAAAAAAAGGTTGGAATTCATGCGCGAGATACGTTTGAATACTGTCGTTGTTGGCTTTCTGGTAATTGATAATGGTTACTGCGGTAGGGCGAACTGTCAATTTACAATCAAGTGCCAACCGACAAACAGGCATCCTGTGGTCAGATATCCCGTCAGCAATGCTTATCTCAATTTGCTCGTTTGGAAAATGGTCGCTGAGAAGTATGAGGTCAAGAATATTTCCAGTTGTTCCTTGTATGCGTGTTGCATCGGGTACTACCTGATGAAGGTTAAAATCAAGCATTAAATTAACCAGTGCTTTCGATGACGGAGACGTGTGGTGCATAGTAGCCCAGTTAAAATCAGCGAGGTTGAAGTCACCCATAATAATCACACGATTTCTACGTGCATGCTGCGAAAGAAATTCTTGGACGAAAGATATACCGTCTTCACCGGAGGACGGGCTACGATAGACGCATCCAGTGATTATACTCGAGCCGTCGCAAGTTATCTTACAAAAAACAGCCTCCGCACTTTCTACCTCAGGCAAACATGTGAAAGGAATACATTTTTTAATTAATAGAGCTACCCCTCCGCCTCAAGTTGGCCGATCCTTCCTGATAACTGAGTAGTTTTGGGGGAGCAATTTCGTGACTGGATACCTCTGGGGGAAAGCCATGTCTCCGTTATAGCCACAAGGTCAGGATCATAATCAAGTAAGATATGCTCGAGTTGTTCTATCTTGTTTAGTATGCTCCGGCATTTATGTTCAGCAAGGTTAGCTCTTTGACTGCATGTTGCTTCGAGTCGTCGGCCTGCTGGGGATTTCTTTTTGCTTGGTTTCTTTCATTGAACTTTTGTTTGCATTTTGGTCGTTTTTTTTCATGGGTATCTTGTCGTTCATTTCATCGCTCCAAACGAACGCGCGCTTGTCAATGTACAATTTGTCAAATGAAAGGGTAACCTTTTCTTTGTTTGCACGGTTTGGCTTCGACGTTGCCTACTGTGACCTGAGCAAACCCTTTCATGTCTGCCGTGCACTGGTTCCTGATAAGGTTTTGCACTCCGGCATTGGCACACCACTACACCACTCATGGCATTGCTGTGTAGTTATGAAGGGAATCAGTCCAGTTTTTTAGCTTTAATAGGCAGACGTAGTCCATCTATACATCAACTAGTGGTGTACGTCAGGGCGCGGCATTTAGCCCTCTCTTCTCCACTTTTGCAAACGATGTGCCAGCCGCAAATATAAGCCTTCCTTTCTTCTGCATGCTGACGATATCAAAATATTCGGACGCATTGATTCCATCAATGACTGTGTTGCCCTGCCGCAAGATATATTATCCTTTGCTAAATGGTGTTCACGTAACAGAATAAATTTTAATGCTGTGACAGGAATGTTCATGTCTTATAACCGACAAACGAACCAAAAAAACGTAACAAGGCTTAACCGTCCTTTCAACACAGCTGGAGAACTTAGCAGATGTTTTCTCCATAATAAACAGCAGCGTCTGTACAACTTTTACTGCGGGGAACTCGTTATTGTTAAGGTGCAAAAAGGTTTATTTAAAGGAAGAGACGGGAACGAGTAAGTTGAAGGAGGCAGGCACTGGACGTTCCGGTACTGTGAGCGAGCACTGACTTCTGTCTGATTATTAGCTATCCAGCACCACTTCGCACATGCCCCTTTAAAGGGGATCGATTTTCGTAAGCGTTCTACTACTTTCCGACGTGACATTTTCTCCTGTCGGAGACGATGCGGGACATTTTCCCCGGTCGCAGACGAAGACACTCGGGCGAGTCAGAATCAAAGCCTTGTGTTGATTGTCTTCAAACAAGCGAGGAGCGGGTTGCGTTTTGAAAGACTTTCGTCCCGATGTCGTCAGAAGAGAGATGACGTAAGTGACGTCGCTCAAGCAATCGACAAAGACGTGTGGGCCCGTTTGTTCTGCCAGAACCTTGCTGTGAAGGCCTCGTTCGCCTACCGATGTCCACTACAAAATTAAGTGGTCCTTGGCGTAGGATACTGCACGGTGTTGACTGTCGTACAGGCGTTTTGAGCGGCGCTGCGAAGCCAGGGTACGTAGGCGTGCAACACGACGCGCCTCTTTGGCAAGACACAGCGTACGGTCAACAGAAGGGTAGTGATGTAATGAATTATGAATGAATAAATTGTGTAGAGTTGTACGCTCGGAAAGCAAAAAGGGGCTGTAGCGTGTGGCGTGCTGTGCCGTGTTGTGTGCGTACGAGATGAAGGGTAAAATCTCATTCCAGTTTTTGTGGCGAGCGTCAATGTACAATGAGATGATGTTTGTAAGAGCACTGTTCATTTGCTTTTGCAAGCGATTTGTTTGAGGATGGCACGACGTCGAATGACTAAAGTGGGATGAACAAAGCCGCAGCGCGCCTTCCACAGCGTCGGCAATGAATTGGCGACAACGTTCACCCATAATCACGCGGGAGCACCATGCCTGAGAACGACGCGATGAACGACGTGGTGCTGGAATAAAAATCAGGAAGGTAGTATCGGCTGCAGCTGACCAGGAGGAATGCTTGAAGGACGCTTGCAGCACTAGCACCGAAGACAGCTGGACAATAAGTGCTGGACTTCGCGACGCATCTTTAGCCCGAAGAACGCTCTTGGGTGCGGGGCAAGGTTGGTATGACACGTTGTCACCCGAAGTAGGCTCATCATGCGTACTGTGTAAAACTGATGCACGTATACCCGTTGGTAGGACCAGAAGGTATCGTGCGCCCCAAGGCTTGTAATGTTTCTCATAAGGCAGCCTATCGTGAAAGAAGTAGTGGCGAGGAGCCGCCCCAGAGTGATGAGCAGCGGCGAGAAGGGGCTGAAGGCTCGCATCCCTTTTGTAGCTCCCTTCGCAAAGTCTTAGGGCCTGGAAACGTCGGGTCCACAGCTACTAAACATACGTCAGAATTGTCTGCCTCACAGTCACTTTGCGCATCAGGAAGTCTAGAGAGGCAACCAGCATTCGCGTGCCGATCCCAGGCGGCACAGAAAGTGTGTCCCAAGACCGGCCCGTGTATGGCTGCTTTCTGGCATGTCCGGCCAGCATCCAGGTTCTGGCAGCCACTGATCATGCGTTGAACGGCCAACATTCGGCCACCAGCGCTTCGGTATTTTTCCGTCCGCCCGTATCCGGACGCACAACGGCAGCTAACCGGCTGCCAGATATTCAGTTCTCTTACGGGCTGCCGAGTTGAGAAAGAGAACGGCCGAAGTACGGCCCTTAGGGCATCCGTTTTTTCTTCGGGAAGCGGTAATCGGCCGAAGCACGGCAAGCGACCGGCCACAGAATATGCGTATTCTTGCGGCAGTTGGTGTTCGAAAGGAGACCGGCCGGAGCGCGGCTGCCGTGCATTCGTTGTTTCAATGGTGAACCGCGCGTCCGGCGGTAGAATATTCGTTTTCTTCGGGCAACCAGTGTTATGTAGGATACCGGCCGACGTACGGCCCCAGAATATACGTTTTTCATTCGGTTAGCTGTCCTCGGCCGAATTACGGCAAGCGAATGGCCACAGAATATTTGGCAACCGGTGTTCAAGAGGAGGACCGGCCTACGTAAGGTATCTGGTTATACGTAATTTTTTCGGCAAACGGCATACAGCCGAACAACGGCACGCGCCTGGCGCACGAGAATTCATGCCCAGACGTGTTATGAAGGAGACCGACCGGTTTTTCTTGGGGGGACCAAAAAGCCGTTAGGGAGCCGAACGACGGGGTACGCGTTTTTCATCCGCTCCGTGTTTCTACGTTTTAAATGAACAAACATCGTTTCCCAAACAGTAATGAGTGTTCTCGGTGAACGGGCAGGGTGCAAGGAGTCACTGGACATTAGCAGGGAACATTTTAGGCCATCGAAATGTCATTTATTGCCACAAGAAGACTGTGCCACAACGGACGGGTGAGGCTAAGCCTCGCCAGTCATCGCAGCTACCTACGCCTCGTCCGCCGGCTTCGTCGACGCATCAGCTCGAAGGCTATTCGCCCCCCCTCAAGAATGGATAGCATTGGAGACATCGACCCGGCAGATATTCCCGATCCGAGATGGAGATGGTTCACCAAAATAACTGGTCTTCAAGGGCGTCGAGCAAGCGGCCACCACGCAGGAGCTAAACCGCCACCATGTCAAGGACTCCCCACCAAAGAAAGGCAAGTGCGAGCAAAAGCGCAAGTTATTCTGCTTACAATTAAACTGCGACAAGCAATGTTGCACTATGTTGTTGGTGATAAACGTAGAAGAGTCTCGCTCGATGCATTGGTTGGATCAACTTAATGCCCTGCACTGTTACTTCATGGGGATTTTACGACTGCCTATTTAGAAGAAAAAATTATTTTAAATTTGCGATAACAACTGAGCCTTGTCGCTGACGAAGCCTAGCTGTTAATTTAGTTCCGATGTTTGAAGGTGAGCTTAGCTACTCTTGGGATATGACTCACTTGGGTAAACATAATTGCCAGCATCCTAGCAAACACGGATTTTGTCGAGGATTTTCTTGCTCAACGCAGATTGTTTGAGTTCACGCACGATTTGGCTCTTGCAATAGATAAGCTTAAAGTGGGTTGACTGTATATTCTTGGACTGCAAAAAATCAAATGATGGTGTTCCATATCACCTTCTGCGTAGTAGCATTTCATCCTATGAACTGAATGAATCAGTTTTTTTGCATTGTTATTACTATTGGCCCTATAGCTTTGTTCAAAAGTACTGTGTAGTTTACCGGACTATAGCGAATGAACGTGATTCCGTATACCGTGCAGCTTTATTCGAATTTAATAACATCCTGGTGTGCTGATTCAGAAAAGTTTTTGGATGTTAAACAGTGCCGTTAACGGCACCTTTACAAGAAAACCTTCATTCCAATTGAATACGTATACCGTAAATTATGCTGCTGTAACAACGGCCGAGGAATATAAATACATAGGAGTTATTTAGGAAGTGGTTAGAGGTTAATATAGGCAGGTTCACACCATAAAAGTTACGGCTGCATATGGTTTTGGCTTTCTGAAATGAAATTTCAGTGAACCTCCATCTAACTGAAAAGAACAACCTGTACTTCACTCATGTGCGCTCAATCTGGTGTACGCATGTGTTTTCCTGGAATCCCTACACCAAAGAGCTGATTGATACGCTCGAAAACATACAGAATATGTCAGTGCGATTCGTATTAGGCTATTGGCACGCTCAACTTAGCATGAGAGAAAGTAAAAGTAAACTGAAATGGCAGGACGTGAAAGATCACAGACGAAACCACAGGTTGAACTTTTTTCGTAATATCTATCATTCGAAAACTGGAATAGAAGGGGAGAAGTATGTCCAAGCGCCATTCTACATATCGCAAAGTGGGACCGCTAGCTTAAAGCAAATTATTAACTTTCCTTTAAAGGTGACGCCTTGCGCATCACCTTAATTTTCATTTTATTTTACATCAATACTGCAGTGTAATTGTCTTCCACGTATGATTGCATTAACTGTTTATACTGACGATTTTCAGCGCGCTTTGTAGAATTATTTTGTTATTTTTGTCTCATATTTAATGCTTAGTGTTATGTATCTACCCTTCTGTAATGCATGCAAAGGCAAGCAGGCATCAAATAAATAAATAAATAAATAAATAAATAAATAAACTTCCAGAGGCGCAAGTTTGCCCTCCGACGGGTTGAGTACCCTACGCATTCAACCTTGACCAATAAAATATTTATTGCCCTATTCGTTGCAGTAAGCAAGGTTTCCTGTATGCATGCTACCATTGCTATGTTATTGGTTTGAAACAAATTATGTAACTCTAATTTTACTCCGTTCCTTGCGTGAACACAGAGGGATACAACTGCAGCCACCTGAAGCAGGGCGTCATTCGCAACGCGTCTAGAATTTTTTGAACGTAGTATGACATTAGAAGAAAAGTAAGTTCTTTTGGACTATTAGGTGGTGTGGACGTAACTCATGAAAACAACATTAAAATAGATTGAAAATGAAAGTACCTGTTCGCTCCTTCTTAGGATCAGCCCTGCGCAAGATCATCAGAAAAGTTGATCGAGTAGAAAATGTCTTTGCAAGAAAAATGGGCAAATACTCGAGATACTTTTTTGTGAAGGAGTTATATTAAATGCTTCTGAGTGTTTTGTTGAGAACCAAAACGCTTCGTAAAGGCATTCACGCCGGTTTTATATACATCAAAATTGGTCAACCAACCGTTATAAAATAGTTTATGTAGTCATAGCATGAAAGTGTTCTGGAATATTGCCCTAAAAGAAATTGGCTAAAAGCGGCGCAATTTATCTCTCTGAAACTCAACCCAGTGAAGTATGCGCCCTCCGCCCCTCCCCCCTCCACTTTCCGTTTGTTACAGGTAAGCCGCCCCACAGAGGATATCAGGAACTGGACAATACGTCTATTCAAGCTCTACAAAGAACTAAATATTTTCTGGGTTCGACAGTAAAAGAGGCACAGCAATTAAAGGAACGGCAATTTGTGACCACTGTTTAATAAATGAATTTTGCTGTCAACTGAGGCTGGTAATTAAGCAAGGCTGCGCTGAAAGCTTGGCGGCTCGTGGTTGCGCGCGAGCTCACTGTGATGTGGCTGCATTGGACCAAAAATGCTGGGTTTGTGCTGCTGCACAGCGCGAATGAGTCATCTGCTTGCGCGACATGCAGTGACCGGCCCCAGTACAGTTAACGTACTGTGGCTGAACTCCAATGCCCGTAGCACGGCCGTATTTCCGGCAGCTTTAGTCCGGCTGGAGTCCGACGACCGCATCTCGGCTGTCCTCCAGCGGCCGTACTTCGGCCGTACACGGGTGGCTTTGGAATGGCTGGAGCCCTGCGGCTGGAATCTGGCCGTATGAACGTAAGCCGGTCGACCGGCCGACGGACACTGGCCGTTGGACAGCCATGGGAGTACGGCCGTATACGGCCAAAAGGCCCACATTTGGACACGGCCCGAACATGGCTGCCGGAAAACGGCCGGACAGAAAATCACCGGCCAAAGTACACCGGCCTGTTTCAGGCCGAACAGTCCTGTGCTTCCTGGGATGGCCACTTTTGTAAGTTACGACGAAATCGTACCATTAAAAGGGCGGCCATATAAGTAGGAACAAAATTTGGTTATTCCAAAAACCACATCCGAAAATTCTTGCTAGGTTGCTGTGTAATTACGCTTAGCCTTGCTTACACAGCGGATACGGTAACCGATCACACCTTCTGCGTTGTCGTGCCTCTGTATTAGTACGGCACCAAATCCAATGCCGCTAGCGTCTGCATATATTTTGGTAGCAGCGCCGGGGTTCAGTTTATAGTGGCGAAAGATCGGTCCTGACAATTATTTCAACTGGCATAACGCGGCTTCGCATTCGGTTGTCCATAAAAGGAGGACGTTGGTGTGCAATAGGCCACTCAGAGGGGATGCCAGGTCAGCGAAAGTATGAACAAAGTGGCGGAAGTCAACCAAAGTCACAAGAAACCACGCAGTCTTCGTATAGACTGGGTGTACGGTCCACTGCTGAGGTCAGTGGCCAGGCGCGCAGGCTGCGCGTGACAACACGCCACTCTGTCTGGTGGCTCAACACTGGGGACTCTACGCGGCAGCCGTCGCCAATTCGTCAAGGCACGCATGGGCGCCGGATAGTCCGGCCAACGAGATTCCGCTGGGATGATGTCCCATTCAGGACGCAGTCGGTGTCGACTGATATGTAAGACCGACTGATGAGGTCAGTGGCCAAGCGCCCGGGCGGCACGCGAGAACTCGCCACCCTGTCTGGCGGCGAAGCACTGCCTATGCTACAGAGTGGCCGCCGCCAATCCGCCATAGCACGTACGGGCGCCGGTTTGTCCGGCCGGGGGAGCTTCGTGGGGATAGCCCCCGTTGAGGACGCAGACGGTGCGGCCGGGTTCCAAGAATAATAATAATAATAATAATAATAATAATAATAATAATAATAATAATAATAATAATAATAATAATATTTATTAGTCAAACAGAAGTCATGTACATAATCAGGCCTACCTAAGCCGCAACGGGCTTGTCAGGCAGAGCCTGGCAGGCGACAAGCGTTAAAAAAAATTATATATGTTACAGTACGCAGTACCAACCAAGAACAGATAACCGTGCGGTATTCCCTATATCTCTGGAAAGCACTAGCGCATGCGCCTTAAAGCCTTTTTCAGTTTATATTTCGAAGCGTGCGCAAACAAGTCAGATGGCAATGTGTTAAATATAGCTGGCACATAATAACGGCGTGTTCTTTTCCCGTACCTTGTGGAACAACGAGGAATTGCGTAACGTTGCTTCGGTCTCAGGGACCGAGCAGGAGTGTAACACGTTTTGAAGGTATTAATCCAAAAATGTTTTAAGATAACGGTTTCATTTAGGAGCGAGGTAAAATTGGGCAACATCAAGGTTTTGAATACATTGTCATCTTTCTCCATACACAAGTCATATGCAATGCTACGCAGCAAAAAACGCAAAATGGAATTGACTCGCTCTAACCAATGTAAAGAACAGTGACCATATACTGTAATACCGTAGCTAATCACACTATAACAAAGGGAATGTACAATGACTTTTCGCAGCGAAAATGGAATAAATGTTCTTAATTCGTGCAACAAAGATAATACAGCACGAATTTTTTACATACATAAGCTAAGTGGGAAGTCCAAGAAAGGTCGCTATCGAAATACAAACCTAAATACTTCACAGTGGACACATACTTTACAGGAATACAACTACAAGAAGAGCAGGCCGCTGAGTGTAAAAATAAAGATTGGGTTAAGTCAACTTTTTTCAATGGACTGTGAAAGCAAATCAGCTGTGTTTTTTTGGTATTAACATCAATGGAATTGGCCGTAAACCAATTCATAGTTTCCATTGCAGAAACTTGAAGCGACTTTATGGCGTCAGAATGACGAGAAGCATAAGAAACAAGAACCGTGTCATCGGCGTACTGAAATATTGAAGACGATACAGAATAGGCGAGGTCGTTAACATACAATTTAAACAGCAGAGGACTCAGTATAGACCCTTGTGGTACACCTGACCTAATAAAAGAAGCATTACTTGAAAGTTTACCAATCCGAATCCCCTGAGTTCTGTCAAGTAAGAAATTTTCAAGTAGACGCAGAAAGTTGTCCCGAAAACCTAGTCTTTGTAGTTTGGTGAGCAGGAGGGTATGACACACGCTATCGAAAGCTTTACTGACATCAAGAAATAATGCACATGCAATCTGGTTACGATCGAAAGTATAGTTTAATAAATCAGAAAAGTCCTCGAGCAAATTAGTACCTCGGCCTCCAGTAAACCCATACTGAGATGGGGAGAAAACATCATGAGTCGATAAAAATCTGGTAATAACATTTAAAATGTGTTTCTCTAATATCTGAACTATCAGAGAACCATCAGCGTGTCGCGCGGGGGCGGTGTGATTACCGACGTCGGAACTAGCGCCGTGCGAGCCTGCATTGTTAACGCGCTTCGGTCAGCACGACGCACAGTCCCCGCCTTTCGCCCTCACCCTTCGGGGTCGTGCGCTTGCTGGTCCGCGAGCGGGCCGTTGACCCAAAGATGGCAGTGACTCACAGCATATTCCGTAGCGCGCTGAGTGACAGCTGTCTACGCGAATTCGCGCACTCCCTTACGCGTGTACGAACGTTACAGGGGCGTTCCCGAAAGAGTGTGATCTTGAGGGGTTATAAGGCGGAACTTAGCCGTTAGAAATCATTCTTGTCTGAGCGCTGAGCTGGGCAGTTCCCGGCGGGACAAGGAGTCTCGAACGTTAAAGCTAGGTTGGGATTTGTGAGCCCCTTAGGCTAGAGGTTAGAATCGCGTCGGAAGTTGAGGGTAGAGCGCCGTACCGGGCAACTAGACGGATCCTGCAGCGAGAACAGAGTCTTGGCCGTCGTATCTCGAGCGGTTTGTGTACGCTCCGAGGATAGGAGAGTTAGACGAAGTTGAGTAGCTCGAGTTATTTGTGCGTATTTGGAGCTAGCATCTAGCTGAAGTTTGAAATTTTTCCTTTTCTTACTAATGTACTGAGTCTCCCCACTGTAAATAGCTATATATAAACTCTTCGTTTCACTTAATCAACCCCACCTTCTCGAGTTCGTCAATTCGACCGCCGTCTCCAAGGACTTCAACACCATCGCCCTGCTAGCCTCCTGCCAAATCAATCTGAGCCCGGTCGATTGGGTTCCTGATCGACACCGGACTTCGGGGAAACAAATCACCCCCATCTTCACTGGCGCAGTCGACAGGATTTGGCAGAAGAAATCACCAGGACACAACTAGGGGTAGCAAGCAGATGCAAGCCCGCCTTCATCGGTAGCAGAAGAGATCCGCGTGGAGTGGAGTGGCAGAGCCAAGCCAGCGCACAGGGCCGACGACACGGCAGCCGACCACCGAGGGTGAGGGTGAGTGGGATTTCTTGCGCTTCGTTGTGGCGGTGTAGGCTGAGTCTGGGGTGGCATGGTAGTCACGCGGAGCATGCTGGCGAACATGGCGGAGGAACATGGAAATGGTCAGACACATGAGGCGCTACCTCAAGAAAGAACGGCGGCAGGAGGGGTGGTCCAAGCGGAGTCCGAAACAATAATTCTTAGACGAATGCAGTTGGAGTTTCAAGAACGGGAGAGAAAAGAAGCGCGCGAGGCGGAGGAGCGAGAGAAAAAACAAGCGCGCGAAGCGGAGGAAAGAGCACGTGAGGCGACGGAGCGAGGGAGAAAAGAAGCGCGGGAAGCAGAGGAGCGGGAGAGAACAATGGCGCGAGAATCAAAGGAGCGTATACAAAAACTTCGGCTCGAATCTGAAGAGCGGTTGCGAAGGTATGAGTTGGAGCTGGAGCGGAGAAGGCAGACTCCCTTGCGCTCGGACACCCGTGAGCAGAAACAATGGGGCACAGACCCAGCTAGTTGTATAGTGATAGCAAAGTTGAATGGTTCCGGCCAGTGTTTGGAAGTTGAACATTGCGATGACAAAGTAGGCAGCCATGACTCCCTACACAAGGCTAGCATTTTCGCCGGTGTTGAACGCGTAGACACGGACATTGGGATCAGGAGCGACGAGATAAGCGCGTCCGGTGATACCGTAGACCGGTGTAATGAAGCAATGCTCGAACATGAAGAGCATCCTCGCGGGTGAAATTTCGGGATGGAGCTGCAGCGCATGAGACACAAACATTCTAACAGGTCAAGTTATGCACTGACAGCAAAGTTTAATGGGGGAGCCCGTTTTTCATTTTGAAGCCGCGCGAGAACGAGCTCTGGCTGCGCACAGGAAGCGAGCGGCTCACCCGAGAACAGCTGCCTGGAAAGGGAAGCGAGCACGCGGAGTGTTCCAGCGAAGGCGTCCGGTATAAGGGCAGAGTCAAGGGGTGGCCCCGTTGTCGCGAGTGGAGGGCCGCCAGTTACTTTTGCACCAGACACTGCACTAATGTATGCTGAACTTGCTGGCACGGGCAGTACCCAAATTCTAATCGGTAGACCGGAGGAGACTGGAGTAACGCAGCAAAGTCTTGGGGCCCACCGTGCTTCAAATTCCGCTCGAAAGTTGCACGAGAAAGCGAACTCCGTGTCGGGCGTTGAGGAGCTCGCCCAGAAGAGAAAGGAGATAGGCGACGAGAAAGCATGTGACGAGACGGAGCGAAAAAGAGACGCAGTTGACGATCAGGCTGAAGAAAAGCAGGAGTTAAAGGCGGATAAGGGTGCTGAGAAGGTAGACTGGGTTGAACATGTAGAAAATGGAAGAGAGAGTGAGAGAGAACGCGAGAAGACGGAGGATGAGGAGCTCAGAACATTTGAAGAGGGTAGGAGCGATACGGAGATGTCGTGTGGGTTAGGTAGACTTGATGGTGAGAGTGTACTCGAGGAGGCTGATAGAGAACACCAAAACGCATGCGTGGAGACTGCGAAACAAAGAATGAGAGCTTTCGAGGAGGTTAGGAAGGAGAGAGAAAAACAATGTGAGGAGACAATGGAACGAGACGCAGTCAGCGGTCTCGAAAAACCGGTCTGAGATAGAGCTTCGTAGCTTTAGTGTCGGTTGCGGCCGTTACCGTAATTTAGTCGGGAGCCGCGCTGGAAAGGTTGACGCACTAGGTTTTGCGACCTCGCAGTGTGTCACAGGCCCGGGCTCTGAGTTGTGCCAGGATGAGTGTGTGCTGGGACGGCTGCAAAACTGTCTTAGTTAGGCCGCTGCCCAGAATGCACCTAGCGTGCACGAGTGGTTCTTGGTAATAACAGGTGCTTGTGAGGTTGTTGTTGTGGGGCAGTCTGTGCGTAACGGAAAGAATGATCCCGAGAAGATCGTTGCGTTCGCGGGCCGCCATTCCGCTCCAGCATCAACCCTTCGCTCACGCTGCCCGCACGCAGCATTGCCTTATGTTGGGGCATTGGAGTGGCATGGCCACTTGTGCTATGAGACAGGAAGCGAAGTCGCATTTGGCGATACCACTCCGTCTTCCCCGAAGTTGTGTACGCCTCATGGGGCTACGTTGTCGAGACTCGTGTTGACATTGCCACGCTCCACGGTCGGGGCCAGTTGCAGAGTTTTTGGATATACCCGAATGCACTACCCTGTTTTCAGAATGTTGCTTGGGGAGGCCACTGTTGAAGTGCGACCCAGCCTTAACACCGCCACGACGGACGGGAACGTTCCCGTTCACCCGTCCTTTTCCTGCGGTGGGGTGTGTGTGCGGTGTTTGTGAGCGACGTGTTGTCCTGGTTGCTCCATCCGTGCGCCGAACTGAACTTTCTGCCCACTATGCGTGAGCTGAAGCACAGCTGAACATTCCCGAAGGAACGTTATCATGCTACGACGTCAAGGAGAACATTTGCGTGCGTGCGCATAGTGACAATGCAAACTTTCTTATGGACTTTTTATTGTTGACTGCAAAATTGCCCGCGTTCTTTGCCAGTCCTTCCTTTTGTTCCTGTTGTCGAGTGCCGGAATGTTTGTGCGAGTTTGCAGTTATAGCGCGCATCAGTGTTATAAGTTGAGTTGTGTCGTTGTTCGTGGCGTTTACACGCCCCGAAAACACGACCCAATTTCTTTTTACTCGCACTTAGTGTTTTTAGCATTTTTTGGTGTGTTTCCGGTTTGCTAGAGTATTCCGTCCCTGCTCAACGGCTAGTGAATAGGTTCTGCTTGTAGTTTAGGTGAGAGAGGGTTCGGATCAGCTGCAGAAATGGAAGGCGGTTCATTTGTGGTTATACCTAGCTTTTTCCAGGAGCTTTTTCCGCTGTTATAGCTGAAAGAGTGATCAAACGAGTGGCGCTTTTAAATTCTTTTCGGATTGACTGAACCAAGAGGTCCAGTGACCAACTTAAAGGGGGGAGTTGTAAGGTCCACTTATGAGGTCAGTGGTAAGGCGCGCAGGCTGCGCGTGAGAATCCGCCGCTCTGTCTGGTGGCTCAACACTGGGGACTCTACGCGGCAGCCATCGCCATTTCGTCAGAGCACGTATGGGCGAAGGATAGTCCGGCCAACGGGATTCCGCTGGGATGATCCCCCTATCAGGACGCAGTCGGTGTCGAGGGATTTGTAAGACCAACTGAAGAGGTCAGTGGCCAAGTGCCCGAGCGGCGCGGGAGAACTCACCACCCTGTCTGTCGGCGAAGCACTGCCTATATTACAGAGTGGCCGCCGCCAGTCCGTCACGGCATGGACAGGCGCCGGATTGTCCGGCCGGAGGAGCGTCGTGGGGATAGCCTCGTTGAGGACGCAGACGGTGCCGCCGGGTTCGTAGAATCATCGGCGTGGCACGCGGGGGAGGTGTGATTACCATACCTCAGCAAAGTTGGCGCGGCTCACTCAAACTCACAATTTTTTTTCCCAATCACCACTCACTCAAACTCAGACTCATTGCTGAGCAGCACATCTGCGCTCACTCAAACTCAAACTCACATTGACCGCAAAACTTAGAACTCACTCGGACTCAAAACTCAAAATGTACTCAAACTCAAAATGTAATCAAAACTCAAAATGTACTCAAACTCAAAATATACTCAAACTCAATAGGGACTCAAAACACAAAATGTAATCAAAACTCAAAATGGACTCAAACTCAAAATGTACTCAAACTCAATAGGGACTCAAAACTCAAAATGTACTCAAACTCAAATTGTACTCAAACTCAAAATGGACTTACAACTGAAAATGTACTCAAACTCAAAATGTACTCAAAACTCAAAATGTACTCAAAACTCAAAATGTACTCAAACTCAAAATAGTCTCAAAACTCAAAATGTGCTCAAAACTCAAAATGGGCTGAGAACTCAAAATGAATTCAGAACTCAAACGGCCTCACAAAGATTGAGAGAGTGAGAGTGTGAGAGTGAGAGTGTGAGAGTTACAGTGAGAGTGAGAGTGAGTGTGAGAGTTTGAGTGTGAGTGTGAGAGTGTGAGTGTGAGTGTGAGTGTGAGAGTGTGAGTGAGACTGTGAGTGAGAGTGAGAGTGAGTGAGAGTGTGAGTGTGAGTGTGAGTGAGAGTGAGTGCGAGTGTGAGTGGGAGTGAGAGTGAGAGTGTGAGTGTGAGTATGAGTGAGAGTGAGAGTGTGAGTGAGAGTGAGAGTGACTGAGAGTGAGTGAGTGTGAGTGAGAGTGAGAGTGTGAGTGTGTGACTGAGAGTGAAAGTGAGAGTGTGAGTGAGTGAGAGTGATTGAGAGTGAGGTGGTGATGTGAGTGAGAGTGAGAGTGAGAGTGAGAGTGTGAGTGAGTGGAGTGGAGTGTAGTGAGAGTGAGTGAGAGTGAGAGTGGAGTAGAGTTGGTGAGAGTGAGTAGAGTTTGTGAGTGAGAGTGAGAGTGAGAGTGATGAGGTAGAGTGAGAGTGAGAGTGTGAGGAGAGTGAGAGTGAGAGTGAGCTGAGTGAGAGTGAGAGTTGAGTGAGTGAGAGTGTGAGTGGAGGGGTGGTGGGGTGAGAGTGAGAGTGTGAGTGAGTAGTGAGTGAGTTGTGAGTGAGAGTGAGAGTGAGAGTGTGAGTGAGTGAGTGAGAGTGAGAGTGAGAGTGTGAGTGGAGTGAGAGTGAGAGTTTGAGTGTGAGTGAGTGAGAGTGTGAGTGTGAGTGTGAGGGTGTGGAGTGAGTGAGTGAGATGTGAGTAGTAGAGTGTGAGTGTGAGTGGAGAGTGAGAGTGAGAGTGTGAGTGAGAGTGTGAGTGGAGAGAGTGAGAGTGTGAGTGTGAGTTGAGAGTGAGAGTGAGAGTGTGAGTGTGAGTGGGAGGTGAGGTGAGTGTGAGTGAGAGTGAGAGTATGAGTTTGGGTATGAGTGTGAGTGTGAGTATGAGTGAGAGCGAGAATGGGAGTTTGAGTGAGTGTGAATGAGAGTAAGAGAAAGAGTAAGAGTAAGAGTGAGAGTGTGAGTGTAAGTGTGAGTGTGAGTGTGAGTGTGAGAGTGAGAGTGAGAGTGTGAGTGAGAGTGAGAGTGAGAGTGAGAGTGAGAGTGTGAGTGTGAGCGTGAGTGTGAGTGTGAGTGTGAGTGTGAGCGAGAGTGTGAGCGAGAGTGTGAGTGAGAGTGAAAGTGTGAGTGTGAGTAAGTGAGTGAGCATGTGAGTGTGAGTCTGTACCTTTTTCTATATACCTTTTGCTATATCCTCATAATAAAACCAGAAAGCATTTTTATATTTGTCCACGTGATCCCCCTCGACGAGACCTTTAATTTGATATGCCACACGCGAATATATGATATTATTACCAGTAAAAATAACCATGACTCACAACTGTAACCAGGACGCATTATTTAGGTGTCCGAGGTGATTCCCCTAACTGGAACTTTCAATTTGACGCCCCACATGCTTCAGCGGCCTCACCTTGAATTTAACCCAATCTATGACTCATAATGACTATTTCATGATTCGAACTACGAAGCCTTTTTTGTTGTACCACGTGATTCCCCTCGTCAAGAACGTAAATTTGATACCCTACACACCCTAGTGGGGAGTATCACCGTAAGACTCACCATGACAATCTAATGGTTATAATCAGGAAGCATTTTTGTATTTCTCCCACGTGATTCCGCTCATCAAGACCATTAATTTGATACCCATCACATCCTAGCGGAATCAATATGAAATTAAACCAATCAATGACTAACCATGACTATCTCATGATATAGCCCTATCACATTTTTGTCCCACGTGATTTCCCTGATCGGAACCTTCAAATTGATGCCCCGGACACCCAGTGGCATGGTTGTGAATTGTAACCTAATTTATGACCCTTTTTGACTATGTCATTATAATATTCAGGAAGCACGTGATTACCCTCATCGAGACCTTTAATTTGATACGCCACACGCCCTAGCGTCATGAACTTGAATTTTAACCGAACCTATGACTTACCATGACTACGTCATGATATATTCATAACTCATTTTCGTCCCGAATGATTCCCCACATCGAGACCTTGAATTTGATACCCCACATGCCCTCGCAGCGTCATTTTGAATTTAAACCCAATCTTTGACTCATTATGACTGCCTGATGACTACAATCAGGAACCATTGTTTTTATTTACCCTGCTTGATTACGTTAATCCGGACCTATCATTTGATACCGTACACACCTTAGCCTCATCAGTTTCACTTTTCCCCCAATCTAATGTGGTCATTATTCTGTCTTAAGGGGCGCTGCCCAGTGAATTCAGCTAATTCATTTGAAACAGCAGAAACGACAGTCCCCGCCCCCATTTCCCCCCGGCTCTCACGTCTTCCTTTGTGACCCCTAGTATATCGTGCCGTTAAGAGTAGCAGGCGAACAACCAGCACGCCAGCGCCGCCGAGTGCTTTCCCACCACCCTTTCCCACGCTCTTAGTGGATCCGTCATGAGGAAAAGTTAAGACAACCCTTTTTTATAACCTCACCAGTCAATTATCACTCACGCGCCCAGCCGCGAAAATTAGGTATACAGCAAGTGCTTATGGCCATGAAAATTCAACAAGAAACTAAAAAAAATTAGACACCCCCTCCCTCCCACCCGATCACGCAGTTTGCGATTGGTGCCGTACCTGCAGGTAACCTGAATTCTGAGCCCACAGTGACGCATGAAACTTAACAGCCAACCATAGCTGCCTGCTAGGCTACTCATATGTACTCAAACTCAAAATGGACTCAAAACTCCTGTGATCTCAGAACTCAAAATGTACTCAAAACTCAATATGTAATCAAACTCAAATGTACTCAAACTCAAAATGTACTCAGAACTTAAAATGGACTCAAACTCAAAATGTACTCAGAACTCAAAATGGACTGAAACTCAAAATGGACTCCAACTCAAAATGTACTCAGAACTCAAAATGGACTCAAACTCAAATTGTATTCAGAACTCAAAATGGACTCAAACTCAAAATGCACTCAAACTCAAAATGTACTCAGAACTCAAAATGGACTCAAACTCAAAGTGTACTCAGAACTCCAAATGAACTGAAACTCAAAATGCACTCAGAACTCAAAATGAACTCAAACTCAAAATGCACTCAGAACTCAAAATGGACTCAAACTCAAAATGTACTCAGAACTCAAAATGGACTCAAACTCAAAATTTACTCAGAACTCAAAATGGACTGATACTCAAAGTGTACTCAGAACTCCAAATGACCTCAAACTCAAAATGCACTCAGAACTCAAAATGAACTCAACCTCAAAATGTACTCAGAACTCAAAATGGACTCAAACTCAAAATGTACTCAGAACTCAAAATGGACTCAGAATTCACTAGGTCTGAGGCGTACTCAAACTCAATCGGACTCAAACTCAGTCGGAATCACTCGGCTCAAACTCACTCAAGCTCAAACTCACCATGCAACACTAGCCTCGCGCTCACTCAAACCCGAACTCACGCGTGAGTTTGAGTCCAAATGAGTCTGAGTGAGTGGACTCAAGAGTGAGTTCGCCGACCTCTGGTGATTACCGACGTGGGAACGAGCGCCGCGCGAGCCTCCATTGTTAACGCGCTCCGGTTAGCATGACGTACAGTCGCCGCCTTTCGCCCTCACCCTTCGGTGTCGTGCGCGCTTGCTGGCCCACGAGCGGGCCGTTGACCCAAAGATGGTAGCGACTCATTGAATATTCGGTAGCGCGCTGAGTGACAGCTGTCTACGCGAATTCGGGCACTCCCTTACGCATGTACGAACGCTACAGGGGCGTTCCCGAGAGAGTGTGATATCGAAGGGTTATAACGCCGAACTTGGCCGTTAGAAATTGTTCTTATCTGAGCGCTGAGCTGGGCAGTTCCCGGCGGGACCAGGAGTCTCGACCATTAAAGCTATGTTGGGATTTGTGAGACCCCTAGGCTAGAGGTTAGGATCGCGTAGGAAGTTTAGGGTGCAGCGCCGTGCAAGGCAACTGGACAGATCCTGTGGCGAGAACAGAGTTTCGGCCGTCGTTTCTCGAGCGGTTTGTGTACGCTTCGAGGATGGGAGAGTTAGACGAAGTTGAGGAGCTCGAGTGATTGGTGCGTACTAGCAGCTAGCATATTGCTGAGGTTTGAAGTATTTTCTTTTGTTACTCATGCACCTTGTTTCCCCACTGTAAATAGCTGTATATAAACTCTTCGTTTCACTTAATCAAACCCCCCTTCTCGAGTTCGTGAGTTTGACCGCCGTCTCCAGGAACATCAACACCGTCGCCCTGCCAGCCTCGTGCCAAATCAACCGGAGCCCAGGCGATTGGTTTCCTGATCGATACCGGACTTCGGGGAAACGAATCACTCTCATCTTCACTCTGGGGTTGCCTAAAGCTCGAGATAGCCGCAAATTTAGGAGGGTCCAGGCTGACGCCAACCTTGCCACCAACGTGTCCCAGAACCAGCGTCTGTCGTTGAAAGAAAGGGCAATATGTTCTGAATATGCTTAAGGCCAGCACTATGTAGGCATTGGAGAACATTCGCAAGGCGTGTATTATGCTCGTCAAATGTTCGCACGAATACCATATCATCGCCCGGATAACGAAGACAAATATTCCACTTTGAGGCTTGAAAAATCGTGCCCATGACTCGTTCAAATGGCGATGAAGCATTGCAGAGATCAAAAGGCATGACGTTGAATTCAAAAACAGCGTCTGCACTAACAAATGTGTTTCTTTTCTCGGTTCTTGGGGCCTGTCGGTATTTGCCAATAACCGGATTTCAGGTTCACGGACGAGAAATAGGATGCCGAATGGAGGAATTCGATCACCTCGTCGATTCTTCGTAGCGCAAGGATGTCTCTTTGTAATGGAGTTCAAACACAGGTAGTCAATGCAAAATCTCCAAGAGCTATCCTTCTTCTGCACTGGAATCACTGGCGCTGCCTACGGGCTTGAGGATTCCCGTATTGCAGATGTATGTTACTAGTTAGCTATAACCTGGCGCGCCTATGGCGCCGCCCGGTAAGTCTTCTGTCTGATTGGGTGCGCTCATCCAGTGTCTATGGTGTGACGAATGCGAGAGTCTGGGAGTCTCGTTCTCGAATCATCTTGTGCAAAGTCGAATGTGGAATCGTCTTATACCCACTGGGGTCTTACCCAGACGATGATGAAGAAAAGGTTGTGTTTTCTGACCTCCGTTGTTTCACTTGCTTTTGGCAATTCCTAACCAAGGTCAACGCCTTTCACCTGTATAGTGGTCTTCATGAACACCAGCGGCATTGCCGTGAGCTTGACCCCAGTTCTTTGAGCGAACGTTTGAGTTTTTGTCGGTGAGAATTCAGAGTTATGCTTACCGTCAGTAGGACGCTATTGCTTCCCTATCACAATAGCTAGCGGGTAGTAAGTAATGACTCACCACTCCTGGGACAAATTCAATAGGTTAAACAGTTCTCTATGACCGGGTTGCAGGTTTCTTCGCAGCATCTAGTATCTACTGACAACCTTGATTTGCAAGCTATGCAGTTCAGTTCAATAAAACGTTATTGAGGTTGGGGAAGGGAATAAAGGGAGAACCTTGGGTGGAGTCCTTTTTCCTGGGCCCCAGAAGCTTGTGCCCCAGCCCAGGCCCTATCAATCAACTGGCGCTGGTCTTCCAAGGCCTCGCTGGCCAGAGTCGCCTCCCACGTTTCTAGTGAATTTTTCTCTGTTTGCCATACAGTTGGGCAATTACATATGGTGTGGAAAAGGGTGGCTTTTTATTGCATTGATAACAGTCGAAATCTGTCTGGGAACATCAGCGCCAGCCTTGATTTGTGTGGGAATGTGTTAGTTTGTATTCTTCTCAGTGTTTGTGCATCGTGGGCATTTAGTGCCATGTGAGGACTGGGTAGCGTTCTCCTTTCAAGTCTTTTTCTTTTAAGACGTTCTCCGTAGGATTCGTATGGTGGAAGGGTGTAGGAGTGGTCCTCGTCACTGCGGTTCGTAAGACTTCTCGCAAGCGAGTCAGTGCTCTCGTTTCCTTCCAAGCATTCGTGCGCTAGGCACCATGTAATTTTGTGCACACGGTTCAGCTCCCTTGGGATGATATGTTTTGAGCCAATGGGTATTTACTGCGGCAGTGATGCTTTTGATGGCTCTTGTCGTGTCCGAGATGATGTTTAAGCTCTTGTCATTTGCTTCTCCCCATCGGATAGCCATCAGAACATCACTGGCTTCGGCTTCATCAGTGTCCTGTTTTCTAAGGGTGGCGTAGTCTATGGGGGAGCCTTTGAAGTCGACAACTGCTGCAATAGAAGAGCCGTGTGGCCCCTTACTTGCGTCAGTGTAGGCAGTGTTTACATGATTTCCGAACTTTCTGTCCGACGGCGCCGTGGCCCATAGCCTTTCTGGTTTGGGAAAGCCCACTGGGATTGACTCGAAGCATTTACCCAGTTCTGCGGATCATCATCAGGAAGGAGGTGCCAATCCCCTTTTGGCCAATCCAGTGCACCGTTCAAGAGCAAGCCCTGCAGGCTCTGTGACCAACTTTGAAGACTGCGTCCCACTCAGTAGTGATGATTTATCGGCCATAGACGTTAAGGATCCCATTATACTTGGGAAACAGTTAATGAGCCTCCTGTAGGACAACCAGAGCAAGGTTCCCGTCACGACGCGAGAGAAGAGGGATGGGACTGTTCTTTGACATGCAAGGCATTATTGTGGGCCTGAAGACTAATCTTGCTCGGGCAGATGGTCGCGTTGAAGACTTACGAGCGCAGCTTGTTTAAGTAAAGTCTCACTGCGAGTCCCCTTCTGGCACTGAAGGCACATTTGTGTCCCCGGCGTCGGTGGCGACTTTTTTAGAAGCAGTTGTTGGGAGTTGTGCCACGCACGCAAATCCTGCTCACTCCGAAGCCACGCAGCGGACCCCAGCTAGCACCTTGGCCCTTCTACAATCTACTGGTGTCGGCCCAAAGGCTCACCTGGCATTTTAAAGCAACCCGAACCATGCTCATCTGCTGTCCGCCTTTATGCCATCTGCTAGCCCGGGGACAAACACAATCACTATACTTAAATCTACCTTCGCCAATGACCCCTCCGGTATCAGAATAAAGCAAGTGAAGATTATTGCGTCACGCTAGGGCCTCGCCGTCGTCTCTGCCGACCGAGAGTATAGCGACCACCTCGAGAAGGCCATTGCTTCTAACGTGCAAATCAAAACTGCTCTCAAGGTTTCCAGTCCCCCGCGTCGTGGGGCGACGGGAACATTCCCCCACGATGGGGGGACGTCCAGCCTACTGCACGAAAATCAGTACGGTTTCACTCATGGACAGAGTGCAACATCGGCGCTGCACAGCCTGCCCTCGCCTCTACAGTCTTGCCGTGAAGAAGGATCGTTGGCTCTGCTAATTTCTTTGGACTTTAAAGGAGCGTTTGGTTCCATTTGGCACCCGTTCTTGCGTTACCTCCTGTGAACCCACCGCTGCCCTTTTATCATTTACCGCTTGCTTGAATCCTTCTTACATGGAAGGTTGGTGGACTACAAAAGTCATGCGGGGAGTGTACGTGTCTAGACAACGATGGGCAGCCCCCAGGGCTCATCTTCGAGCCCGCTGTTGTGGAACATCGCAATTTATGACCTACTGTGCCTTCCTGTACTACATAATGTGGATATTAAGGTCTACGCTGACGATACAGCAGTCGTAATCAAGGGAGGTACACGGCGGGCGCTTGAGAACCTCGCCAACGAGACTCTAGGAAGAATAGTAAAATGGACGAACGCTCCGAAGTTAAAATTGAACCCTACCAAGTGTACATGCCTGCTGGTATCAAGAGGACGGAGGTGCGCAGCGGACGCCGACCATTAAGCTGTGCGGCACAACTCTACGGCAAGTCACTAAGGTGAAGCACTTGAGTGTGGTGTTCGATAGTGACTTGACCTTTGGCGCCCACACGAATCATTTGCGGAACCGCGCTGAGAACATGTCCGCCGGCCTCATCGGTTTTGCGCGTCTTCATTCCTTTCTGGACCGCAGTCACCTTCGCCTCCTTTACCACAGAGCAATTCAATTCTGCCGACTGTAACTTATGCTGCAGTGGCATGGTAGGGCGATCAGCAGCACCATTTGTTAAAAGACAACCTTCACTCCTTGATGCGTTCGTCACTGTTTGTGGTCACCGGAGCTTACACCACAACTAGAACCACGGCGCTGGATGTATTGGCAAACTCCCTTCCGCTGTCGATCGTCTTGGACATCGAGACAGGTCGTTCGACTTGTTTCACCTGCGACAGCCCACTGAGCTGCGCGGAACACTCATTTCCCCGGGCGAGGTGGAACATCCTCTTCTTTGAACCTGCTGCCATGCTGCTCCGCGCTTCGCGATTCCACACCGCAGGATAGACTGCCGTGCATCTGCGAGGATAAAGCTGAGCCCTGGCTTACATGCGTACACAGACAGTTCTTTTACCACGACGTCGGCCGGTGCAGCGTTCGTTGTGCTCAGCTCGTCTGATGAGGTTTTAGTAACGCAAAGGTTTTGAATTTTGCCACCGACCAGCTCTTATGGCCCAGAAGCTATTGCCTCACACCATTTGTTCCTCTACCTCAACACCAACAAGCCCTCCTGTCCCGTTTTCATTTAATATGACTGTCTGTCTTTGCTTTTGGCTTTAGGAGATCATTTTAACCCCTCAGAAACTGTTCATGACATCCAACATCCAAGTAAACTATCAATTACTGGCTTCTTCCCTTCCAGTCTTCCTCTTCAACGTCATCAGCCACTCCGGTGTGTGGGGCAACGAGCTTGTTGGTCTCGTAGCTACAAGTGCGGCAACTCAGGCTGCAGAAGTAGAGGGGCGTACTTCGAAGCGAATTGTAAGAGCACGGCACTTGAAGGCAGGTCGGCTAGAGTGGCAACGTAGGTGGAGCTCCGACAACACAGAGACTGAGCTGTTTCGATTTGTACCAAGTGTTCTGGCCATACCACCATTCTTTCCACCGGCCCGAAGACTCGCCCAACTTTTAACCGCACATCGACGGTTTCCCCATTATTTCCACCGGGTGGATCTGCCGCATACTAACACGTGATTCTGCGGACTCAGTGCTCCTCCAGTAAGCCACTATCTCCTGGATTGTGCAAAAGCAGTTCCCTTGGAGTCCAGATTAGGACGCCTCGTTCGTATCCCACTGGAACCTCCTTATTTGCGTCAGGCACTGGACAACGCTGAAACGGTGCAAAGGTTAATAGGACTGGTGGAGTTTGTCGGTAACAGCATCCCATACCATACATTCCGCGACAGTAATATGGCCTCAAGTAGCCGATACCTTTTTGCTCTGCACATGACATCCGCCTTCCCCTACGACCTTTGAGCGAAGCCTGAAGGCAAGGCCCATGAAGAAGAGGGAATTCAAGTGATTCTACAGCTTCTAGGACGTTGTGGTGTCAACTGTTTCTGTAGAGTCATCCGCTGCGTAATTATTCAGGACTATGCTCCTTTGTGCTGTGCTCCTGCTACCATGTGGTCCAACAGTGTGTGCGGTTCACGATTTGAGATTGGTGTTCCCGTAAATTCGGATGGGCATGGCAGGATTCGTGACCCGCTCATGTTCTAGTGGCATGTTTTAAGATGTTTTAGCGTGGTGTATGCTCATGTTTTGTACGCAGTGTGGACGGGGCGGTTTACATGCGTGGCCGTGCGGGTACGACCTGGCCGAACCACTTTGAACTGGCCGAAATTGTACAATTAAATCTCAGTTCAGTAACTTCCCAACCAGGCAGAAGTCTGTCGAAATGTTCACTTTCAACAATATGTGGGTGCATTTATTTTGCATTCTACAAATTGGCTTTTACTACAAAAGGTATGTTTTGTTTATGACCCCTGTTAATTTATTTTTGATTGGCTGCAAAGCTGCCATAGCGTTGCTGGAGCGGGTGTTGTTCCCCAGGTTCTTTTTATTTTTGGGATGGGGCAACATCGAAAAGGAATTGGAAGAATTAGATTTGGAATCATGTTGTGCAAAGTCGCATGTGGAAACGTGTTTTGAGAGGCCATCGACCAATATGTCACGTTCGGCTGATGAGACGAACTTGTCCACCTTACTAAGAAGCTTAGCGTCCAGTATACCAACGTCGGCAGAGGTAGCTTCATTGGGGCTCAAGACAAAACGAAAGCTATCTCTTTCTCCTCATACTGGTAAGGCTTCATACCTTGCGGTAGCGCTGTACTTTGGGCTGAACAGGTACGCGTGTGCAGAGAGCTGCGTTCTCGTTCGATGGACACCACGGAACCAGGCACCAAAAGGTCTCTCTTGGCGCAGTTCAGTGTGATTAGATCCCCCCCAGCATCAAACGGACTGGCGTCAGCCGTCGCGGCATTTACTGGAACAACCGACAAAGACCACGCCGGAGGTAACTTGTCTTAAGAAACACACAGCTCGTTTTCGCGGCTCTGGGGCTTTTCAGCAAGTGCACAAAAGAGGAGGCTGCGTACAGAAAGCTCGCATGTTTGCGCAATCGACGGTACACCAAAGTCACGCAAGCAATCAATGCGCAAAAGACAAGATGGGTTGAATTTGAGAGTACAATAAATTCCTCCGTAAGCGTTCGACCTACAAGTGAGACGTCGACTGTACAAGCACCGAGAGGGCACAGTGGCTTAGCGCCTACTGCATAAAACGAAATGTTTTTGTTCCACTTGAACATGACCTTGCGGCATAAGCTGTCTTTACAGGCACTGCTCATTAGCATAACAGTTGTACTGTCCCTGCGAAGGCCACAGTAAAGACTGCATCGATGAACACTTGAACCCTGTTTCTTTCCATAAAATGGGCAGAGGTTTCCTCACCTCCATTGGCAGCGTCGACTAGTTTTCCGGTGGAGGTAATCCTGAGTGACGCCGGGGTGGCGATGAGCGGTGCTTGCATTCAGAGGGTGGTTTCAAGCTGCTATCGGATGCGGCTGGAGAGGCTGGGTGCCGGTTTTCTCTCTTTTGCGCGAAAATTGGTGAGGGGAAACGAGTTCTGGGACCAGCATCTTCCGAAGCTTCGATGGGTAGTCCGGAGTAGTTCTGCCGAGAATCTTGCATTGTAATTCGTAGAGCGTTGGCGGCAAAACCACGCGATGTGGCCCACGATTCCGCAATTTAACACGCAGGTGGTGGACGCATCCTGTTTTGTGGCAGGCTGTTAGGCACGTGGGGTCGGTAGGCGCATCGGTCTTGACCGCGACAATTGTCCTCGCATGGATGCGAGTAGCCGCCGTGAGGTGAGGGCCATGCCCAGTCGGTGGTTTCACCTGCCCTGAACGAGTGTCGGGAGCTGTTGAAGCTCGCAGAGTTTATGGAGGGGTAGGATTCCCGACGAACCGAGGATCTTCCCGACGAGGTATCCTGCGGCAGGTTAAAGATGCAGGCCGTACCACTGCGATGCACGAGTCACCATGCAGGCGCAGTTCTTCTCGAATGATCTGCCGTATTGTCGACATGTAGTCCATGGCCTCGGTGTCGCCCACGCTGGCCAGAGTAGTGACATTTGCCAAGCGACCAAACTTCGCTGCGATGTGACGTGTTTTGATGGCTGCAAATGTAGAGCAATTTCGGAATGACGTCTGGGACGGTGTTCAAACTCGCCTTACTAATCAGAAAAGTACAAACATCTTCGGCAATACCCTTGAGAAGGTGGCCATCCTTGCCATCCTCAGACATTGTGGGGTTCACAGTCCGGCACAATTTGCAGTACATTCTCGATATACATCGTACAAGACTCCTCGCCAATTGTGCAGCTGAAGCGGAGTGTGCTCGGCCCACTTCTTTTTCACCATGGAATCCCCGAAGCGGTTGTTAATTTCCTCGACTTGTCAGCTTCAGGTGGCGGGTGTGCCCTCGTGGTTTTCAAACGATGTCAAAGCGGTTCCTTACAAGATTGCGATCTTTACAATGTGCACGGCAATAACCCAGCGACTGATGTTGCTCACACGGTCGTACTTAATGAGCCATTCATCGATGTTGTCTCCGTCATTTCCAGAGAACAAACGGGGCTCCCTGTACGGCTATTAGGTAATAGTGGGAATTGGGTGTTTGCTTTCGGTAGCCGAAGTTAGGGTTGATATTCGCGCAAGTGAACGATCGGCCACTCTGCGGTTGCGGCGAACTCCCTGTGGATCCGTCTTCCCGTACGTTACCCGTCACCACCCCCACAAATTGTTGGGTGCAGAAAGGTTTATTTGAAAGAAGCGCGAGCGCCGACTTCTCTCATCGTCGGCTATCCAGCACCACTTGACATATACCCCTTCAATGGCACTGTTTCTCATAAGCCTTCTACTACTACCCCAATGTGACATTTCCCCTGTCGCACACGATGCCTGCCAATATTTTTCAACCTGTCCTTCTGGAGTTTTAGGACAGGGTATTAGCTGTGGCGCACAAACTTTATTTTGCGAGTACTCCTTTTCTTCTGTTGTTTTGCTCCTGTGTGCGTTGATTTCACAGAGTCGGTTTACTAATGTTCATGTATTATGCGGATTCTCCGGGTGTAATTGTTGTATATGCTATGACACACTTTCGCAGTTAACACCTATTACGCCGCGCATTTTTACGCCGGTGAATCACAATTTTATAAAAATATAATTCCTTTTTAAAACAGCACAATTGTCTGTAGTTAAAATTTATATATCTTTTCCTGAACTTTGTTTTATGCAGTACTGTAGAAATTCAAGCTTATGTGACCCCGTACTCTTAGATATTTTTCTTCCGCTCACGGTGATATTGCTACTTGTATTGTATAATGACATTTTGTAATGTATTAGGCATTACAATCTATACTAAAAAGGTTACGGAGGTTGTAAGGCAGTATTTTATTTTCAAACTTCGTAGTGTACTGGTTTTCTTTACGTATTGGAGTTTCGTCTGTCATTCAATGATTTATTTCAGTACCGCTTTGTTTTCCCTCTCAGTATTCCAGCAAGAAGGCTTTGACTGTTCCTGGACACATTTCTAAAGATTGATTGTTTGATTCATTGATTTATTTTAGTTATATTTTTTTTGTCCCTCATGGCTCTCTTCTGGGGTCAATTTTTTGAATGTTTCTAAATGTTTCCTCAGTAATTCTTCACTGTCACTTCGTCCTATATGCTGACGATTTCAAAACATTTAAGGGTGTTCACCGCCAGCTATCTCGTCTTTTTCATATTGGTGTTCACGCAACCAACTCCTTATAAATCCATCAAAAAAATCAGGCAATGACATACTCCAGAAAAACTTACAGCATATTCTTCTGCTTGTCCCGTTTATAGCCCCACTCTGGGTGGTGAGCGCTGAAGTCTCCGACCACTGTCAGGGTCTTTCCCCTGGCCAGTCGGAGGGTGTTACAAAAAAGTTTACCGAATTTGTGGGCGTTTCGAGGAGAGCTGTCTATGTTCAGTATAAATATTCTCTGTGTTTTGTGTCTTCTGTCTGGAATTAATTCAACAAGAATGTGAGCCGCAGACGATTCGCTCCGCCCAGCATCACGACAAATGGCCGGAATGTTTCGCCTTACGAGAGTTGTTACCGTGGGATATTCTTTTGAGTTACACCAGTGGTTTACCGTGGGTTTTTTCTTTGAGTTAACAGCAGCTGCGTCTTTTTCTTAGCCTGCGAAAAATTTGTAATTGCTGAGCTTTGCAAAATCACCGATCTCTTGAAGACAAACGACGCCACGCATTTCGTTCGATCCCTTGGTGCTTATAAATTGTTCAAGGTGAGCGTGTTTCCCCCCAAATTCTCGGCAGTTCCATCGCCAGACGACAAGCGTACTGTGCTGTCGGGTTGTCTTTTGTAAGCAATTAGGCATGGTCATGAGGGTTTTTTGGAGCCGTCCGCATTGAGAGCGGGTGGGAGTAGGGCTTAGTTGATTTTATAGGGCCCGTTCTTTCATTCCCACACATTCAGTTGGTGGCGATTTCGAAGGTAGTATCCCTAGCTTTATGGGGGGAAATCTTGCAGCCAATATTTTCCGCCAGTTCCGCCAGCATAGTCTTGATTTTTGCGCATAAGCGTGTCGGTTAGGGCTCTACTGAGGTCTTCTCCAAATTGGCCGATCATGTCCTCATCGGTGCATGTTTGAGGGCCCGAGGGTGAAGGCTGGCTAGAACTACTGGGGATCGATGCTTTGACCTTGCGTTTCGCTGGTGAAAAGCCGGGTAGTGAGTCGTCCATCGCGTCTGCAGACCTGTGTTCTGAAATATTTCCAGGACACTGCTTAGCTGGCGTAATGGCCTGGATAAGTTGTCCTGAATTATCAGCGACCTGGCTAGGGTGCCTGGGGTAGAGGTTGTCGTTGAGTCCTCACAGGTTCCCTTCATTAGAGCTAGTTCCGCTTTGAGGGCGGTATTTTAGGAGATGACGAGCTCTAACATGTGCTTATATTTTGTAATCTCGGACTGTTGATCTGAATGTTCAGAACCAAGAACGCCTTTCGTAGGGGCGCTGCGCGTTTGAAAGGCTTTGCCATGAGAGACCAAGTTTGCCCAGCTCATCTGGTTTGGTTGGTTGCCTCCGCTCGGCTGTGTTTTGTTTCGAGACAGGGGTCTTGACTTGCGTCTGTGATTCTGGCGGCCTGGGATACTGGGGCTCCGGTGTCGCAGGTGTTGACTGACTCGCGTAGTTGTTTCTTCTACGAGGACCGCGACTCACGTCCCGTCTGCCAGGTCGTTCATGCTGCGGAAGCAAGGGGAAGAACCTCGATCTACCACGCCGGCCCGTTGTCGCTTCGCTCGGCCTGTCCTTATGGAGTATGGACGACGTAGAGGTTCTGTTGTGCGCGCGATTTTCTGGTCATTGATGGTTGTTATATTTGTTGCTGTTCTATTTCCCATTTGTGCTTCTTGAGAACGTAGGGGGTCTGGAATCGCAGTCGGCACTTCTTGTCGCCGGTCGCATGATCCCGTCCGCTGAGTGTGCACTTGGGTTCGAATTGATATTTCTCGAGCGGTGATTCGGAGCCGCAGATCTTTAAGGTTCTTTTGTCTGGTAATGGGCAGACGTCCAGCGCGATGGCCGATACTGTCCGCACCCGTCGCACAGTTCGGGTCACTTCTTGTGGATGAAGCAGCGATATTCGGTGCCATGGTAGTATATATAATGTGGCAGAACTAGTACGGCCGGAGGATGGGCCGTACTAATTCTGCCATTATCATGATTTATTTTACAGATGTAGAAGTGTTTCAAGGGAACGTTTGTGTAGGTGTTGTATCGTGGTGTATATAATGTTTCCTGCACCTAGAGCCGAAGGCTTACGTGTGGAAAGAGCAGCCTTCAGCTCATGAATTGAAAAGAAGAATTGTAGGAAGTGTGGGACGTGCTGCTATCAAGCAGGGACTTCCTTTCTGTAGATGTGTTGTGTTTCATGAGAGTGTTTGTGGTGTGCTAAACTCCACACATGTTCGAAGTGTTGTGCAAGTGTGTTAGCCTGGTCTTCGAGTGTTTCCTCGGTTGTGCTAACCAGAAGCAGGCTATGTGTCTGTTGTCGTTGGAGCTTGCGTATATGAATCCAGACTTTGTGTGTGTCTGTGTCTGAGTTTATGGATGTCAAGAAGGTGCGCCAACTCTCTAGTCTCGCCCCACCACGGCAAACGTTTTCCAAACGCCTTTGCCAGTAACCAGAGGGGTTACCCCATGTGGGTACCTACGAAGTCTACCCCACGCCTTGTTGTGGGCCTCTCACATTCGCCAAGAGTCCTCATTCTACCACGGCCTCCGGTGGTTGTGCCGAGCACTAGAGGCGTAGGGAGAGATGTAGGGAGAGGCGTGGGGAATTGTTGAGCCTAGCAGTTATCTTTATCATGATCTTGTGATGAACATTTTGCAAACGTTGCTTTGCCACGACCGGAGAGGGTGCCATGCCCAAACCGTTTGCACTTGAAATAGCGCCACGAGTTCGGGATGTACGCCTGGATGGAACAATGAATGAAACCTGCTTTGATTGATTCTGGAAGTGTGAAACGGTCAACTGAGAAGATTGTGTGCTTTGTTATGATTTGCTAATCTTCACGCCGCATAGGGATGCACCTCACTGGCGTACCACCCTAGCTTTTAAGGCCTTCGAGCAGATCGGCATCCGTCTCATTTATCAGATCTGGCTCAGAAATCACACCCTCAGAGCTATTGAGGCTACGGTAGGGTGTGACTCTAATGTCCACATCTGCCAAGCGATTCTGGATCATGTGGCTTGTGGCTTGGTGGTGCGTGTTAACCTCGCCGAAGACTTCGCCGGTTCTCAGTTTCTTGGCTTAGAAAGACTTGCCCAGGATGACTTCAAAGAATTTAGTTGTAAGGGCCACTTACAGGGAGGAAACAGGGTTTCACTTGTCAAGAGATTCAACAATCAAGAAGCGGGGATAGTTATCCGGCTTCGGGAATAGAATGGCTGGAAGTGGTGGAAATGATACCAGGGGACGGGAGTAGTTTTTTTCTCAAACCTTACCCTGATAGCTAATTAGGTCGCGGAGCTCCCTGTCTGGTTAACAGACAAGGAGCGTTTTTCCGTCGGAGCTTGACTTAGGCTACCACTGACACCGTTGGAGGTTTCTTCCCCTCACCTTAAAACTCATCACCGCGGTCGCCTACAGCGTGAGTATGGGGGCTTGGTATCCAGTATGTCGCCAATAGCGTCACCATGATAACTCAAGGTGGCGCGTTTGGGGTGCTGGTATCTTAGGTTTAGGGTTTTCAGGCTACTGCCTATTGTGTCAACGTGCTTTTAAATACCACGGCCCCTTCGCATAAAACCATTCGCGCATATTTCCTTGCTACATTTGTGAAAGAACGCCTACGGAACAGATCTTAGGAGTAGAAAATGTGACGAATCCCGCAGAGTGAAGAAACATAAGTTGGGGAATTCAAATGACCAACACAAGAGGTACGCACGTAAAGATTTAAACAAAGCCCATTGAAACACCTGTCAGAGGAAGAAAATTTCAGAAGCTAAGGGCAGCGGACGTTGAATGGAGAAAAAGGCAAAAAATCCTGTATAGACTAGGTCTTATTTTATGCAGAACAATGGTATTATAAAGCTGTGAATCTGGAATTTTACAAGAAAAGATAACAGGTATGAGCACGGTGTTGCAACCCTGGACTGCGCTTTTCCCTAAGGAGTAAAAGTACACCAGAGTAAAAAAAGTCTCCAATTTCCTTTTGTAAGAAACAAATACGTTACCGAGAGCTGTTTAAGTTAAAACGATGTTAACGTGCCTGAGATTCTGAGATTGAACCTCTTGAGCATTGCGGTGGCTTTTTAAGGTCTTTTTTGGCAATCTCCTACTTTTTTATGAAAAGGAGCGACGGCTCGTTTAGTGCAAAGACAATCCCATCTGTAATTGTAGCTGCTTTGTTGGACTACACTAATTTTCGCAAATTTAGTTTAATGGAACCGGAAAGCAAATCAAATCCAGCCCGCTGTGTTCTGGCTGAAGAGGCGTTCCACTAGTCTCTATCAAGTTACTCGAGAAACAGAATGCCTCTCAGAAGTCATAATGCCACGAAAACTAAGTTGGTACTGGTTTTCTCAAAGTTCAATGTTTTTTGTAAATAAGCTACTGTGAAATCGCCCCTGAATACATTACCCTGATAGACCCAAATCCCGATTAAAATTTGTTTCAGGCACGGCGCCTTCTCAATGCTATCGGAGAAACTTACTATAAACGACTCGCCCATGTGCCGTGGATGGATCACGATACGTGGAGAAATGCGGCAAACAAAGTTCAAGTACCCTTCCATCATTTCACGTAGTGCTGCTGTACCTAGCGTAGCAACTACACTAAAACTCCTAAATAAAAGTTTCAACCATCACTTCCACCTCATAAAAAAACTAAGGCACCGCAAAAACGCTCTTCGCAGTCATTACAGTTCGAAAATACCTGCGGAAAATAGTCGCAGAAAAAGATAGGTCGCGTTAAAAAAAGTTTGGGTACAGTATACGGTGATCGCATTTAAAAGCAAGAAAAATGAAGGAGATGACTATTCCTAGTTATAAAACGTTATATTTAACTCGTTCTTGCTTATAAAAAGTTAAAAAATATCACCAAAACCTTTTGATCCCCGTGCATAATATTATGCTTTGAGACCAGCCTGAATTTTTTATAACCACCAAGCTGTTCAGCAAATCGTTATAGTTTGGTATCCGCAGTTAAAAATACCAAGAAAGTTCGAAGCTCACGTGAGCGCGTCCCTCGCGGTGACTGCGCGGAAGTTAAATTACCGAGAAAATGCCGAGAGCTTGTGTGTGCGTGCCTCATGGCGCCCACAACCTAGCGCCCGTGCCACACACTATCCAAGTCAAGCATATCCAATAAAATAAAAACCTCCAGAATTCGCCATAATCATCGAAGCACTTGCTCAGAAAGAAAAAGACACGCCATAGCGTACGCCCTTTTCGGGCGATTTCCAATTAATATCTTTTGCGAAAACTGGAGTAAAGTTTGTAACCCCAGCGAAGACGCAAATCAGCCCGAATCCTGGCGTTAAACCGTCGCGATGGTCATGAGGGTTGTGTACAGCTTAGCTACAATCACGTATTACGCAGTGTTTGCGCTTCCTAATTTTTTAACAATATTAGAACTTACGCTTACTTACCTTGGCCTCAAAAAAAGCGGCCTGAGCAGCTGGAAGCTCCGCTTTTTAAATTTAAGTTGCAGTGACTGTATAAGTACCTACAGAAATCATCAATTACCAGCACTCATGGGATGTTTTGTGAAAGCTTGGGCAGAACTAAGTTATTGTATACAATTTTTCAGACTCCTCAAACGAAAGTGAAGATGCCTGAGACACTTTTATCATTAGTATTGTGGTCGCACATTCATGTAAGCGTGCAATTGACAATTGGTGCATACCAGTCAAAGCCTTGAACGAACAGTAGACCAAATCAGAAAACGTTAGCTCTCATCAGTGTGAGCCACGTTTCTAATCAAAAACCCATTTTAAAAATATTATTCAGTTTAGAAAATGCGTGCCATCATTTTCACATGGCAACGCCTTAGAAACATCGCTAGCAAGCTAAGAAAACATTCCACTGTCAGCTGCGGAATAAATCCGGCTTCAGCGTGGTGACTTCTCCGTCTGTCAAACTGCACTTTCCGGCTCCACTTGCTGCGCAGTAGAGTCGCCTGTAAAAGCTTAAATCACCCCAGCTGTTACAGTACATGTAAAACATGTTACCGCAAACAAACCCGTTCAAAGAAGCAAACAAACAGCAAACATGTAGACAAATGAATAATGTTGTTAGTCATTTTAGGATTTATTCAAGAGTTTCCTAATTGAACCTTAAAGCTTAAGGTAGTTTAAAAAAGCAATGTGGACGCCCAAGCCGGTTCTTGGATGTTATTGTTTCCGTCATGGCCACTCAAAAAATCTGCATAGGAGTTGGAAAAGCCTGCTCCATCTGTAAACAACAAGCGCAAATTACGGAAGGCTCGTAAAGAAAAAGCTACAGCAGGTTCTTGTTTAAAAAGTACCAGTATTTTACCTACCAGGTCCACCTACCGTACTATTCTCAACCTATCTGTAAAACCAGGCAGAGTTCTATAATTTGTATCACGAACTTTCGCCAACACTTTCTTTTCAAAATCTTGCTTCTCATTTCAGCTCTGGAAAATGACGCCATACGTCGGCTATTCTGATGAAATTATGAATGATTCAATCCTTAATTCCTGGTACAAAGATGTGAGTGCTCCAAAGTTTTTTTTACAACCGGAGGCGTTTATTTAGCACACGTGAAACAACCATGAGGGCAGTAATTAACTAGGAGATGTCTTCCGGAGGTCTGGTTCTCCGTAACAGACGTATCAATAAGAAAGGTGAGGGAGGAGCAGTTAAAACAAACATTTGATCTGGTGAAAGGAGCGTTGCTTTCCCAAACGTCCCTTGTAATATTTATCTAATTCCGGAGGTAAACATTGCGAATCTAATGGTGTTGAAGTGCAAACACCTGTTCCGCCCATCCCTAACGCGTTTTTCGTATTGGTGCGCGATACGTCCAGTTAACACATTATCAATGTCAACAAGAAGGACGCAGAGCTTAGGAGATGCCTGCTTTAGCTGCAAAACGGCACCAGTATTTCGTGTGTCGATGCTTTGTGAAGCGTGTATAAAGACGCTCCCGAATACAGCGTCCCAACGTGAATTTCTTGCTTGTTACACTGCTGATATTACCTGGGCGTTTTTGTTCTCGCCACAAAGTGAGTATGAAATTGTACAGAAATTACAAGAATTTACAAGAAATTCACCTTACGTAGCCATACGTTTTTTTGGTGGGATTCAGCAAAACGATATCGGCGCGATGAACACATTTCAGGCGATAATATCCGTAGCGGAAGCAGAATTCGATTACTTGTTCTACAATTTTGCGAAACTCAGCAGCTTTTTGATAAAAAGACCTTGCTTGACAATGTTTGGCAAGCATCCAATCGTCTGCCTTCGTAAGAGTACGCTTTTGCCAAGTATTCCCAAAATTTGTTCACAAGTAGCTAACTATTAATTTGTTTCGGTTAGACATATTTTATTACAGGCCCTTATTTTAAAAACGACAAAAATTCACGGACCCCAAACACTAGTTGCCTTGCAGGGAATAAAAAAGGTTTAGTTTTAAACTCCGCAATGGATAGGCTGGTATTGTTTGTGCTGCCACGTATGAGCACTGCGCTTGATGTAGGTAGTTCATAGTTTATTAGCTATATTTATCTTAGAGAAGAAATATGTAGAACAACAATCCCGTAGAAGGTAGCACATTCACTCTATGCATGGTACTGAAGAGCTGGCCAGAGCAGCACATGTCCAAAGGCACGCACATCTCTATTTTACATACTCTGCAATATAGAATATACTGTAAACACACGCTGTAATAACGTGCATATTCTGCACATAGGTTGATTGCATGTTTTGTAAACCTATTACTGTCTCATTCAAATAACAAACGTCCCATCTGCTCTGGAGACCTATGACAATATTATCACCCTTTTCACTTTTTGATGGTTTATTACCATTGTCACATGAAATTTATAAACACTGATTGGACCCATAGCCAGAGGCTAGTACAGCGTACAATAAGAAAAGTAATGAACAGAGGCTTGAAATATCAATTACGCAGAATACAGATATAGGTGTACAGACACAGTAAATATCAGTTCCGTGTGATTATGAGCATACACGTTTACAAACTAGAGAAGTATTTCTCTCCTTAAACAATTGGGTCACAAGTAACAAAACTCCATGTGCTCATACCATCAAAAAGTTATGACAGGTACCTTTGTGGACATCCCTTGAACCATGAGTTATAATAATAAACACACGATAACTGTCACGGGTTTTATGAAGTGCAAAAAAGGACGGTTTACGAGATTCACCAGTACATAATGGTACAAATACCTGTTACCTGCGGTACCTGTTACCGCAAACGAAGTTTGTGCCACGCTTTTCTTCTCTAAAAAATAAAAGTGCTGGCCTGGATAGGGTTTCTATACGTCATTTAAAATTGGTTGCTCATCTCATTTCCGACACGCTGAGTAACATAATCAACCTTATCTTCAAAACCAGCGTTTTTCCTTCCTCCCTAAAAAAAGCAAAGGTCATACCCGTCTATAAAAAAGGCGACCGGCTGTCAATTTCTAATTATCGCCCAATCTCTATTCTTCCCACCATTAGTAAATTAATTGAACAGTTATTTACTAAGCGCCTGAACAGCTATTTATGTAAACTCAATCTTCTGAGTGATTGCCAGTTTGGTTTCCGATCGGGGCGTTCTACTAACCTAGCCTTACTTTCCTTAACAGACTATATAAAAAAAACAATCGACACCGAAAATTTTGTGGGTTCAGTTTTTTTAGATTTCAGTAAAGCCTTTCATACGATTAACCACGCTGTTATGTTTGAGAAATTAGAAGCATATGGGGTAACAGGGCCACCTCTAACATTATTAAAAAGTTATTTGCTCAACAGGCAGTACACAGTATATGTGGCTGACACCTTCTCTGAAACCAAAACATTTAACCAAGGTGTACCCCAGGGTTCCATTTTGGGTCCGCTGCTCTTTATTCTGTACATTAATGACCTTCCGAATTTACTTAATTCCTTTCATTGTGTCCTATATGCCGATGATACTGTAGCGCCCTCTGGTTGGCGCTCTTAGCCGGCGCCTTGGCGCCGGCTAGAAAAGACGAGAATAAAGAGACGAGCGGCGCGTGCTTGGTGCGCCGGCACGGCATGGGCAGTTCGATTCCGCAAGCCTGCCACGCTGGTACTTTCTCTCTTGCGCTGCGCTGCGACCCCGCGGTTCCCGACAGGGGTGACTCCGGACTAAGACATGACCGACCCCAGCAACCTCGCGCCCTCGGGCCCTCTTCTGCCTGACGTTTCCTCGCGGCTGCCGGACGTCGCAGTCATACAGCTCCGTCTGCCCACCTTCGTGCGCAAGAACCCACACGTCTGGTTCGCCCAGGTCGAAGCCGTCTTCGATCTGCACCGTGTCACCTCGGAGACTACTCGGTTTCGCCACTTGCTTTGCAACCTGCCTCCGGAGGTGGCTGATGAAGTGGCAGACGTCATCGGTGCACCTTTGAACGATGCTCCGTACCAGCGGCTCAAGCAGAGTATTCTGGACCGAACCACGGCGTCTGAGAGCGCGCGCCTCCGGCACCTGCTCACCCACGAAGAACTTGGAGATCGCCGCCCTTCCCAGCTGCTCAACACCATGCGACAGCTTGTGGGCGTGAGCAACGTGGACTCCAACGGTGCACTTTTAAAAGAACTCTTTCTGCAGCGCTTGCCACAGTCCACTCGCATCGTTTTAGCTGCTGCAGGGGACTTGACCCTCGACCGCGCCGCCGAGCTTGCTGATAAAGTTCACGACGCGACTTCTCCCTCAGTCACCCCCCTCGCTTCGACAGCAGAGTCATCGGCCCGTTTCTCGCTTAGAGACTCGGATCGATCAACTCGCCGCTTCCATTGAAGCGCTTCGGACGTCCTCTGATCGCCGATGCGGCTCCTCCCCACGTCCTAGCCGCCGTTCGTCTACCCCGGGTGGTTCTTGTTCGCGCAGCCCTCGAAGCTCGGCTATCTGCTGGTACCATCGCACTTTCCAGCACCGCGCCCGTCACTGCACTTCCCCATGCAGCAGGTCGGGAAACGCGCCGCGAGATCACTAATGGCGGCAAGTGACCTCGCCTTACAACCTGGCCTCATTTCCTGGTCATGGATCGCATTTCTGGTTTGCGCTTCCTGGTAGACACGGGTGCTGAAGTCAGTGTACTACCGGCCACCAAGGATGATCGTACTTCTAAGTCACCTGGACCTACACTTCGTGCAGCGAACTCTACCTCTATCGCCACGTATGGTCTGCGGTCCCTCACCCTCGACCTTGGTTTGCGACGCGCCTTCCGGTGGGTCTTCGTAGTAGCCGACGTCAATCAGCCCATCCTCGGCTCCGATTTCCTCACCCACTTTGACCTAGATGTCAGCATGCGTCACCATCGCCTGATTGACAGCAAGACGCGCCTTTCCATCCTGGGCATACTGTCTACTGTCGCTCCAACTGGCATCCGCACGCTGCTTCCCTCATGCCCGTACGCAAGAATCCTCGAAGACTTCCCTGAGGTCACGAGACCCTGCAACCTAAAGCAGCCGCCCAAGCATAGCGTTACCCACCACATCGTCACGCGTGGTCCACCAGTCGCAGCTCGGCCGCGCCGCCTCTTCGGTGAGCGTCTGGCGACTGCTAAACGTGAATTCGAGCACATGCTGGAACTCGGTATTATCCGCCCATCGTCCAGCAACCACGCGTCTCCACTGCATATGGTTCCTAAGAAAAGTGGAGACTGGCGTCCGTTTGGTGATTACCGAGCGCTCAACGCTCACACTATCCACGACAGCTATCCCCTACCCCACATCCAGGATTTCACAAGCCACTTGGAAGTGTGCACAATCTTTAGCAAAGTGGACCTTGTCAAAGCGTATCACCAAATCCCCGTCGAGCCTGCCGATATCCCGAAGACGGCCATCACTACACCCTTCGGCTTGTTTGAGTATGTGCGCATGCCCTTTGGGCTACGCAACGCAGCTCAAACATTTCAAAGGTTCATTGCCGAGGTGACGCGCGGCCTTCCGGCTGTATTTGCGTACATCGACAACATCCTAGTCGCGAGTCCTACTCCACAAGATCACGAGCGTCACCTCCGAGAACTCTTTGAACGCCTTCAACAATTTGGCCTGGTTGTCAACGCCCACAAATGCGTCTTCGGGACGTCCGAGCTCGAGTTCCTGGGGCATCACATCTCGGCGCAGGGAATTCGTCCTTTACCCTCTCACGTTCAAGCCGTGAAGGACTTTCCCGAACCTACCAGCCTCCGCCAGCTTCGTGAGTTCCTGGGCCTGGTGAATTTCTCGCGACGCTTTATACCCCACTGCGCCGAGCTTCTGCATCCACGGACTGAGCTTCTTCGCACAACCAAGAGCTCCTCATCCGCGATTTCCTGGTCTCCCGAAGCCCAAGCCGCTTTCAACGCTGCTAAACAAGCCGTCGCCGACTCGGTGCTTCTCATCCACCCGAGAACCGACGTGCCCACTCGCATCATGGTAGATGCATCCAGCGTTGCAATAGGCGCTGTTCTCCAGCAGAGAATCGACTCCGAGTGGCACCCGCTGGGTTTCTTCTCTCGGAAGCTCCAACCTGCCGAGACGCGCTACAGCGTTTTTGGTCGTGAGCTGCTCGCCATTTACGCCACCATCCAGCACTTCCGGCACTTTTTGGAGGGCCAGTCCTTTCACGTTCTTACGAACCATAAGCCTCTGGCGTACGTTTTCCGTACGAACTCCTCAAAGTACGTTGCACGGGAACTCCGTCAGCTCGCCTATATATCGGAATTCACGACGGACATTCGGCACATCAAAGGCACGGACAACGAGGCGGCTGACGCTCTTTCACGCATTACCTCCATCGGCAGTGCTGCATCTGCTGCGGACTGGGAACGCCTAGCTCAGGCGCAGATTCAAGACCCTGAGCTGCAAGCACTGCGGGACCACCCGGGTTCCCTTCGTCTACAACTTGTGCCTCATCCGTTCGTGCCTGGCTCAATGTGGTGTGACATGTCAGCGGCGGCGCCTCGACCCTTCGTTCCGGCTGCCTTTCGTCGTGCTGTGTTTCGCTCGCTCCACGGCATCTGCTACCCTAGCATCTGAGCCACGCAGCGCCTCATCACACAGCGGTACATCTGGCCGAGCATCAACGCTGATGTCCGCCAGTGGGCCCGTTCGTGCCTCGCTTGTCAGACAGCCAAGGTGACCCGCCACACGAAGACCCCAACGCAGCCTTTTTTGCCACCTAGCTGTCGCTTTGACCAAGTCCATCTTGATTTGGTCGGACCATTTCCTCCCTCCCGTGACTGCCGGTACATGCTCACAATGATTGACCGCTTCACCCGTTGGCCCGAAGCCGTACCAATTCCGGACATCACGGCAGAAACGGTCGCAAAAGCCTTCGTTTCGACATGGGTTTGCCGTTTCGGCTGCCCCGGCATTGTTACCATGGATCGAGGCAGGCACTTTGAATGCACCCTGTTCACTTCCCTCAGCCGCTTGCTTGGCACTAAACACTGCCGCACCACAGCATACCATCCCTGTGCCAACGGCATCGTTGAGCGGCTCAATCGGCAGCTAAAAAGTGCTCTCACTGCGCGCTTGGATAGAGAGCACTGGGTTGATCACCTGCCTGTAGTGCTTCTTGGCCTGCGTGCCGTTCTTCGTCGCGAACTCGGCTGTTCAACTGCTGAACTTGTCTACGGCGCACCCCTGCGGCTTCCTGGCGATTTGTTCGTCCCTACGGCCTCCTCGCCCCAGCCGCTTGAGTACCTCCAATGCCTGCAGGGCTGCATGCAGCACCTGCGACCGGTCCCACCTCGGTCTTCAGACCACCGCATCTTTGTGCATCCCGACCTGGCGTCTTCGACACACGTTTTCCTCAGGCGGGACGCTGTAAAGGCGCCTCTTACTCCCTCCTACGATGGGCCGTACCGTGTCCTTAACAAGACCCACAAGTCCGCCACCATCCTCTTGAATGGCCGCGAAGAAGTCGTCTCGTTGGACCGCCTCAAACCGGCCTACCTCGAGACGCCACCCAACGAACTCCGCGCAGACATCGCAGGCATAAACACTCCACTGCTCGACCCCAACACCAACGCCCGCCAGCCTCGCCGTCGCGTCACGTTCGACATTCCGTCTGGGCGGGGGGCCCTGTAGCGCCCTCTGGTTGGCGCTCTTAGGCGGCGCCTTGGCGCCGGCTAGAAAAGACGAGAATAAAGAGACGAGCGGCGCGTGCTTGGTGCGCCAGCACGGCACGGGCAGTTCGATTCCGAAAGCCTGCCACGCTGGTACTTTCTCTCTTGCGCTGCGCTGCGATCCCGCGGTTCCCGACAATACCACAATATCCTTATGCGATAAATCTATAACTTCTCTCACCTCCAATTTGAATACTGTGCTCAATAAGGTCGTTAACTGGTGTAGCGACAACTACTTAGTTATTAACCCGCAAAAAACTAAATTCATGATTTTCAGGACTTCCAAGAGGCAGACCAGCCTTCTCCCCGCCATTATTCTCGGATCTCACACTATTTTTCCGTCCGAACAGTCATCATTCCTCGGCATCAAACTCGACCCTGGCCTAACGTTTTGTTTTCATTTTGCACTACTTAAGCAGAAAACTGCATTTGGAATCCGGGCATTATTGAAGGCACGGCCGTTTTTTTCTCATCATGCACTGCTGTCATTGTATTTCGCTTTTATTCATAGTCATATTAATTATGGCATTGCTTCCTGGGGTAATGCATATTCTTCCCATATCTCTTCCGTTCAACACATCCAGAATCAATCCATTCGCATTATTACATGTAATTCATATCGTACTTCAGCTCTACCTCTTTTGCGCGAGAACAATATATTACCAGTGAATCAATTGTTTAACTATAACTTAGGCATATTTTTTACAAGTTACATAACTGTTACTTTTCATACGATGCCATAGATCTTGTTCACTTAAGGACAAGAAATTTCACCAGGTTTGCAGCCAATAACAACTTTTTATTACCTACTGTGCATACTAATTACGGCAAGAAAACTTCTTGCATTGCAGCAATTTCATTGTGGAATGGCCTCCCTCTCAACATAAAGTCTTAATCATCCATAACCCTATTTAAAAACGCCTCAAAGATTTTTTGTTGTCGTTGACATAGGAAAACCACCTATATTTCATGGTTGTCTGCAAGTGTATGTTCTTGTATGCCTTTATTTTATAATGTTGTAGTTCACGTTCGCTTCCTGTTGTTTATTTGTCACTTTGTTTTCAGTGTTTGCTGATTCTCAAACTTGTGTCTCTTGATATTTGGATTTCTTTTTCTTGACTAGGTATGGTCAGGTATATTTGTTTTGTTTTGCTGCCTTATATATTTGCGTTGTGCATTTCTCATCGAGGGTCCCGTTACAGTCGTCAGACTCTGGAACCCTCGCCTGTATAATAATTTGCTTGTATGCTTCCGTACAAATAAAATGAATTTGAATGAATGAATGAATGAAATATAAGGGTTCTCCACCAAAGAAAAAAAGAAGCAGTTAGAAACTGCTCAAGAACTTATGCTTTAGTTTTACCGCAGCATTATGTGATCTCTTCAATTAAGTGGACAACTATTCCAGATCTTTATCCCTGTGAATTGCATTATTATCTTGCCATAAACGTTATTTCTTGGCGCCAAGTTAAATTTAACGAACGTGAGACTTCTACTAGGGCGAGAAGAAGTATAAAATAACGCGACATCAAAGTAGTTATTCTATTTTACAATAGTATTAACGCAAACAATCCCTTTTGTGAGTTGTTTTTGCAAATTTTTGTGAGTTGAAGTATCACCGGCAGCATTTTGTGGGATAAATGAAACCACCGAATGCGGCCGTCTTCATTGACAGATGATTTTTGATTTGACTGCACAGTTGCTTTCGTGAAGGATCTGTGGAATCTTGTGTGCTTTGGTTGTAAATAGGATTAGAGGGGACATAATAAACGTGCCCTAATCCCATCATGTGGAAGCCTTCGTATCTTCAAGGTTCCACAAGATAGAAAGACTTCGTTTTGACAATATTGTCTGCAGCAGCCCAACCTTATTCCAACAACGAGATCACCTGGAGAAGGTTAAAAACCTAACTGACCGATTCCGTGCTCGTCTTACATTCGGGATGACGCTAGTTAAATTCCCCCCAGTATCTACCTTTTTTGCTACTCAATTAGCTATATTTTTTGCGATAACTTTAATTGGGCATGTGGTGTAATCCGGAGTAATCTACCTTTTCAGTCGGCTCTTTTGCGTGTGATGCCTGAGACATTTTGTGCCATCGTTACACTGTACGTATTTTAGAAAACGAATGCGATTTCCGTAATTCGACAAAAACCGGAAGAAAAACAAAATTGAATCTGCTAACTGAGATAAGATGCTAGCAGAATGTAATTGCGTCACCCGTCAGTCGTGATGGAGACCTCCTAAATGTGTTGTCACGTAGCCGAAAACGACACAGTTGTCTTAAAAGAAAAACAGGTTTATTAGAGCGAACGTGGGCCCCATTAACAACTCAATGAATAAACAGGCGTCGAAGCTGCAGTAAACAAAGTGACGTGTGCAGCAGAGTGTCGGCGAATCGAATGCCGCGGCGTCTACTCTGCGGCATTTATCTTTTGGCGCCGATGTTGCTAGAACCGTCGAATCACATCGAGAACACTGAAGCTCAAAGAAGACTATTCTAGGCTAGTTATGTTAGGGCGCAACAACTTTCCTATCTATATTTTTTCATTCATCTTACTATTTTCGCCCAGACGGCATTCCTGTAGGAGATACATAACAAGTGTCCAGTGCTGAAACGGAATCGCGAATTTTGTAATATACGAAAACAAAAAAGCAACAAAGGCATCTTTTAAAAGATTGCAGCAAAGGACATTGTACAACATCAAACGACAATACAGTCGCAAATTATAAAATAAAAGAGAAAAAGGAAAACACCACAAACGGCGAAATAACAAAGGACGTTCTGTAAAACGAGTCACAGCGGTTATCAAACATTGCAGTGGGCGGCAACACGCAGCAGAAAAAATAAATAAAAAACAAAAACAAATAATTGACAGGAACAAGATCACGGTTATTCAAGAAACACCGTTTTCAATGTCGCCAAGAAGATATTACCTTAGCGGCATGACAAACCTAACACCAGAAGCGCAAGGGACGCTTTCTGGAAGCATGTTCCAATCGCCAATAGACCGATCTCAACGCGAGTTTCATTACGCCACCGCTGCCGCAATGCATGATTGTAACTGGAGTATTCTGTGAATGCTCGGCGTATTCAGCCACGCAGCTGCTGCATCGGTGGACTGCAATAACCAGCCTTAGTTGCCTTATTTGAATGAACCACGATGGTTGGATTCACGTGCTGCGTGCCGGGATGTTATAACAACAGCGTCAAACACAAGGGCATCGGATTTCACGTGTTCCCGAAGGATCCGAAGCTCCGAGAGGAATGGGTGCAGAAGATAAACCGAGTCGGACAGAGTGGCAAGTAAGGCACACTTTCTCGTTCAAAGTGTTTGTGAATTTTGTGTGTTTAATGCGGTACACCTTAGCAGCGTTCAATACCGCGTCATAAAAGGTTTGCCACACTACCGATGTGCCGATCAGCGACCGCAAAACTTCGCACCTTCTGCTCTATCCCCTTGCCGGGGCGATCGCCGACATCGGCGACACATTGGGGAGAACTTGGTTTCCTTGCAAAATGGTGATCGCTAAAATGTAGGAAGCCTAAAATGACATCTTATAAAAAGTTATGACGACGGTCAGGCGTCTAGCGCAAACGATACGCCTGATACAGTGCCAGCCTAACTGCACTTCCGAGCTCGCGCCACTGCATTGCGATAGCTCAGCCCTGCTGCGACAACATCGAAGCCAACGAGATAGCCGTTGTCTCACGGCTCCTTTCGATATGTGATACCTTTACGGGACGTAAAGCAGCATCAACGATAACAAATCATAGTATTTCACGCCTGCCTTACCACTGCAGTTTCGAAGCGGTGCATGCCTATCGACGATATCAGTGCCGAGCAATCTGCTGCGAGGCCGCGGGCAGAACAGGGCGAGCGGCAGCCGCGCATGTCAGTCACGGAATAATACATTTTTTTTTTTGCGGCGAATGTTTATCTCCATTCCCGCCTTGTCATATCATCGAAGACCTGCATTGGCCGCACATCTTCTATGTGAAGGTTTGCTTTCGCGAAACGCAAACGCTGGCAGGTTTTCATTTCTTTTTAGATGCGACGCTGAGAGGAGCATCTCTTGCTGGCGGCCCTGTCCTTCCAGCGTCGTGGTCGTCCGTGTCCGCAGAGCTGCGTCTCTCCTCCGCTCACCCCCTCTCCTCTCGCCGTGATAGCGCGCCCTCTCCCCAACATTTGTGGCGCGCGCGGTACGGCGCGCTCTCTCACTCCGTCGGTGGGCGGCGCTGTGGGCATGGGCAGCGCCCTCTCTCTCCGCGTTCTCCTCTCCGTCGGGCGCGGTGCTCATACAAGCGGGGGGCCGCGTTCCGGCCGGTCTCTCAGTCGACGTTTGTCCGTGCTGCGCTTGCTCTCTCTCTCTTTCTCTCTCTCTCTCTCTCATTACCCGACGATTGCTCACGCAATTCGAGTAATCGACCCAACGGAAACGCACAATGGAACCCCCTTCAGCGTCGCATCACACTAGGGTTCCCGCGAAGGGAGGTGGGCGTAATTTTTTCTCATTCTCTCTTCCCGGCCCCCCTTTTTTCACCTTTCTGCCCTATTGTCGCCACTTTTGCAGAGCCCGAGTGATTGTCTCGCTGGTAGTGCTGATGGTGCTTATGTGTTACGCGTCTCATTTAGCTGTGAGTCCACATGTTTGTCATGCTATATTAGTAATGTGTTATTAAAGTGCTGAAATTTTGTCAGGCATAATTCAGTTGCAGCTCTGGCAGTCTTACTATTTGTTGCACCAAGAGACTTGCAATGCGGAGCAGTGTAAATGGCATTCAAGGAACCTTTCCGTCAAATCAGGGCTCTTTTGACGTGTGTATGACATTCTAACCGAGAAGTAAATATAAGCTGTCACTGGTGCATGATATGTCATTCAAACTAACGGTTGTGTCTTAAATGATGTTCGGCACTCTATTTGTGCGTCTATGTGTGTGTTTATAATGCGTGTATTTTCGGTCATTAAGGTTCTTGAAGTTCGTCCCTACCACCGGCCACAAAGTGTGTGGTGAGCATTTTGAAGGAGGCCGAGAGTCGTACATGGTTCGGGTGCCGACAATCTTCCCTCTCAAACAGAAACAAGATTTTCAAGAGGCACCGTCGATACGAAAGAAGGTATGTGGCGAAAATATGAAACATTCCTGTAGTGAGCAAGCGATGCTAAAAACAAGACATTTTAATAAGCACCTTACTGCACCCTGTCATGTTTCAAAACTGTAGTCCTTTATTTTTTTTATTCTTCCCATGTGGTAGCCCCCCCAACGTATTGATGTGGATAAAGTGCAAGTGCCAAATTCCCCGGGAGCCTCCTCAGCTGAAGGGAACTGTGACTCTAACCTTGATACTCCTGGAGGAAGACGTGTTGGAGAAGACGTTGTCTTACTTGAGGAACACTCATATTCATATGACAAAGAAAATGAACATGCAGTTGTGAACAGGCTGAAGGAGGCAGTTACACAGCTCGAAGAGGAGCTGGAAGAGGCCAACAAAACGATTGCGGCACTTAGGCAGCAGCTGGAAGACAGCAAGAAAGCTCATGGCGAAGCTGTGAAGTCGTGCAACAGTTTGCAACAAAAGAAGCGGTGCCTGAAATTAGAGCTATCATGCACCTGCAGGCAGCTCAAAGAGGCTCGTAGCAAAAAAGAGAGCGAGTTTCATTATGACAATATTGTTCAGGATGAAAAAAGGCTGAAATATTACACTGGATTTAATACACGAAAGTTGCTGGAGGCATTTTGGTCAATGCTGCAGGAAGACGTCAACAGTCTTCGATTGTGGGAAATGAAGGAAACAACAAATGAAGACAGAAAATTTGTGCCTAATATGAAGACGCAGTTGATCCAGGTGCTAATGCGCCTTCGATTGGGCCTCGTAGGTACAGACCTTCCCTTTAGCTAACATACCTCTCTTACCTACAAACATATGAGAGAGAAAGACGGCGCCAACCAAGTAACGAATAAGAAAAATTTAAAAGACGTTTCAGCACCCGCACGGGAGCGTTAGTTGGTCGGTGCCGTCTTTCTCTCTCAAATGTACCCTCCCGACCAGACGGTTGTCCGTCAAACCCTTGACTTCACCTACATACATATTGGGAAACGTTACACGAGGCAACACCCAATCTATTGCTTTCAATACGCAGGTTTGGGGTGTCAGAAAGGAAGGTGTCGCGTATTTGGATCACCTGGCTTGACTTCCTGAACAACAGGCTCATCCAGGTATGTGCATACTTTTCGCATTTAGTGTGACATCCAGCTTCTGACACCTTGTCCATGCGACCATTCCACGACTTGTGTTGTGAGAATAATACATGGGCAGTCTTTATGAGACCAAATGAAATAATTTATGTGCCATCTTATTGCGTATATATCTCTTGCACCTTCGTTGCTGTTATTGGTTCATTTCGAAACTCAATATCCCTCCATGCTATCCTCCCTGTACTTCGCCAAACAGGCCCCGAAGTCACAATGCTGCACATATTTGTGAAAGTGTCTGTGCACGACTGTATCACCTGCGCAACACTGGCTCGATGGAGATAATGTGATAACATTGGTATAACAACTACATTTTGATGGCGGCACATAAAAAGGGCAGTGTGCTGGTGAATAAGTGGCCTCTTGTGGTCACTTTCATCAAATTGAAATGCACTTCGCTAATGTCCTAATTATTATATAGTGGGTGGCTCGAGTTCTTGAATAGTAATCTTTTTGTCGCACAAACATTGACAGTCACTGCACGACAAATTCTACGAAACTGCAGTTGTGCTTGAATGTGCCTCTAAAAGGACAGCTGTACAATATTGCCATTGACAACCAAAATTCTTCACTGATTTAGGTTCATATCAGCTAGTTAAAGCCACTGACAAAGCTAAATGATATTATACTTGGATGCGGTTGTTTCTGCTACGGCTTGCAAGACTGACTGCTATGGAAGGGTCAAACTAAAATAAAGAGACATCTGTTGAAAAGGCCAAGTTGACCCCAAAATAATCAGCCAATTTAACTTTAGGGTCCACCTTTCTGGCTCAAAAAAGACGATGCGAATCAAGGAATGCAATGGTATGCACCAGGGCCAAGAATTAGAATTCATTCCTATGACTGTCCTTTTTGTGATTGTTTTCCAGGACAAGACTTCCAAAGTGTGCAAACTTCTTTTCTTTGGCGCAGGTACCAACAGCGATGCCGCCTAAGCTGTGCAACAAGTACTGTTCACAGGCGTTCCTCACCAAGGGCTATTCACACTGTTGATGGATTACTGGACTGTACGGAGATTTACATAGAAACACCGTCGTCATTCCGTGTCCAAAGTGAGACATTTTCAGAGTACAAGAAGCACAACGCTGCGAAAGGCCTCATAGTCAGCAGCCCTAACGGCTTCGTCGTAGTTGTGTCTGACCTTGCACCTGGTCGTCTATCAGACAAAGCTCTCACTAACTCTTCCAATATTTTAGACAAGTTTTCCCCAGGACGGAGCATTGTGGCAGACAGAGACTTCACTATTCAGGATGAATGCAAGGCGCGTTCACTGCATTTGAACATTCGCCCTTTCATGGATGGGAGGCCTCAACTTTATCAAGAAGATGAGGAGGAAACCAGAAAGATTGCCAGGGTGTGGATACATATTGAGAGAGTAATTCGAAGAGTAAAAACGTATAAAATTCTGTCCCATGTATTTCCCAACACCATGGCAGATCACCTAAACAAGAAATGGCCCATATGTGCTCGTTTGACAAACTTTGTGGATGTGCCTTTGCTATGAAGTTTGCTATGAAGTTTGAAAGCCTCATTTATAAGCAGTTTTTAATCCCGCAATGCCCCAGTTAAGTAAAGCAACAAGCTTGTCAATTCATAACAGATTTATTGAAGCAATAAATTAACATTGCACATTTCCAATTAAACATTGATTACATAGCATTCAGCATACATATACAGTTTCTCCAATGTTGTGAAGAAAACTCTCAAACTTCCACGCTTTCTGTGAACAGTTGTTTAAGTTGTCTTAATTTTAATGTTAGCTTTTTATATTTCTTTCATTAATTGCAATTGAGCATACTGAGTTTTCCTTTTGTTTCCATAAAAAACATGGCCTGCTATATCCTTGTACGTGGGGCAAAATTTTTTCGTGTTTTGTTTGAGCTGCCCTAATTTTTACTAAGAATTTGAATAAAAATTGTATTGATTGAAAATATGAAAATCTTGCCTGAACATACAACTTCACAATTGAATTTCGGAAGGGTCCTACTGAACTGCACCCTAAAATGGCACAGGCTCAACAATCCTTCGTACTACAAGCAAAGAATGGCATTCTGCATTCATGACCTCATTGGCTCTAGCACAAAAAGCACCATTCTCCGCATCTCTTCAAGAGACCTAAACAACCCCAGCGTCTTTTGGAAATCTTATTGATTCGCTCACAACTTCAAGCTAACATACATGTGTGGTTGACGGAGTCATACAAAGCAGGTTTCTCCGTGGCCCCGGACGGCAGTGTACAGTGCACGTCAGGTTGGTCTAGGGCAAGCGAGCGCACGGCTCCGGAGCGTGCTGGCGACATCTGCTGATAGCTGCTGGGTTAGAGATAGCTTGGCATTGCGCATGTGCGGATCTCGGACACGGTCGGCCGGTCGGGCCGGTCGTCATTTCGCATGGACCACTCTAATTTGTAGATGCCACCACCCGCGAGGGGCGCTGGTCTTCCCCAGTGCCAGTCATGAGCGGTGACAGGCCAGATAGACGCGCCGTTTGACGCGTTTATCACAGGCAGTTAAGTATTCGCCTAAAGCAACGAGCGCCAATCATCTGAATCTCAAGCGTACCAAACGGAAAAGAATTACACCATCTTCCCGTGGGGAACCCTGATGAGGATGCGAAGCATCGTGACGGTTCCGTGTGGTTCCATTTTGTTGACGTTATGTTGAGTGATCTGGTTTTTACTAGCGCCACAGGGAATGCCGCGTCCGAGTCCACACCGGTGGCAAAGGCACGCAGGTGCTGTTGTGTTACGGTGAGTAGGCGGCGGTTCTCGAGGCGCCGAAACTCGTCCATCATGTTCTTGTCGATGGTGTCGCTGTGGTAGAATCAGTAGTCTCCCTCAACTTTGGTGAGGTAAAGTTTGTTGACATTGGTGCACCGGCTGAGAGAAATGTACACGCCCTCCTCTTCGGAGCTTTGTCTTTTCGTTCTTCTTCTTCTTCGGCGGTTCCCCTACAGGAAGATGACGACGGTGGTTGAACGCGAACCTATCTCGTGATGGATTCTTTGGTTGGCCAATCGCTAGGGGCATCCTGCCACAATCAGCATCAGAGGCGCTGCGAACGGGGCTGGTTGAGCTGCAAGGCGCGTGGCGCTTCCCGCCGCAGTTTTCCCATGGGAAATTCAGCATCCCCCTCTAAAGTTTTCAGTTCGTCGTTTCCGTTGACGTTCAGCTTCGCGTGCCTTCGTTGTATCAGTAGCTTCTTGACGTAGTTTGAATAGGTCAAGGACATAAGGCGCGTTCGTAGCACTTGCTCCTGTCCCGGATTTGTAGCGTAGTGGGAAGAGCACCGCGTACCTCCCGTTGCGGCCAGAGACTCGTGGGATCGAAACCGGGCGCCGCTAACTATTTCTTTGTTTATAGTGTAGTATCGCGGAGGTGTGGGTGTAAGGAGGAGAGTTGCGCATGCGCAGTGAGCGTGTGGATGGCGCCGCCATCAACGACGGAGGCCCAGCCGAGCCTAAGAAATGCTCCGCATTTAAAAAACGCAACAAGAATTCACTGCAGGGCTTTCGGTCGATCCTGTTGTGCGATTGCGTATGTCCGTGGGGTGATAATTCACCGCGTCAAATTGCGCACTGATCTCCGGCGTCACCGCTTACAGATGCCACGCAGAAAAGAAGCGCCCGTCGCGGGAAGTGGTGTCTGCAAATTTAAGAGGCCCAAGTTGAACGACGACCAGCCAGGGCCTGCCAGAGATCCACACACGCATAATAGCAAACTATCTATAACCCAGCCGCTATCAGCAGATATCACCAGCATGCTTCGAAGCCGCGCGCTCGCTTGCCCTAGACAAGCCTGACGCGCACTGTACTCTCACGACAAAGTTAAACCCTTCTGCTCTCCTGCTAGCCACTGTACTCCCGCCTCTCGCACAGATTGTTGGACCGCCGGCCAGTGCAGAGAGAGAACTCAGCAAATCTACATCACGAGGCCGTTGAAGGCGGGCGGTTTGAGTAGTACGGCATGCCGACCACTAAAAGTTGAGTTTTGCCCAAACTAGACGTTTTCATGGCACAAAACAGTATGGCGTTTCTTAAATGGCATTTGAACCGTTCACGTCGACTTAATATTTTCCTTTATCGTCCATTTAATAATGCCTAAACACACTGCAAGTTAGAAGTTTAACTGTTAAGCAAGTGCAGTAAAAACTTTTCATAAAAACGTTTCCAGCAAACCACGAGATCGCTGAAAAAATCTCTATCAAAATGCACAGAAACATGCATGCACTTCTGTTCACTGTATACAAAAAGGATGCACGATTGCAAGCCGCATACGCCCATTTGCATTTCCACTTGAGTAAAGTATCTGCTGCCTGCAATCGCAGCGGCGCTGTTTAGCACGTAATCACTGGTTGCTCTTTAGGACTCTTCGTGCACATGGCATGGCAGTCGTCCATCGCGCGAGGGATGTGTTGTTTTTGCTTTGGCAAGGGGTGTGGGCGGGAGAAGTCTGTTCGCGCCGCGTTTGCGGTGTTTTCTTGATATCTTTCCGCATGTTCGCAGTTATCGCGCGACCGACAAATAGCGTGAGCTAAGCGTCATGATATAAGAGCCACTTCATTGCTTGATCTGAAGTACTGCATCGCGGGACGCATTGAACCAACGCCTTGGTTGAACCGGGCTTTGTTCCCCGCTTATTCAGAGCTGTGTCTTGACGCGCGGTGACTGACATCGTCGTCGCGAGAATCCCGTCGTGGTTTTCCTGAAGGTGAGCTCGGTTTTTTTCTTTCCTTTAAATGTTAAAACCTTCCCCTCGAGGCTGGTCGTCGTGCAAGCGCGACATTTACGAGTGTTGCGCGCTCGCACGAGTTATCGTAGTGTGGTTTGGCAGGGCGAAAGAAATATGAAATGACTTGCCAAGCTATACTGTAAAACACGCTTATGGGGCTTAGTGCATCTGCCACGGGAGAAGATATCACATTGGCTGTCGGTTGTAAACAGCCATAGGTTGTAATTGGCGTCCATTTCAAACCTACGCTAGCCATACGGGTCGATTAGTTTTCTTGGGTATTTCCGCAGTCCAGTAAAACTGTCCGAGAGCCACATACAAGTTCTGTTCTCATTACAGTGTAAGGTCATTTGAGAAGCACGCTTACGAGCATGCGGCGAGTATTTGCTGTGTTACTTTTAAGTTTTACTCGCACATCTTTTGTGGCAGTCAAGCTGCCAGTTATGATTTTACGAATCTCATTCAATCGTCGAAGGCGTATCTCACTATCGGAATCAGCGCAACACATTCCTGTTTTAAGAAAGATAGAGGTGCGCCACAAATGTAACTAAGCAGCTAAATATCTCTCAGGTGTAGAAACCTGTTCTTGTACTGAACATATACAGAACAGATAATATACATATACCGGCTGCAGTGATTTTTAAGTTTTAATGATAATGTCATTTCCAGATAGCAATGTAGGATGAAAATCAGCAGCTGGTGTACAGAAACCTTTCCTGCGTGTCTCGCATCATTTGAACATTTTGCGTTTCGCAGCAGTGTAGTTAGGCTGATGCTATGTCCCAATAGTTTACGCAGTGTGGTTTTCAGGAAATACAAAGCCTTCAAGAGTCATATTTTCACACACAAAAAAAAAAACAGGATGGACGAAGAAGTATGTTGCATTTTTTTGTTCTCTGCCGTCTTGTGGGAGCCATGAATCAAGACGCATGAAGCCCATCCCAAACATTGTGGGCCACTTCAAGATTAGGACAGCCTGGTGTGCATTCTTTCACAGGCTGCGTCAGCGTGCTGAGGTCAGCTGGCTCGTTTATAACCCACGAGTCTAGGTGCCACAAAGAAGCAAATGATACATCAGTGCACTCTGGCGACCTAAACAACAACGTTGAAATTGCACCAGTAACTGCCCCAGGGCAATCCCAATGCCCCTGCCCATTTACGTTTATTCACGAGGAGAGCCTGTTGTTAGCCAGTGCAAAGATTTCGACCTTATGACTGCGAATTATGCTCTGTGTTACTCCAGCTGGAGAGCCAGCAACAAGTGCAGTAATGGCTGTAAAGAAGTATTTTATTTATTATTTGCACAGCAAAATACTGAGGAGAACAAAATAAATTGCAACCCATAGGTATATTTTGGTGGCACGAGATGGTGTTTACTTTGTTCTTTTCAATCCTCCCCTCTTGGCATCTCTTGGCGCCCGTACTGCCGTTTCAGCTGAGGGTCTCTGTGGTGGTAGATTATCAGATGTAATTTTCAAAGAAACTGTGTGAACAATGACTGTTAATAAAGAACCATGTGAAAGGTCTCTGGGTGTTCAAAATTAATTCGAAGCCCTGCACAAAAGCACACCGCATGGCACAGGTGTAGCTGTGATACGTTAAACCCTATCATTTTTTTCATTTCGAAGATTTGTTTTCGAGACTTGCTTAAATATTTATTTGCATGCGTGTTTACCTTCAAGCCACTCAGAATAGTTTGCTGACCTGCCAGTAGCTCATTCACAAAGGCATGCTGCTGCTTGTGCACAAGGTCGCAGGTTAGATGTGTGGCTGTAACACCTGTTTGCGATGGTGAAGTATTAAAAGGATTGTGTACGTGCTATGTGCATGTTCAAAAAACTCCGGGTGGGCAAATCAAATGTCAAATGCACTCAAATGTTGCATCGTCAAAATTTATTTTGGACGTACAGTGCGTATCACCAAACCAACTAATACATTACGGGTAGCCCTGTGAAATGTCTTGATAATCAGTTAGAAATGTTTAAAAATAAAAAAAAACCTCAATCGCAGACAACGTGACCCCTGCCAGCAGATCGTGCAAACAGCAATGAAGCAGAAGTGACAATGCAGCCAACCATGTGATTGGTCCTCCAACCAGCCAGGGGAACCGGCCAAGCTCTTCTGGGTGCGCTTACCCTGGACCTGCTGCAAATGTGAAGCTGTTTTGCCCAGGTTTGCTCTGGCTTGCTGGCTGTGACGTCACTTCAGCCTGGTTGTTACGTCCGCACACTACTGAATTTCGGTTTCAAAGCCGCCGATTTTTGATGGTCTTTTGTGCCATGCATACGGGTATGTAAGCTGTCGTATTTTGTATCTTGGTGTCTTCTGAAAAAGGCACACTAAATAAAAAATGAGGTTTTCAAGAGGTCCCATTTTTGAGAGCAGTTGGCCTTTATACTGGAGTGTTGCACTAAAGCACACCTCATACAAGTTGTCGAGCGTTGAGCCCAGGATTTATTTTTAATGAAATGTCACTCCCCAAACACTGGAAGGCAAGGTTTATCACAATTTTTTTCATTTGCTTGCAGGCAGCATCTATCAGTGGCGCTGCTGTTTTTTGCGGGCAAGAGGCATTGCACGCGGAGCTGACGATCCTCAGGGAGGGAACTTGCCTGCGGCTGCTCGTGGGCTGTGAAGTCGAACTGTAATATACTGAGCCAGCAGTTAACACACTTGAATTTCTCCGGAGGTTAGTTACTTTTTCAGCAGGCCTAGCATTGTTTTCTTGTTTGTCGTATACTTTCGTGCTGAGTTCGTTTGTTCATTTGATGTTCATTTGATGGTGTAATTTGAGTAGGCGGTCGTTCTCGAGGTGCCGAAACTCGTCCATCATGTTCTTGTCGATGTTGTCGTCTCTGTGGTAGAATCGGTAGTCTCCGTCAGCGTTGGTGAGGTAAAGGTTGTTGACATTGGTGCACCGGGTGAGAGCAATGTACACGCCCTCCTCTTCACAGCTTTGTCTTCTACTTCTTCTTCGGCGGTTCCCTTACGGGAAGATGACCACGGTGGTTGAACGCGAAGCTAGCTCGTTATTGATTCTTTGGTGGGCCAATTCCTAGGGTCATCCTGCCACAATCATTATCACAGGTGCTGCGGACGGGGCGAGAGCAACGTACACGCCTTCCTCTTCGCAGCTCTATATTCTTCTCCATCTTCATCGGTTCCCCTATGGGAAAATAATGACGGTGGTTGAACGCAAAGCTATCAGTGATGGATTCTTTGATTGGCCAATGCCTAGGGGCATCCTGCCCAAATCAGCATCAGAGGAGCTGCGGACGGGGCTGGTTGAGCGGCAAGGCGCGTGGCGCTTCCCGCCACAGCTTTCCCGCGGGAAATTCAACATCCTCCTCTAAAATTTTCAGCTCGTCGTTTCCGTTGACGTTCAGCTTCGCGTGCCTTCGTTGTATCAGTAGCTTCTTGACGTAGTTTGAATGAGCCAAGGACATAAGGCGCATTCGTAGCACTTGCTCCTGTCCCGGATTTGTAGCGTAGTGGGAAGAGGACCGCGTACGTCCCGTTGCGGCCCGAGAGTCGTGGGATCGAAACCGGGCGCCGGTAACTATTTCTTTTTGTATAGTGTAGGTGGAGAGGTGCGGACAACGGACGGACGCCGGATATAGCTCCGAGAAAGAGATGCTTTGCATCTAAAACAACCGGAACACAATTCAATGTTGGAGAAATACTGATTTGCACCGCTCATTTTGGTAAGCATCTGGTCAAACCATTTACAACCGAGATATATAAACTTTGAATTTTTTATCAGAAAAAAGGGCTCGACATAGTTGTTACAAAAAGGGAAATAACCCCTGTTCTTTCACTAGCCGGCCATCTTGTTCTTTTGTTGTGTTTGGTGATATAGCACTCTGCAGCAATAAAACAACAGGCTTAAGTAGTAAATTTATCAAATCTAGCAAGCATATTACCTAAACATGTGGTTTTTCCAGTATGACTAAAATTTTAGCAGTTCTCATTATTGCGTGAGACTATATTTCGCATCCTAGTCATGCCGGTGATACTAAAGGTTATACCACGCAAGAAATGCTCTGTTGGGTGCTACCTCCGACTGTGCATGGTGCGCTTTATGCGCATTGGGAACATTCAACCACCTCAGCAGCTGTACACCAGGGCTGGCTGCCTTATCTGCTTAGTTAAATGCATTTTTAATTTCGTTGCATTGAGCTGTCTAGCCTTAATAATGTAGCCTTGCTAAGGTTTCAAGCTTTCTTGTGCACATGATAGGCATAAAAAACAAGTTGTAACAACTTTGTGGCCCCTTTGCTGACGTTGCAAGTGAAGAGCCTTTGATTTTAGAACCAAGTATAGGTACGCAATTTACAGAGCATGAGGTAAGTCGCCGTGGAAAGGAGGCCAGGCCAAGTAGAGATACAGCACCTCACTTGCAGCACAATGCACACCAGGCCATGGGTGCTGTATTTAAGGTTGTCTTCTCCCTAGACCGAATATTTGTAAACAAACCTTAACACGCACCGACAACTTTTTCAATCTGGCTCTGCAGCCAGGGAGGCTGCCAGCAACTGGTTACACCAAGTTGAGAAATCAAATAGAATGAGTTTGTTAAAAACAAGCTCTTAGTTGAAGTATTGGGCACGATGGTATATGCTGCCTGCACCATCGTAGGCACACTATGCTTATAAGACAGGGACAGGCTGCCTTTGGATGGTTATTTACCAAGCGGCAGTTGATTATGGAACCTCTGGTTGCAGCATTTGCTGGTGTTTGCTTTTTCAAGTGGATCAACTATAAAGCAATCCAAGAGCTGCGGCTTCTTTAATATTTTGGTGCACCGTGAAAAAGTGTCACTTACAGTATTTGTTAGAGTATATATTGCCTAAAGCCTGTGAAAATGCTAGTGTTTAATTCTGTTTAGTATTTCAATTTAAATTATTGCCTAATTATTCGAGGTACTTAAAAGTATTCCTCCCTACATCAGGTTTATTTACTTAAAATTTGGATTTTACAGGGGCTACGAAGACAAAATATGTTTGTTTTATTCTTAGGATTGGTGTTTTATAGTGACCAAGCGCTTGTCGGACAGGGAGAAATGCTTTATTCACTGAGAATTTAAACAATTTAAAGAGGACAGGAAGAGATTTAAAAAAAAACTTATGGTGGTACTTACACTTGCCGAACCATGAAAACAAACAATGCATAACCGTTTCATCGCCCGATATCGTCAAATAGAGGAAAAAATACAGTTAGGGTTTTACCCAGACTTTCGTCCTCAACTCGTGAATGACGTCTTGGTAAGAAGCCAATCACAGTTCCCGCTCGTCTGCACAACATGTCGGCATAGAGCGGGCTCGAAAAGGGTCAGAAAAAGCGACATCAGCGACATGATGAAACTCACCCTAGAACTGAACGGGAGACGTCTAATTTCTGATACGAATAATCAACATGGTCGAACTTTTAGTCAACAACGCGGGCGAGTGGCGCAGGCAGAAGTAGCCACGTTTAAAATAAAGTGGGTATGTGTAAGCTATTTACGCTGTTCCACACAGTCCAAACTGCCGAAGTCCGTCTCACGTAGCCTGCAATGTGTGTTGCATGAACAAGAAACCTCTGACCTGACAAGATGATTCACCAGAAGCCTAAAATGACTATTTACTACCTACACACATTTTTCGAAAGAACTTCCAGTAGTGTGAACTTAAGTCATTTTCTTGTCAATCGCAATATTAACCATCGACAATCCGAGACGACGTATTCTGAGTCGTGCGGAGTCGCCGAGTTCCACCGTCACGAAGTTCGATTGCTTTCCGGTTTCCTCCAATAAAATACCGTTAACATTGTTTCATTGATTGGATATGCTCCCCTTTGACTTACTGCAGAAACGTTCAAGAGTAAGTTGGCGGTTAAAGCTTTGGTTTGATATAGAATTCATGAAAACACACCAGAGGGCTCGTTTACAAACGCGAAGCATCTTTTATGCCGCAATTTTCTTCCGTGCGCGCTTCCGCATCGGTAGTGTAGTAATAAGTAAAGTTTCTGACTTCAATGTAGGCTGGCCGTAACGTTGGGCAGGCCCGGCGGCCGCAAGTTGAAATCGCTTATGAGGCACTTTTTTGTATAAACGATTTTGTGCGATATTTGTGACATAAAAAATGTCCAAGCAGAATTCGGCAAAACATGAACTATAGCAGGAAAACTGGCCGCAAATCTTTCATACAGCCAGTAGATCCGAGTTATGCTACAATGGTTGCCAGACAACTGAAGCGGTCGTGACCGCGGTCATGTCGATTGAAAACTGTTCATGACAATTCAGAAGAACTGCGAGCTGGACGTGTTGGTACATGTTCATGGTGGGAAAAGCGCTACAGTAACAAGGACAAGTGAGTACACGGGACAAAGCACTACTAGCAACTGAAGATTTTATTACTGGAAAAACATACATATATACAAGGAATAAACGCCACAGTCATCACTTCAAATTTCACAATCTACCATCTGAAAGGTTCAAGGCGCACCGACAACGAAACATTTTATATATATTCACACCGCACGTGTGCTGACAAGAAAGACACCACACACTTTATTAACCCTGATTTAAAAAGGCATACTCAGTGTCAGACAGCAAGGTCGATGGTTGGCTGACACATTCATTCCCTTCTTTCTTTATACGGAAAGCTTCTATTATTTCTCTTGTTAGTCGTTGTTTGTGTTTATCAACAATTAACGTATCTCGCAGTTTTGGGAGGCATTTGCAGTCTAGCAATACGCTAAATGTGAATAGTGATTTATCAGACGAGCATCTACGTTCGCGAAGGCACGTTTAGTCAGGCCGAGTCTGCCCTACGTGCCTACGTAGGCAGACCGGCCCCACGGCACTCTAAAAACTTCGTGCCTAGGCACGAAGTTTTTAGAGTGCAAAAAAGACGTAGTATACAGTATTCCATTAACATGTGGAAAGAAATACGTAGGGCAGACCGGCCCCACGGCACTCTAAAAACTTCGTGACCTACGGCACGAAGTTTTTAGAGTGCAAAAAAGACGTAGTATACAGTATTCCATTAACATGTGGAAAGAAATACGTAGGGCAGACCGGCCCCACGGCACTCTAAAAACTTCGTGCCCTACGGCACGAAGTTTTTAGAGTGCAAAAATGACGTAGTAGACAGTATTCCATCAACGTGTGGAAAGAATAACGTAGGGCAGACCGGCCGATGACTGAACGTACCTCGTCGCGAACATCAGAGCTCGCCAAAAGGGTCACCGTATTCACATTTAGCCGTTCATTGCAGAGACTGCAAATGCCTCCCAAAACTGCGAGATACGTTAATTGTTGATCAACACAAAAACGACTAACAAAGAGAAATAATAGAAGCTTTCCCTATAAAGAAAGAAGGGAATAAATGTGTCAGCCAACCATCGACCTTGCTGTCTGACACTGAGTATGCCTTTTTAAATCAGGGTTGACAAAGTGTGTGGCGCCTTTCTTGTCAGCACACGTGTGGTGTGAATATGTATAAAATGTTTGGTTGTCGGTGCGCCTTGATCTTTTCAGATGGTAGATTGTGAAATTTGAAGTGATGACTGTGGCGTTTATTCCTTGTATATATGTAAGTTTTTCCAATAATAAAATCTTCAGTTCCTAGTAGCGCTTTGTCCCGTGTACTCACTTGTCCATGTTACTGTAGCGCTTTTGCCACCATGAACAATGAATGAAGGTGCCAATATGTTTAAAAACATTGGGTTTGCACTTGTCTTAACAACATATACAAAGATTGTTTAACTTGTTAATGTGACGTCACTGCTTATTGCGCTGCCGACTATCGATGCCCGCATTGTCGCTTGCGATGCGCCTCAAACCGAGAATTTCAAAGATGTCTCCTGAATTCCAGAAGCTAATAATTATGAAAATATCTGGAATTTGTTTTTAATGGGTCCTTCAGACAGACAAAATTAAGCGAAGACAAATGCATTTTCTCTTTAGGGCCCCTTTAGGACCATAATTTGATTCTCCTGCAAAAACGTGTGTTTCGTGGGGCCTGGGAATATGTATTAAGGCAAAGTCTTTCAGCGAACATTAGTAGCCTTACTAAGATTGCAGTGAACTGTAGAAAGCCTTGTTTAATGGCAGTCATCGTAGGTTGCACCACAATACCACTCAGCACCACTGTCCACACTCGCTCGGTTTTTGACCAGATTTGCACCTGCTTTATTTTTGCCGCAGCTAACAGTAATCGTTTCGTGAATGTTTACGTAGGTGCGGAAAACAGGGACACGTAAGACAGTGTCACTTCGCCGTGCAGCTGTAGCCAGCATAGCACATGCAGTACAGACTACTGGTGCTTTTATGTTTACATGTACTAGAAGCAGCAGTGCGCACTTTGCTCATTGTGCTTGTTGCAGCTGCAGAACGCAGTTCGGCGCTTTGGGGTTGTCTCACTTGACATTGACCAATTGGCCAAGCGACATTGTCTTACGTGACCCTGTTTATCGAGCATAGCCAGTGTTTAACGGAACGATTCTGTCAACCGCAACAAAAATAAGCCAGGTACAAATCCACTCAAAAAAACGAGCGAGTGTGGACAGCGTAGTTTTTTAGCTTCTGTTGTTGAGACCCACCTTTCTTACTGCTATAAAAATAATATGCATTTATTTAAAAGTAATAAGCCTCATTCTGCCAGTTTATAAGCCTGAACTAACTTGCGTTTGCCTTTGGCGGCCTCAGCCATCAGCCTCAGCCATCGCACAGCTGCCCATAGTACGTAATAGGTTCTAGCGCGGGAAATGAACTGGTCGGTCACAAAACCATTCTCTTTTTTCCTAATTATAGAGCTTATGTGAGTGAAGTTTGTGTTAAAAATCTGTTATTCTAACAAGGTATTGAAATAAATCAGAACTTGCATATTTCCTTCATGCCTCATTTAAAGTAGATACAACTAATAATATTCATATGCATAATTTGGCTCAGTTTATACAAAAAATGACCTTTTAAGGAATAAAGAACATTGGGTGGCCCCTACGGCTTATTTGAATACTGGGAAAAAGGGGCTACTGAATACTCTGGCTAACTGCGTTGAGTGTGCTGATTGTGATGTGTACACATATCCGAAGCATCAGCTACGTGCCATGTGTAGCAAAATGTATAATTAGCTGTTTTTCTGTCTTCCTCGCTTTTTTGTGTGCTTGGTTGTGTGCAGCCACTGAAGATAACGGGAATGACATGTGATGCAAAGTAATGTATTACTGGAAGCTCTTTATTGTTTTTTGTGGTTGTCTTTGTTTTTCTCACGACACTGCTGTTGAGTAGAAAAGGGGCTGCGTCCTTGTCAACCTGTCTACTACAGTGCAGCTTTTCCCGTCACTGCCTTTTTTGTTGATTTATGGAGGAGATAAAGTTGTAACAGATAAAGTTGGTCGGTTTAAATTGTAATTTGTGTGGAGTGGCTAATGTGCTCTTGTGTTTTTGTCTTCTTCTTTTTTAGGTGACGCCACGAAACAGACAGAGGGTTGAGTTTGTAAAAAGTAAATTGTATGTATTGTGTTCACCCAACACGTGCCAACACTTTTGCAGACAGAGCTACACGCTTTGCCTAACGTGCATACATATGGGGAAAGTGCATGATCAAATATTTGGGCTCACATGTAGAACGCTTGTATTTTTTCGACACCTGGTCACTCCAGCCACTGCACAACCACGATTTATACATAGCAGTTACGTGATCCTTACCCGTGAACGGACACCTTACATTTGAGTAACAGAACCGTTGTTTGTACAGAAAGGGTGCTTTCCGTAAAATTTCAGGTAACAGATATTCTGTTAGCAGAAAACGGACACCTGAAATTTCAGCTTGCACGGAAAATCCGTAATAGGGTCAAGGAGTCCCGTGTTACAGACTCCCGTTTTCAAATCACAGGAAAGTGTGGGGCAATACATTACGTTCCTGGTTATTCGTAAACCAGGGAAATTTTTTTACAGTGTAGCTCATCTTGCACGGCCATAATGTGGCCGAAGTTCAACCCACATATTTATCTAATTCTGTCACCTTAAAACAGAAACACTTGTCAGGCGCTCATTTCTTAATCGCATACCATCTGTTGGGTCCACACTTCATGATTTAATGTCTTTGAGTGGGTACGGCAAGGTGTCCGCTCGACATTTCAGGGGAGAAGTACCCAGAGGATTAGGCTGTCGGCGTCTCCAGCTGTCACGGTAAATCAAGTTGTTGAACGATGGCCGAAATACACGTGTATAATAAATAAAACCGGTTCAAAACAAACTAACTTGACCTGAACCTATGTAACACATGGGAATACTCAGGATTTAATTACATAATTAACAAATATTTCTCCATTTTCCTTTGGAAATTAGTTTAAAACACCAGCCTTTCTTACGTAACGCGTGCTTCTTAGAATGCTGCGTCGTTTGATGCGACGTCAAATTACGGACAGTCCGTCCGCCATTTATTTGCTTAAATCCGAGGGAACGCAGAAGAGGGCGCCAGGCCTCAGCAAGCGTGCGATTGCTCCATCACCAGCGCTTCTCCGGCGCCCTATCAGGGCGCGCCGTGTGCAGAGAGAGAGCAGTTGGCGGCGTTGGCCCAAGAAGCCCTCTTTTTTGCGATGGACGCTTGCCCATTCGCAGCGATTTTGCTGCTAGAAACACCGGCGCACACTGCATGCTTCGCGTCCCCCCCTTCGTCCAGGGTTTTACGTTCGTGGAGATGGCTCGGGATTTTTTCGGCTATCATTCAAAGCTGCCGACGACGCCTGTGTTTTTCGCGCCATAGGCACCTTACGCCGGAGTTAACTTATCAGATTGTTTGAGGCACCGAACCTACAGCGGCCCTAACGGGTGCGCCCTGAATTATTAGTGCTCCAGGTAGATTTCGGCACGGCAGAATCGTTACGTGCTTGCAAACTTCGTGACATCAACTCGTGTTTTTGGCTCCATTAGAAAATTCCCCAGCGGCGCCGGCGACCAAACTCGCATCTGTTAGGGTCAGCAGACAGCGGCTTCGTCCTCTTGTTCTTGGTCATGTGTCTACACTTAAATGCGTGCGGCCCTTCGAGCGAAATGTCCAAAATATGAGGAATTTGCACAGTGAAGAAACATTTTTCCCATTATAACACCTGAGCATGGTACCAACCAATGACCAAGTCCATATCCTCATCAATTGCAGGCTGTAGAGAGTGATATCGTGATCAATTGCAGGCTGTAGAGAGTGAGATATCCGTAACGTAGCTCGCCTTGCCATCTGCTCTCCCGTGCCTCGGGGGGATATGAGTGCTCTATTGCGACATATCTATTCCCTTATGTGACCACAAAACGAGCACTAAACGTGGAAAATATCGAAACTGGAAAAAAAATTCCCGTATTTACTGGCAAAATGATCGCACTTTTTTTCCGAAATATGCTGCAAATTTAGTGGGGCGATCATTACGCAAGGTAAATTTCTCGCGGAAAACGTTTTAGCGCAGAAGCCGCAACTTGCAGGGCAGAATGTTTACAATACGTCTCATTAACATAATAAGCATAACAAATAAAGACATAATAAAAACATCCACCGACGACAGAGTGACGCGAAATGCAGCGTTTTCATTACGCAACGCGCCGGAATTACGGAATTGCGAAACGCCCCGGAAGCAGTTTGCTGCGAGGTGAGAACAGATCGACCAATAAGTGGCTGCTGCTGTCCCAGTGTGGGACATCACGACACGGCAGCCGATGAGCAAGCCGAGTGCGTTTTTTATGTCGTGCGAGTACAATATGTGCATTTATTGAGAGTTTCTTCCACACCAATATTAAACTCATGCTTCCCGATATCGCTAATATCATCAAGTCCGCGGCAATAACGTAGCCATGTCCGCATTGAAAGACGAGGAAACTAAGGTAAGCACGACCATCGTCATCAAACTTGCACAAATATGAGACGTGGCTGCGGCAATTTCAAGTTGCGGTCATTACGCGGGAAATAAAAAAAGTCGTATTTTGACGATGAACTTCAGGGGTTCGATCATTACGCGAGTTTGATCATCATGGGAGTAAATACGGTATACAACCTTCTCCACTGATTACCCTGATCTTAAATAGACATCATTGGCCATTCCAGCCTGTACAGGTGGCTTATCAGCGAAGCTCTATTGGACCAGTTACAAGATGACGCTAAGACTTCACTTCCATCGTTCTATGCATTTTTTTTTTGGCCGCAACCTCGGCCTTGTCTCGACGCCGGCGGTTGCGCTCAGCGACGGGGTCGCGTTATTCCCCGCGCACCACCGCAACGGCGCGATGTTGACGTTTGCACGTGAAGTAGCGCCTCGGTTATGCTACCCGGGGCTTCAAATCGGCCCAACAGAAATGGCTACATTCGACGGCATGGTTACATTCGATGTGCTCTTGCTGAGTTACTAGCGAATCGGCGGCATGGTGGGGGAGGGTCGCATTTCGGCGACGGTCGTGTTCATTCGTAGCGAACGGGGATCCGCACGGGAATGTTCGCTGTCCCTGTGTACCTCTGTAACTACGCCACAAGCACCTGGCCGTGAAGCGTTTCGCCGTGAGTGACCCCGATGGCTCAATTTCCACTGGCACAGCTAGCTTGCGCCCCTCACACTGCTTGCCGACACTACCCGGACCGTTGTGCGTTAGCCAATAGCACGCGGCTCGTCAAAGGTGGACGAGATAGTACAGACAGCCTAATGCCGCGTAACGAGGAAAGACCATATGATACTGAAAACGCATCGTCCACAATTTCTACATATCAAAGTAACCATAGCAGTCATAAGGCTAACAAGTGTCGTTCCTGTTGTTGGTCCAGGTATTGTTTTGGTTGCACAACCGTGTTTATATCAGGCCTGTGAAAATCTAGCACTGATCTGCCGGCTCTGGAAAGGGTGGTGTCGCCAGCGCTGGCCCGACACAGAAGGCGGATGTAGGATTAGGAAAAGCGAGGGGAAACCACACCGAGTATAGCGCAAATATTATGCAGTCTACGCTTTGCGGTTTTTGGATGTGAATATTTCAGGTTTGAATTGTCTTTGTGCCAAATTGAAAAGAAAAACATTTTGCTTTCTTGTCTTTCTCCCTGTCTGGCGGGGGGGGGATAACTGCGGTTAGATTAGTATTATGACTTGTTTGTATCCCTGCACCATTTTATAGCGAAACCATAATCGATCTATAGCGGTGCTTTCCTTGCTCCACTTGTTATTAACAGCGGGTGGAGAGGCTAGCGTCGGTATATTTGCCTATTAATACCTTTTTAAATAACAGAAACGCTTCTTCGCTGATTCCACTGAACTACTGTCATATTTAAGTAGAACGTCTACGTCCACACTAGCGGGAATGGTAGCTTGAGTAAGGCCCAAATTCTTTACCATTAGAATAACCAAACTGCTCCACTCCTAATATCCAACTTTACTATCCATCAGAAATGTGTACAACAGACCAATGAACTTTACTGTAACTATTATCAGCATGTTTCTACCACTCGCTTACTTTAACAGGCGCTTTGACTGCGATGAAGTCACGTAGTGGACTCAGATTGTCGCACCAGTAACCGCCATTTGGCCGCCAACCTAGTACCTTAAAACATGTTCTTCATGCCCAAACATTGTGCAACGAGCAAACTGCGGAAAAACACCGTAAAAGACCATAGCTTATCAAATTAACAAACGCCGGCAGCAGTGACTATACGGGAATATCATGATACGAGTGCTTTGGACTCTGAGCGTAACCGAGGAAGACACTGTCATCTACTACCGAAGGGTCAGCAATCAAGCAACCTCGACAACCCCGAACAAGTGCTCACTGCCACTGCAAGGAAAATCGAGTTCTTGTGTACCGCGGCTGCATATTTGTTACTACTAGCCAGAGGAAGCCTTGATTTAAAACATTGCCTTGTTGAAATTGTTTTTGCTAGTGCGTACAAGCAAATCCGTCATGGCAGCTCCGGCACCAACTCTGCGGAACTCAAAGATGTCTGCTGTTGTTGGAGTACGCAGACAGGGCTCTCTTGCCTATACATCCATACGTACACGTCCTACGGCAACTATTGTGTTCGGGCGCACACCGAGCTTTATGTTTTGCGTGTACCATTTAGGAAAAATTTAAAACAAACGCAAAAGTCCTGAATGAACGAAGTGTACAAATGCAGTCTTAATTCTGCCTCCACGCAATCTGAGCCGTTACGATTACCGGGCTGCTGCGGCAAAAGAGCGGAGAGGCGAGCGAACAAGTGAGTAGCCAGCTGTTCAAGAGATCAATTAACCCTGCCTTTATGAGGCAGACAAATATGGTGTTCGGCTCACACAAAAGTGCAATGTTGCACCTCCCAAAAAGTGCTATTTTCTCTAGAGTGGTATTACAATTTCTGGTGTTTTCTGGCTTTATTAAAGAAACTTTTGTCGAATTGATATGGGCAAGCACTTATTCTATTGCATGACCACTTGCTCGTATCTTCCAATGACACAGATATTAGTTTACAGAACTCAGGGATCCGGTATTTCGAAACAAAATATTCAGCGATAACTTTTCGGTGGCCAAGTAAGACAACTTATGAAAGGACAGTTGCAGAGCTTTTCAACTCAACTTGAATCTAAACGTTGTACGATACTTTTGCGAGGAGTTTCAAACTTCAGCTTTGCTCGCCATTAGTGGTTTGAGGAAAACACATGTCTTTATCCGTCTAACCTAGGACTGCTGGAGTAACTCGGCTATCATTGTTTTTGTGATTAGTGCTACGTGCGGGTAGGTATTTTTCATCAGAGTGACGCCTATCGAAGGAAATAGTTTTTAATACACCCTTGTTGCAGTGCCTTTACGTGCTGACAAACGTCTTTCTGTTTTTGTATGACAGGTAATTGGGCTTCGAAGTAATGAGCCATTTGCGAGTATTGCAAGAGCTCTGATAAACCAACGGGAATCGAATAAGTTCTCTCGGCTCCGCAATTCCAGCAATTTTAGGTAAACATTAATTGTCTGTTACAAACTATGACTAATGCTTTTTAGTTTTCTTTCTAGTGTCTTCATTTATACATAACCACCAGGCCGCACAGTCAAAACGGGAAGAACTATACAACCACTGAATTTTTGTACTGATTTCTCCACAGACGGCTACCGCAATTTAACTGTTTCGTAATGAAAAATCTTGTGTTTGTTATTTGCAGAATTGAATATCAATACGAACAGGTAAATGCCGGATATATGAGGGAAGAAAATTCACTAGGTAAGCAAAAAACATGCTCTTCACTAAGCAATGCATATCATTTCGAGGTAACTGGCTGTTCTTTCTGATAATTTCTTGCATACAGGTATCTACGCAGGAATTCTTCAAGATGTTGTATTTGATAAGGACCTGCCAATGTAAGTATTGCATCCCTGCATATCAGTGTTCATTTAAATTGGAGATAGTGCTTCATTTTCTATAAATTCTCATTATGCTGACAGACCGACTGACTATTACAATGAACACCGCCTATATTGCTGAAAGTACCCAGTCTTTTTGTTTTATATTTGCCAAAGGACACTTATTTCTAGCTACTAAGCATACCGCGTGAAGTGCTTAATGAAAAATAATTTTTGTCCTGCTTGCTTCGCAACAAGTATTTCTTAAAGGTTTGAGCAAAACTGCCACTGAGCATATATCTGGAACCTTTAGGGATGGGCATAATTTTAGAACTTTTTACTGAAAGGCCCGAAGTAAAGAGCAACGCTACCACATTAGCTGTACTAGCACCTTGCGAGAAGGGGCCTTTTTGTTTCGGCAAACATTGTCCTTGCTTATGTGCATTTGGAAGGATAAGCGCAACTGCTATAAATTTTTTCTAGAGCGCAACGAGCACCCGAATTTATCTAAAAACTACTTCCATACGCGCATTAGGGTAAACTGACCCGAATGACCGCACACAAACTTCGCACAAGTTAGGCATTGAAGGGAAGGAACTCTCACGGTGCCAGTGAAACCAGCGTACTAGTTCAAAGTGGAGATTTCATGTGTTTGTCGATCTTCTAAATTGTCGAAAATATGTTGCATCTCAACATTGATATTCTTTATGGTCGTTTATTTTGCAATAGGAGGGAAGACTATGAACAACACAAAAAAATCAGCCGGTCTTGGACGTCGAAACAGCTGGTGGTAGGATTCCCATTAGGAGCTTGTTATACCTTATTGGCAAAGTACTAAATCCCGACAGGTCACAATCCTCAGCGCGAGAGTGGTCCAGGGTGGGTTGGAAGCAGACAACAAGCGCATATACCAGCTTTTCAGGTCGTGCATAGGTACCTCTTACGTGGTCCCATTGGTACAAAAGCGTCCAAGTGATTGAAAAGGTGCTTATGGGAGTTTATTGCTACAAAGCGGAACTTCAAAGAAAGTTTGAACGCCTATTTTTTATACCATCATGCAATGTATTTTTATTCACATTTATGAGAAAGGACTTCGAAAAAGAAAGTGTCCAAACATTACCGCCGCATAATTATGCAAGAAAAAAAAGGAGCATCTCGAACTGCCGGGAGCTGCATGTCCTGCGTTACTTCGTGTCTGTGTCTGCACTTCAGCCGCTTTGAATTCTAGTGAGGTTTGGCGCGTTTCATTCCGCTTTTCAACATGTTGGCGCTACTCTTTCTCTCAAATACTTGTGTATGTATTAGTGGCATCAGAAGAGAACGCCAAATTTTAACCATTTCTGTTTTTTTTGCTTAGGTTGATAAATCTTGGTGCCGCAGGGTTCGTTATGGCCCACGAAATAAGTCATGGCTTTGATGATACAGGCAAGTGCTCTATAGTATTTGTAGTTATAACACCTTGTTCATTCGTATAGGGGGCCAAACACCGGTTCCGGTGGATCAAGGAAAGTAGGGTAGGGGAATGCAGTGTCTTTACCGGGATCTGGCAGCTTTGCAGGGACTAGAGTCGTCACTAGCTACCCTGCCTATGCTAGACCACTTTTGGTGGTAAATAACCCTATCATGTGCAGTAGAGGTTTTTTCATACTATGATATTGTAGCGTGGAAGCAGAGCAGATGAGACGAACCATGAAGAATGTGAACAATCTATTTATATTATTTACATGACGGCCGCCAGACAGCCAGCGGAGGGTCCGCAAGCACCTTCTTGGTGAAGTTTTTTTAACGTTCGAGTGCATTAACCACATTCCGCACCATGTTCGAATGAGGTGTAGGTGTGACTGAAGGATTGCAGAATGAGAATGATCAAGTACAGTGTGGTAAAGAACACAATTATTAGAGAATAGTCAGACATTAGACTTTATGTTAGTAGGAAGGTTATTGTGATTTTCAATGGACGTTCCTCACGTTTTCGTGTGCTGTCGGACGAGAAAGGATGCGACGGAGACATTGTGAAGAGGGAAAAAGGAAATATGTTTACCTGTCCCACTATTTCTTAGTTACGGGGAGGGAGTAAACAAAATACATCGGCATTTCACGTCAGTCTCATATGACATGTGACCACGAAACACAGTTAGGCAATTCTCGAGCTACTGGCTATTCTGCCCCACACCAGCGTTCTTCGCGAGCAGGGTTCAGGAATATTAAAGGTGTCTCACGGAGGTCACTTTGCCTCCTAAGGCTTCTCGTCCTCAGTGGATGGGGCCGTTGAAGAGAGCGAGGGCAGGATGGCACGACTGCTGCGGCTGGATCGTCGCCTGCAAACGGCTGCTCTACCGTGTGCGGCGCCTGCCATGGGACAGCGGGCCGATGTCTGCTCCCAGCTCAGCTCGCGAAGACCACGTCCCAGGAACGAGCCCGCAGATGAGCACCCCGGTAGCGTCAGCCAAGGCCCCGCACTCGGCAAATTCACCCTGGCAGGAGCCGCTCGACAAGTCACCCCTTGGTCCTGGGACAGGCCACCGGAACCGGATAAGGTTGGCACGCCCTGTCCGAACGCCCGCAGCAGGAACGACGGCCGGAGCTGTTCCTCTGGAACCACGCCCAGCCCGTGACTTCGTGGCACGAGACCCTTCGCGCGTTCCACTCGTAGCCCTTCAGGGCTCCGTTCTCTTTTCTCCTCGATTTTCCCCCAAATGCCGTGTCACCTGCCCACAGCCCGTCATCTTCTCCTCCGATTTGCACTGGTAGCTCGAGTTCATTTACGGCCCATGTCACAGTGTAATAAAAAAAACACACGTGCAAAAAACTTGTGTCATTTGCTCACAGTAATATTGTAGATCAAGAATAGCAGAGAGCCGAGAACAGTGCCCTGCGGAACTCTAGAGAGAACGCGGGACATATCTGAAGCGGTGTTGTTAGTATAAACAAAGTGCTGGTGGTTAATCAAAAAGTCACGGTTCCAATCAAAATCTGAAGGTTTTAATTTAGGTTGGATAGTTTGAAAAGTAGGCGTTTCTCTAGACCTTTATCGAAAGCTTCAAAGCCTATTAAAAGGGAATCTATTGGTGTGTTAGTATCCATGCTATGGCTGATATCGTTCAAAAATAGCACGAGTTGCATGTCACAGAAAAGCCCTTTCTGGAAGCCGTGTTGGTGATGGGGTCAAAAGCATGTTGGCAGTTAGAAATATTACAATGCGGGAACAGACTATATGTTTCATAATTTCGGACAGACACAAGTTAAGGAAATGGGAAGGTAGATTGTGTTTGAATTTGAGTTACTGTTTTTCGCCGCAGAGATAACCCTACCCAGCTTCCGGCCCAGCGGCGCCATTCCACCTACCAGAGATTGCTAAAAAATGTGCGCCAAAATATTACTTGAGATATGTTTTGTGTTTTTGAGTATTTTTGAAATGATGCCGACAATGACACAGGACGGTGAAAGTTACAATGATTCTACAGCTTCCAAATTTCATTGGTATCATAACCTAATGGTGGCATGATGTCAGGGGAAAAGAATGGGGTGTTGGGTAACTTACCGACAGGTTCTCTGGTCAAGACGGAGCAGAATGTTTTGTTTAGAATTTCGGTAACGTCATGAGCTGGTACAGAGTAGTTATGTTCGTCTGTTAGCAAAAGCAAACTGGGGAGATTGGAATAATGGTCTTCCAGTATAGTTTTCGATAACTGCGCAACATTTCCGGTAATGTGGTAGAAAAAAATACCGTTTAGCATTTTAAATAGCGCCGTGGACATCCTGTCCTCCGCAGGATATTTGGCCTAAACGTGTGGGCTGTCACGCTGTTTAGCAGACCGGAATACTATTTTCTTTTGATTGCTCAAACGTGTACGGACGAGTTGAAAAAGGGGGAGGACGATTTTTCTGTGACGGTAATGGTGGGAACGTGTTTGTGGGTTAACTCCTGCACCTTATATTTAAAAAAGGTCCAGCTCATTTCAGAGAGCGCTGGAGGAAATCAACGACGAACCACTCGAAGAATGTTGTTAACTCCTCATTCAAAGCCTGATAGTAGCCTTTATCGTAGAGCGTGTGTCTTTTTTCATTTTTTTTGCTGACGAAGGAACCTAAGAACAATTGTAGAGTTGATTACTGCGTGATCACTTTGGCCAGGTAAGTGGGTAGTGAGTGGTGTACTATCAGATTGCAAAGTTAGAAGGAGGTCCAGAACGTTTGAAGAATTGCTAGATTCTCGAGTTGGCGCAGAAACAAGTTGTGGTACGCCAAACGTTACACACGTGTCGACAAAATCGCTTTCTATGTTGCATTTTGATGTTGTTAGGTCGAGGTCGGATTATGCTATCGCTTGAGAATTGAAGTCGCCGAGTATGAGTAAGTGCACACTAGATTTTGATATGTATAGTAAGTTTAAGGCTCTGTTCAATTTTTTGACGAATGAAGGATGAGTGTCAGGGTTGCGGTCACATGCACCAATTAGTAAGGGCGAGAAAGAACTGTTGCCTTTTATATATAATAGCTCAAGAGTGGAGGGGACATTACCACGGATGCACTGAAGTCGTTGGTGAGCTGCTATCGAAACACCGTTCCCTCCTTTGGTCTCGCAGTCAAGTCGCGAGAAATCGTGATGTGGGAAAGCAAGACACACAGTTCTGTATAGAAATTGAGGACTGGCAGCTCAGTTGTAGTTAGTACGATCACGTCGGATTTAGTGGTATCGTGGCGGGAACGAACATCGTCGCGCTTAGGCAGGAGGCTCCGGATTTTAGTCTACATTAGCGATAAAGATTTACCGATGGAAATAGCTTGGGAAGACTTGGAAACTGGTGGCTGTTGTGGTAGAGGAACTAATTTTTGTGCATGGCGATCGAAGACATAAGTGCTTTTCTCGATCAAAAGTTAGTCATAGCTAAGTTTCTAGGGTTTGGGCTTTGACTTGCCGAATTTGATCAAGCGTTTTTGCACAAAGCGGGTGTTAGGTAAGCAGTCCTAGCAAATGCTCTCCTTCAACGTTTTGGCGCTCGAAAGGACGTTCTCATTAACTTTGTAGCGTGGAAAACGCACGAAATTAGGGCGTTTATGTTGATTGAACTTACCTATTCTTTGTGCCCACTCCACAGTTCTTGGATCGAGGGATACTTGTAGTGCTTCATTAAACGGCTCCAGTGTCAATTGCTGGGATTTTGACAACATTTTCTTGCCATTGTCATCGAAGTAAAGAAACTGGAGGTTAGAAAAGCAAGCCCTAGTATTCAGAACTGTCAAATAATTCCGTCAGTGTAATAATCACCTTGGCATTGCACGTGGCCAGTGTCTGAATGCCCTCAACCTGGGTTTTAAAGGAGGCAATGGTTGAGCAGTCGTTCTGTATTTTTGTTAACCTAAAGATGATGTTGTCAAAAGTTTTTTTCATGTTGGGAGAGCGCATTGGGAATGGATTTGATTTCGTTCGCTATTTTCATTCACGAGAATATTCTGTTGAGGAGGAGGGTGTGCTGGGTTGGGTGTTTTCCTCCACATCGCAAAAGACCAGTAGTAATTCCAAGGTTGCAACAGAACAACAGTATGCAATCTCAAAAACACAGCATGGTCTCGGCAGCACTGGCAATGTGGCATAAGAAGTATGCTTAGCAAATATTGAGCAGCATTTTTTTACCTGCGCAAAGAACAGACGTTGCAAATGACCATTGACCATTGCTGGCGTGCTGCCGAGCCCACTACGGAGCATGTGGATAGCGCAGAGGCGTTTATCGGGGCGATATGACGTGGGGATTGAGTCCGTGGCACGTGACCAACGAAGAAACCGGGCTGCGAAGTGGTGAACCTCTGGCGGCACCGATGGCGACTGGCCAGATGTGCTGTACCGACGAGCCGGGGGTAGCCCAAACACCCTGCGTCCGGGTGGCTGCGATGACCGGGGTCAGTGGTATCGGGAGGCAAAAGTTCGTATCAGCAGCATGAAAGCGCTTGTAGTGACTTCCGAGCAGTGAGGCTAGGAACAGGTGCTGCGCAAAAATCAGGCGGCTCAAATGACGCTTGGCCGAGGGCTGGATTGGTCAGTGGGCCCTGGAGTGCCTCGAACGGAATCAACCTTTTCCGCAAACGGTACAATACCATTTGATGTATCCTGTTTTCCCAAAACCGCAGGCTCTGGAGTATCCATGACGCATTTTGTGTTTAGTTTGAGTCCTGCCTTTTATTTGCGGCTCAGCAGTGCGGTAAAATTTGTCCCTTCCAGAACACAATGATAATCATCGACACAGAACAGGATGCCGCTACATCCCGGCATAATTTTCGACATTTTACTCAGAGATGAAAATGGTGCTGAAGCCAGCACAGAAACACGCGCCGGAAAACGAAAAAGACCGTGGTGTGGTATAAATTCCGTTAACTTGTGGCTTTCGAGCAAAGCATGAACTGATGTTAAGCGGATGCGAGCGCATGCTTGGGAAACTGCGTTGCCCTCTCTAGGCTATGCAACAGCTCTTCTGTATGTGCGAGGGGAAAGCTTTCTGCTGTTGGATACCTCCACAGACGGATACCTCCTTCCTTCTTTTCAACCACGACTATGTGGGACACACATTCCGATGCTTCAACTCGCTCTATCCAGTCCTTTTGTTAGCGTGAGCTACACTGGCCGAGGTTGAGCAGTCTTGCGTGGCTGCTGGGGAGCCGTGCTGCGCATGCGCAATGAGCACTCATGCCTCACGGCGCACAGCTGGCACACCGAAGCCACCGCTGCCGCGGCTTGATCGAATTTGATTGTATCAATTTTGGTTATATTGTATTGGAAATCATTTTAGCAGTATTATTCATGATAATAAGGTAGTCCCAGAAAACCAGGAAACCTAAGAATAACCAGCTGAACCTTAGCTCACGCTACGTATATCCTGGCATAGCCAAGCTAAGCAACTGGTGATTTTTTTTTCTAAATGGCAGAGTTTCTTCAGACACGCGGCCATAGTGACAGCAGAAGGCGCCCGAGTTTTGAAGCAACTGGCTGTACTGTGGATCCTGTTTGGACACGGTGCACAAAACCCTTCACGATGTCAAGTCCTATAGCGGAAATTGTACCAAACTCCAAACAATTCCTTTGGCAGAGGAATGGGCTGCCCCCTTTGCCTTGACAGACGATATCTCTATTTGAGTGCTAGTATGCAACGCTGACGTTTCAAGGTAAGGTTTTGACGATCGATAAATATTCCGACTGAGCGCCTTGATTGCGTCAATACCCAAACGACAGGTGCCTTGTTTAACGACATAAAAAAGAACTGCTTCGCATTCATTGTACGTAACATCTGCAACGAAGCAACCATACACTGCAATTTATTTCTGCGAATAACCCAGAGAATTAATTAGAGGAGCGCGAAAACGCCTGTCCTTAGAAATGCTGCGTAAACGGGTCATGCGTCATAATTAAAACTGATAACCATGAATCCACGAGGACAGTTAACTTCGGTCGACAGACCGGTACTGACATGTAAATTCCAGGACGAGTGGGTGTTTTCACCACAGGATGCTCAATTCATCTGCAGTTCGCGAGTTTTCGCCACCTATTTCATGAACCGGAGCGGTGACTCTGCTCCATACAGAGTGAAAATAGCGAGTTTTAGTGGACCGTTTTTTACGGTCTGCTCCGCTTCGATTGCAAGCGGGAGCGCCATTGCGCACGCGTGGCGCGCTAGGCCGCGAACGGCATTTGGTCCCGTAGTGCTGACCGTGCCGCCGATACCGGAGGGGACCGTTGAATACAATTAGCTAAAACTCTCTAGTGACGAATAATACCGCAACCGTGACACCACTTGCTTCTGTCGGGGAAGCAGAATGAAGCAGCGTTGAGTCCAAGTGAACTGGAGTGGTTGCAATGTGCCTGTTGGCGGCGTGACCGCTTCGAACGGCCGTCGGAATAGGGTGTGGGCAGCGGAGGGAGTGCGCGAGAATTTAAGCACTGAACATCTTCAGTTTAGAATTCGTGGAAATCATTGGTAGCCTATTCAAACTGCGTCGGTATAACTACAGCTTGGGTGAACGAGAGAGAAAACCCTTCAAGACGCAACTGCTGGCGCACGTTCCGAGGTGGTATACCGCAATGAAGTCTTCCCGCAGAGAATCTTCCTGAGAAGGAGAACATCACGTAGAAAAAGCTCCCGTAATACGGTAACTTACTCATTGATTGTTTCGTCGAACTGATGCCCACCTATTGTAACAGTGCCCTTCGACCACGACATTGGTTGTCGTGAAGTGGGCATGCAGTGCAGCGAGAGCGATATTGCATGATGAAGTTCCATCCTTTGTCTCAGTGGCCTCCTTTCTGGCTTCGGATTCTTTATCAGTAGTTGTTTGCCCACCGGGCTAAGAGTTTACCCGTGATGGAAGCGGAAGAGTGTGAAAAGTGCGCTGACCTTGGACACCAAGGATGTGGAGTAGGAGAGCCTTGCGTCCGCACGGCGCACTGGCAAAATCACGAGTTCCGAGCCGGAAATTCTCGAACATTCGGATACATTGCTGCCAGGCAACAGCAGAACGGACAGGCGTGGACAGGAACCGGGGTGGTGATTCCAGCACACAGACACTCCCGGTGCAGAAAATTGTTGGCGAAAATCCAGAAATAACGCACCCCTCCTTAACGATCACCTTGGTTGCCAATGTAGTAGTGGCCTGTGCCGAAGATGAATAAACGACTAGACAATCGGAACGAAAGAACCATTATTCCAACTCGCGCATGCTTATATACTGAAACGACACTGGCACAACCAGTGGCAGTGATCGGGGAACCGAAACCAAATATAACAAATATACAACACAGGGCTCCCGGAAAGACGGTCAACAGTACCTGAGGAGAATCGTGTGCCAGAGGACCTACGACGGGCAGGCGACGGCGACCGGGACTGAACGATTTGTGGCGGATAAGATGTAGTCCGGCAGAAACGTGTTCCGGTGTTCAATGGTTGTAGTCCGGGATCATTGGCTGTCGCTTTCGTTTAACGGGTGTGGTGCATCGAGGGGAATCCCCGAAAACAAGCTTTGCGATATGGGCCAGTACGGTAGATATGCCCTTCTTCTGTGTAGTGGTAGCGGAGGGGCCTGTGGGAAGGGGTGCGCCGCAGGTCACTTTTCAGACGGCCTGCTTCCGTCAGGTAGGGAGCGCTGCGTCATGTCCCAACGTAGATTTGAGTGCGATGATAGCGACTGTTGGAGGGGCGCAGCAAGCGGCTTGCTGCGCGGCTCCTGCGTTCAAAGCGCGTAGTTCATCTCCGTATCTGTGTGGTTCTTCTCTGTATAAATCAGGCGACGATATATTGCATGATGTGCCAGACATTCTTGTCGTGAGTCATTGGAGGATCTGCGCACCTAAAAATCAGGCCTTATCCACGGCGTACAAGGCACAGCTGTCGTTCTGACGCGGATTTCTTGCTTGAATGTTAGCTTCAGCCTTTCCCTAGCTTTCGCCACCCACGAAAGTCTCCAGTAAGCGCTGTGGAAACTCCTGCCACGACGAAAGCCTGGATTCGTATTTCTCAATCTACCTTCGCGCGATTTCCTGAAAACACAAGTGCACGTTTCTTCAATTACAGTCACTGTCCCAGCCATTGAACGTGGCTACCCATTCGAAGTGGGCCAGCCAATCTTACACGTTTTCAAAAGTATCGCCACGAAAAACTTTTCGTGTTCGTGGCTGTTGAACCATGTACTGGAGAGGGGCGTCACTCAGGCTTGCGTTAACAGTGCCGGCGTTGCGTCGTGTCATCTTACTTGCCCGATCAGGTGGGAGGCCACGCTCCACCGGCGGTCCAAGTAGGCCATAAATGGTTCGCTCGTGAAAGGGGCACAATTTGACGTAAACCGACCCCGACAATGGACATAATGCACCCAGCACGCTGCACCACTATTCTAATGGTAAACTCACACGGCGAGGATTGTAATAGGTGAAAACAGTGCTTTCGTTCTTAAAGGCATTCTTGCGCCCTTCAGCAAACCAGTCAGATTTAGTTTTTACTTCTTCCGTGCTTTTCTTTGGCCTTCGGGCGGCCCTGATCCACGTTCTTCTCTTTATGAGCGGCTTATCAAACCACCGCTAAGCTTATCAGGAATACCGGCTAAAAAATTCCCTGAGTGAAACATGATTCCGCCCTCAACCTTACTGCCATGGCAATATCAAGAAGGGTGAATATATACAGAAACACAAATAACAAATATCACTGCCCATGAGCGACACAAGTTTCCAAAGTCATGGTGAGCAGCCAATCTATCACTACCGCAGCAATCAAGGCAATGGTGATTGGGCAATTTCTTTGGGATGGTGACAACACTTTTGTTGGCTGACAACACTTCCCTCCACTTTTTGTAATGAGGAAAGCTTCTGTTTTTTAAGGCGGGTTCGTTTACGGTGCCAAAAATAAATTGCCTGTGGCAGGAAAATTGAGTTTTCGATCCGCTGCACTTGGCACCATTGAGAAAAGGTGGAATGATGGGCAGCCTTTTACTGACAATTAATGCTCTTGCAAACGCGCATGGATACCATAGTAGCTTGTCCAACAAAACGTCGGCCACAAGGCAAAGGAATCCTATACACAACACCAGTCGCTTATGATATTTTATGATATTCTTATTGTTTACTTGTCTTTGCGTGGAACGATGTAATAATGTGTAAGCGATGTAGTGAGAAGGAGAAATCGCAGAGGAGATTTCTCGTTAGGCATATGTGAGTGCAGAACGCACATTTAGAGTGAGGTCAAGTGATATACATTTTCGGGTATTCAGAGTGTCGTAGCCGGTATTTGCGAGGGGCTTGTTGAGGGGCTAGTCGATTGTGAGGTATGCCGCTTAAAGGATCCATGAAGACAAAACAAAGGTTGTTTTATTCGAAAGATTAGGGGTTTCATAGTACCCCAATTGCTTTCTCGGAAGCAAACAATGATTTATTCACTGAGAAATAAGGCAATTTAGGCCAAAATGTTATATCTCCTGCTAAATTGTACATTTTGTGACGTGAACAATGACGTCATATCAGCCGGTACATAAAACAGATACCTAGTATGTCGACTCCATATAGCACCCACACGCGGGCATCAAACAGGAACCAGAACTCGTGCCGAAAGGGAGATTGCGGCCATTATAAAATACTAGTAAAACCTAGTACACCCGAAGCCGTAGTCATGTAATCGCCTGATCCGGACAACAAAAATTTCGCCGAGGAGCTTAGGGTTGCATTTACCAACCTCACACCACTTGAACGCTCTATGCTTCTAAGTGCACGAGCGGCAGGAGTTGTGGGATACACGGATGGACCGTAAAGCGACTATACGGCGATACTCATAACAGACGAACGCCCAGCCGTCGGCACCACCGCCTATTCGACCCGGTTGCGACGGACGAATACCGACTGGTACGCATGTGCCGTATTTTTTATTACGGTTAGAATTATTTCAGGTTTAGTAGGAGTATCGCTTATGCCAGTTCGCCGGTGTCGTGTGTGGAAATCCGTTCGCGCAAGCTCTCTGCTCCGACCAGAAAGATACGAGCGTCAATGCGAGGTCTGTACGGTACTTTTTTCCAAGCTCAGAGCGCATTGACCGCGATTTGACGAAGGTCGACGACGGGTGCGGCAAGCCCAAGAAGTGAGGTAAACGTAAGGGTACCTGTCGTAATCACTTTGTCGGAAAACGAAGCGAGCATCTTACGTACTTCCTTAGCTCCCTTTCTCCTCCTGCATGCAAAGTTCACAAACCGTAGCCACTTGCTTCGCCGAGGTTCGTCGTTCGGAAGCGCATGAAAGGAGATCTCTTCACCAGCGGGTACGTCGCACTCCCACGACGATTTGCCCAACATGGGCATTTCAGGACGCAGCAACAAAATTTATTTGTAAAGTACTCGAACTGAAGTTTTCAGTGGTTGTAAACGACTGCAGCAAGCAAACACGACCACCATTCCGAAACTGCGACGAGTGGCACTATCTCGTCGCTGTTTGCTGTTCCGTACTCCCCTTGTTTCTATTTTTACCTTTGCTGGTTGGCAATATGACGCCAACTTCCTGTAAAAGGATAAGATACCAAATAAGGTCGTGGCTGTGTGTGCTAGAATGGTTCGTTGGCCCCAAAGAGCCTCCAACCCGAAAATTCGTCTACGCGAAGGCGAACTGTCCAGCTCGGCTGGCGGTAGTTTCGTACGCATTGGCGTACATCTTTGCGTGTTCTTTCGGAACTTCAACAGTTTACTCCACTGTTCTTAGTGTAATAAAAGGGATGTGTAGTATGTTTCACGGCGATATAGCTAACTATGCAAACTGTCAAGCCCTGCCTAACTTGCGTTTGCTTTTGCCGGCCTCCGCCAATAGCAGAGCCTTCTAGTATGACATCATAGGTTTTGTTGCAGGAAATGAGCTAGTGGGTCACATGGCCATTCCCTTTTTTCCTAATTATGTATCTTATTTGAGCGAATTTTGCGTTGGCAGTTGGGTCAGCATGCTTCTAGTGAGGCAATCTTTCGAATGAACCAAACATTGTGTTTTCTCTTCATGGCTCCTTTAAAGGAGCCATGAGGACAAAACACAATTTCGTTTCATTCGAAAGATTGCCTCGTTAGAATCATGCTGACACCACTGTTAACGCACACTTCGCCAAATAAGCTACATAATTAGCAAAAAACGGAATGGCCACGTGACCTACTAGCTCATTTCCCGCAAACAGAACCTATGATGTCATATGAGCCCAGCTTTGTAGTGGCTGAGGTCGGAAAAAGCAAACGCAAATTAGGCACGGCTTATAGCTTTCGGAACAACCTATTCCAGCTTAAGTGTAATGCCTATTTCTTTTACAGCAGTTAGAATGGTGCGGTAAAAATTGAAGTTACGAAAACGCACGTAATGCATAGAAGTACCGATGCCCACTGCTGTTTTAGCTGCATAGCACTCCCCCGCTTTGAAGTTGTTTTACAGGACACTGGCCGTTTGGCGTAAGCGACGTTGTCTTACGTGACCCTGTTTGTCGAGGATACTCCAGGTTAACGAGTGGATCACTTTTTACACCATCAACAAACAAGGCCCGGTGCAAATACGCTCAAAACAAAGCGACGGCAGTCAACGTTTGTGGATGACTATACTAGCGCCATCTGGGATGGCTGACGGACACGCATGGCCACAAACCTGAATGATGTAAGTGGACGTTCGTTTGAATACACGCGCTTCTGACGTCGTTGCTGACATTACGAAATCCCGATTTGGCGGAAGAATCAAAATTTAAGCATAAATTGATCAATTTCTCAGTGACTACGGCATCATTTGCTGTTGGCTAAGCGCTGGGGGCAGTAATTAAAGCGAAATCTTTCAAATAAAACAAACTTGCATTCTCTTTTCATGGCTCCTTTAAGGGCAAGAAGAGAGCGGAGTGGATTTAAGGACATATTAGTACAAAATAAAAAGAAGAAATGGACGTGGGCAGGGGCATATAATGCGAAAGCAATTACCCGTTGGTCATTAGGGACACAGAGTGGATCCCTAGTGAAGGTAAACGTTGCAGGGGGCGGAGGAACGTTAGATGGCCAGATGAGATCAAGATGTTTGAGGGGATAAATTGAACGCAGTTAGCAGAGAACCAGGGTAATTGGAGAATAATGGGAGAAGCCTTTGCCCTGCAGGGGGCGTAGATTGGCTGGTGATGATGATGATGAGGATGATACAACCGTCATGTCGTATTTCTGTAGGTGCAGGCGCCATCAAGCGAGTCTACCGGACGGGTCCTTGAAGTTAGCAAGCCAGCCCAACGATTGGTGGTAGCTAACGCTTTCAAAGTCCTGCCGTAAAGGTACTCCTCCAATTTAGTTAGGGTCCATATTACTGCAAGGCATTCTTTTTCTGGTGCTGAATAGTGGCTTTCAGCTTTGCATAGCGTGCGGCTTGCGTGGGCTATAACGTTCTCTTTACCCTGCTGCCACTTTACAAGGATAGGAGCAATGGCAACGTTACTGGCATTTCCGTGTCGGCAGTTTCATAAAGTGCAGCAAGACTGGGGCCATTTCTAGGCGGCTACGCAGTTCATCGAACGCTGCTTGATGTTCATCAGTCCAGACGCAGGCTACGTCGCTTTCCCTAAGGTGAGTGAGTGGTTCCGCAATCCCGGCGAGCCCTCCCACGAAGCAACTGTAACAAGCGCAAAGGCCCATGAAGCGCCGGACACCCTTCTTGCCAGATGGTATCCTGAAGGAGCTCACAGCAGCTGCTTTTTTCAGGATTCAGGTGCACTCCTTGAACACATACAACGTGTCCAAGAACTTTTAGCTCCTAGAATTCAAAGTGACAATTTTCAGGGTTGATGGTTAAATGTGCAGCGCGGATTGCTTCGAGGATCCTTTTTAACTGTATCAACTGTTCTACAAACGTCCTAGAAAATACTACCACGTCTTATAGGTAAACGGGACATGTGTGCCACTTCAATACTCCGAAAACGGTATCCATCATTCGATTGAATGTTGCGGGGGCAAAACACAGGCCGAATGGGAGGACTGTAAATTCGAGGAGTCCATCTGGTGTTACGAAAGTGGTTTTGTCATGGTCTCTCTCATCAATTTCCGATAGCCAGATTTTAAGACTAGAGGAATTCAGCGTCGCGGGAACGGTCCAACGTATCCCGAATTCGCGGAAGCGGGTAAGTATTGCGTTAAGTGACACTGCTGAAGCTTCGGTAGTCTACGCAGAAGTGAGCGTGTTGTTTTTTTCCTCTCAAGCACTACGGGTGGGGCCCATGCACTTTTACACCATTGAATAACGTCGCCGTGGAGCTTCTCTACGACCTGTGTCTTCATGGCCTCGCTGTCGTTGGGTGACACCCTGTAAGGCTGCAGGTACATAGGTCTGACGGATTCATCTGTAACGTTGCGATGCTTCGTGATGGGAGCCTGGGACAACTTCGAGGACATGGCGACGCAGTCGGAGACGTCCGGTATCAGATGTTCTAAGGCTTACACTTCAGCTCTTTAAAGATCTTGATTAATTTGCACAGGTATCCCCAGGTCAGCGGTGAGTGCACCAATTGACCAATTGATGCTGTGCTCGACGCGCGCACGTGGGTGACATTGCCGACTGTCTCGATAAAGGCGATAGTGGTGCATTTCATGAAATGTCGACGCTCATTGAAAAAAAATAGTGATCAAGACTGGCGTGTATCCGTTCTGTATTCTGAAGAATTCTCTTGCAACACATATGCCTTTCTCCAGAAGTAACCGAACATTGGCTTTGGAGATGACTTCACAGTCCTCGAATGCGTCGCTTTTAATTAAAAAAAACAAGCTAGAACGAGCGGGTACAGGGACGTCGTCATCAACAATGCGTAACGCTCAGTCGCGCTTGCCTTCAGTGTGGTTCGCTATGGCTCCCTTCGTCGAGAAGGTAAATCTGGGTTTTCATAGATCACTAACAGCCCCATTTGTCCGCAAAAAATACTATGCCGATAATTGAATCTCGCGAGCACTCCGAGAGCACAAAGAAGCTCCTACCACATATGAAGCCACGTGCGGTACACATATGCGTGGTACACATACCGACGGTGGCAATTGAGGGGTTCCCAGCTGTACGAACTCGCCGGTCAGTGAAGTGGGTGACCACTTTCTTCAGCTCAGGCACCAGAGTTCCGCATAAGACCGAATGGTCCACACCAGTATCAGCAGATGCTGTCGTCGCACGGCTGTTCATATCCGCGCTTACATCGCTGGTAATAGGTTTAGCAATCCCGTTAGGTTTCCGCTGTTCGTCGTCTCCTCGTCGTCGTTATTGCAATGCAGGATCTTGGCCATCATTGAGGACAGGGGCCTCACTTCCGGAGGTAACATGTTTCAGTTTCCCCAGCGTTCAGGGCTCCCGGAGAGACGTTCCGCAGTTCCTGAGGAGAACCGTAGGCTAGAGGGTCTAGGTAGCGCAGGGGCCGGTGACTCGGACTGAACGCGCTGTGCCGGAAACGTGTTCCGGTGTTCGGCGATGTAGTCCGGTGGAAACGTGTTTCGGAGTTCCGCGATTTAGCCGGGGATCTCCTGTGGTCTCTGTCCGTTCAGAAGGGGTGGCGCATCGGATGTGAATCCCCTGAGGCCAGCTCGGTGATATAACCAGGTATGATACACCTGCCCTTCCTTTCTGCAGTCGAGGTAGAAGGGCCTATGGTCATATGTGCGCCAGAGGTCACTGTTCTGACGACCTGTTTAAGTCACGTAGGGAGCGCGGCGCCGTGTCACCCCCAGGGTAGATTAAGGTGCGATGGTGGCGCTGTTGGAGGGGTGCAGTAAGCGGTTTTGCTGCACGGGTGCGGCATACGAGGCTTATTCGTTGCGGTTCTCGCGCAGTTTGCCTTACCTCCTCCTTCACAATTTCGTAACGGACACTGAAGCGGGTTACACAGGTTCTTGGCGCAGTTTCTGGAGCTCCTCGCGGACAATTTGTCTTACGAGCTTGCGGAGCACAAAGCTGGCCTGTTCGGTTAGGCAGGACAATAAGGTTTCCTCACCGTTTCACTGCCCGGACCTTTGATGAAGTGCTTTTTCAATTGCTGTAGCTTCACTGACGAATCCGCAACCGTTTTAGAGAGACTCCGTATCAGTCCGGAGAAGATGTCTTGCTTGACGCCACACATGAGGTGCAGAGCCTTCCTGTCGTCCTTCATTGCAAGATATGCGCTCCTAAAAAGGCGGACCATATCCTCGGTGTACTTGGTGACACTCTCGTTCTGGCGCTGATTTCTTGCTTGAAGGGCAGCTTCAGCGTTTGCCTTGCGGTCGCTGCTCCTGAAACTCGCATGTTAACGCTGACGAAACTCCTCCCCTGACGAAAGTGTGAATTCATGGTTTTGAAACCAGGTTCGTGCTCCTTCATCAAGATAGTAGTACACGTTTCGCCGTATACGGTCATTGTCCCAGACTTGGAACGCGGCAGCCCATTCGAAGTGGTCCACCCAGTCTTCCACGACTTCGTAAGGCTCGCCATAGAAGACTTTTGGTGTACGCGGCTGTTGCACCACATACTGGAGAGAGGCGTGAGTCAGGTGTGTGTGCGCAGTGCGGTGTTGCGTGCTGTCATCTTGGCTGCCACAATAGGCAGAATGCTGAACTCTGCCAGCAGTTCGAGTAGGCTTCGGCTGGTACGCTCGTGAACGGACTACGTTTCGACGGGAACCGGACTTGATGATTGGTATATCATGTACCCAGCACACTCCACCACTACCAGTAATGGTGAAATCACACGTTGAGGGTTGTAACAGGTGAAATGAGTACATCTATTCTAAAAGGCTAACGTGCGCCCGGCAGCAAGCCAGCCAAACTAAGTTTCGACTTCTCCTTCCTCTTTTCTCTCGGCAAGGAACCTCCTTCTTCATTTTGTAATTAGTGGCGTATCAAAATCCCCGCTCATAGGATATCGCTGATAGCGGAATCAACCTTACGGCCGTGGCAATATATATCACAGCTTTTTATGCATCCTCATGTGTAGCCGTACAGTCCACTTTATGTAGTACACATTTTGTACCCTGACGGAACTGAATGTGTGCAGTTCCTAAATCGATGGTTAGGGACTTTGTGTTAAGTATGCTATAGAAGACTCTCAATTAAACACCAAATATGATATTTGCTTAACCTTTGGGCGCTCATCACACCTTATTATAATAAAAGTAACATAAATAAATTGGGATGTCATCTATTTCTGTCGTGGGCGGAAAAATGTATAGTACACAAAGTGGAATTTACGAGACAACAAACGCAGATGCACAACAAAGCACTGAAGTGTCCCCTCCTTGAGGTTAGGTTGGCGCTATGCCTACACGAAGCATCCAAGAAGCTATTAAATATGTTTCTTATCCAAAATAGTTAACAATAGGAGTATATTCTCAGTGCGGAACAAAACGTCATTGACAAATATACATGACGCCAAGAAGTTAACCTAAATAGTGTCCTGGTTTTGGTTTTGTGTTTGCAAATCAAAAAAAAGGCGAAGTAACACTAAGACCATAGGATAAACTTACTTCGGGACGGCACCCTTTGCCTGTTGACAAAATCGACACGTTTGTTTTTCTATCTTCTGAAAACCTGGCCATCATGCCTCACAACTCAGATAGTGCCTCATAGTAAATGTTCCTACACCACACTCATCAATGACCAACAATTGTTTAATATGAACACGCTGGAGATTTTTGTCCTGCGACCTTCTCGATGGCCGAGATTTTATTCCATAAAATATTGAGAACTTCTCCTGGATAGTTCCGCTAAGTAAATACATCAATATATCGCAAAAATCAAACTAAGGCACTCGGCTGCGATTACTTTTCCAGTGGACTCTCCCTTACTAGGGAATAAGTGCTCAGACATCTCCATAAAGGCGGCACAACCTGATATTCTCTCCAAATACTGAAATCGATCGCCGCATGAACAAAAGTTCTCACCAAAAGAGTACAAGCGTTTGCGAGACTGCGCTGAGACATAACAATCCAACCCGGCGACAGAGAAGAGGTGATTGTCTTGCTAAATAAGCAGCTCTACAATACTGAGGCAGAAATCCAGCTCACGGATATTTTTTTTGGATTCGCCAACTAGCGCGATGAGACTCCACATTTCTAATACTAGGTACGGCGGATATGGACGACCTTTCTCAAAGACACAAGAATTACAAAAAAAACCTCAGCTACTTTTCAAGTTCTGAATGCAGTTTCAGGCCGGTTCTATACTTCACGTAAAATATAAACACCTGAAAATTCGCCCACAGTCATCATAAAAGGTATAAGAACTACAGCCAAACAATCTTTATATTTCCCAAAAGCCGCATCAGACAGTATACCAACATTACTCTCATATGTGAATGATTGAAATCGATTACGACCTTATATTATGAATCCCGCTATAGCAGAAGATACGTTGCTAGTCATTGTCTATGTGGCCTCCTTATATACAAATATTACACACTCGAATTGAATCAGATCTGTCATGAAGGCGTATGAATCGCTTGCCGTAAGTCTAAAACTTCAGTTCGAACGAAACAATTTCAAGTTCGACCGCACACTCAGCATACAAATTACTGAAATGTTAATGGGGACAAAAATGGGACCAACTTTGATAATATTATATGGTATACCAGTGTGATGGTTTTAGTATCGCAAAGCTTTACGTGACTATTATCGAAAGTTAATTGACAATATTTTTGTTATTTGGGGCAAGGAGATAAACGAAGACAAAAAAAATATTATTACTTGCAAGAACGCTTAGAGAATATTTTATGTTCCCATCTATATTCTGTATATAGCATTTACATACTAGATATTTCTGTAAAGATATTGAACACAAATCTTGTGACATCAGCGTGTAAAAGACAGCTGACCAAGACCAGCACCTGCATTTTAAAACTCAAACACTCTACACTTGGTATACTATATCGTCAGTCCCTAGGATTTAGCCGGATATGCTCCGACCAGGCTGATTTCGCCTGTAACTGTCAGTGACCACGTAAAGCCGTAAGGCGATAGCAATACCATTGTCTGTCATCGATGGCGCTTTTAGGTAGTCTTAAAATAGGACCACCGCCACTTGATAGACGATACGGAAGCAGAATCCTTGAACACTATTTTCCACCTTATTCTGACTTTATTTCCAATTCTTTCCTTAAAGTAAACAGCATACTCAGATGGAAAACAATACCCTTCTTCACTGTGACACGTTGCAAAGTGTTTTTGCTGAGCCACCGCGTGTTGTGTGCAGACGAGCTAGTTATATTAGAGATATTGTAACGTCTCTAAGCTACACATACTCAAGTTCATAGGCACCGGAACCTACAACAAGCGCAGGTGCGAACTGCGTCTAATGATGAGTACGGTCTCTTTCGCAAGCTCCATCGCGTGGTCATTGTCTTTTCAGACAAGACGACACTTTTACTGTGACAGCAAAACCATTGTGTTCTTTTATTATTGCACGATGTTGCAAGTCAAGTATATTGTTGGAACTGAGAATTTGTATACAAGGTGAAATAACAAATATGGAGCAAAATAAAACTTCTGTCACACGTTTCTTTCTCTAAATATATAATAATCTCGGCTTGTCCTCACACGCGTTCGCCGCAATGGTGTTTTAGTCTAACTTCCAAACACATCATGACTTGGAAGCTCGTGAATTGTAGCGTATCTATGAATTTAACACTGCCTTTAGCTGCATTATAGAAACTGAGGCCGATTTGCTTGTTTGGCATGTCATCTACCACAAAACGCAGATGCCGCAAGCAACTAATTAACATTGCTTTTATAAAGTTGCACACCACAAAGGTACTAGCGTGCGTAGAAATCACTGTTGTATTTATTTATATTTTGCTCGAATAAATAATTGCTGTCACATAACGTTTCACCCTGTCCTTTTTCAGTATTGCTACTTCTTTAATTTCCGCCTTCTTTTTCATTCCTCCCTTTTTGATTGGTCCATTCTAAGATCCTCGCTAATGATCTTCGATAACACATTTTATATTTTGTATAGGTATGCATTAGCTTTATTTCCGTTTTGATTTTGATTTTTCTCGGTATTTGTGTGCTCCGGTCTGCATTGCTCTTGTGGACCCTGGCCCCTTCTTGATGCCCCGTGTTAAGGTGCTGCTTGTACACGCTCAAATGTTTTAGCCATGTCATGTCATGTGCATCTAATTGTTGTTTGGGCGTTTCTTGAAACATTTGTCATCTGCGCTTCGCCCTACAACCGCAATTAACCCTGCCTTTGTGCTTTCCTGAACTTTTGATGCTTAGCATGCTTTGCGTAATACTCCACATCCGGTACCGTGTAATACCCAGCATTTCTACAAAAATCAGATTTCTTGTAAGTCCCAACTGTAATCGTTATAACTGCGTACATAAAGATCATTCGTCGGACACAATTTTAAAAACCACAAAATAAGAAAATAGAAAATAAAAACTTCACCATAATATTCTGACGACATATAAAGTATTATTGTGATATATAAAAAAAACCCAAACAATAAATGAGATAAGTCTTCGAAAGAACATTTTACATACACATAAAAAATACAGAAAGAGAGCAAAAACTGCATTACGCACTCCATTTCCAGAAACATTTAAATTTGTAAAAATTTTTAACATTACTTTTTAATAGGGCAAGTAAAGAAAATTCATCGGACACAAGCGACACACAAACACCGAAACAGACAGTGAACCCAATGATTCCGTATGATACAAAGTCAACGTCGCTACTATTCGATTCCTTTCGCCGCTATCGCCACCACTCACAGTAATCCCCTGTAGGTCGTCGTCTGCTTTGTTGAAGTGGTTTGTAATTGAAAACTTCCTGAACGACCTGGCCACAACGTCAACTCAGGCCGCTTCCATGCCTCTAAAATTCACGTTGCGATGGTTGCTTAGTAAAACGTTATATTCGCATACAAACTTTTTCGCCAGTTGTTTTTTTCTTGAATTATGTAAACATAGTTTCCATCGCCAAAATATTTTTGTATGTATATTGTAAGGACAATGGTAGGAAATTGCAGACGAGTGCACGCAAACAGCTTGATTCGAAGGACTAGAAAGATGGCAGCAAGATGGTGACCAAACCGGGCTGCCGATGATGTTCGAGTAGAAATAACAGTTGGTGATGATGTGTATTCACAGAAAAGAAAAAGTCGTGGTGCAAACGAGCGCCGGTGATCATTGCATGCCAATCTCACAAATATCTTCAGTAACAAATGAGAGTACGGCTTGTCTCACATATTATATATATATATATATATATATATATACATACATGTGTGTAGAAATATGGGCTGGAACTAAAGAAAGCATCGGAAAGCAACGAGGAGATTGTAGTTGGTCATTGAAATAGATGAAGAATGTGTAAAGAAAGAAATCCGAGCAAAATGTCATCAGAGTGGGATCCGAACCCACGACCTCCAAAATACGCGTCTGGTGCGATGAACACTACGCTACCGGCGGGGCTGTTTTCTCCTCCCTTTCTCGGGTATTTAGGTTAGGGTGTTGTGTTTCCTGCGCTGGGAGTTAGTAGTCAGCGCCACTATTACTAGTCGGGGTGAAGGGGACCTTCTTTTTAACCACCGGGGCATTACTCGAGTGTCTGCGGCATGTCGATAGTGGTCCACCAGCGTTGAACCCTCTTAAGGTACTTATGGCACCAAGACTGCCAATACAGAGGTATTTGCTATGCATGTAGCGCATCAGAATGGGGAATGAGGGCTGGTGTAATTAACACAGAAATAATGGTTGGCAGTCAAGAAAGCCTCAGAAAGCAAAGGGGAGACTGAAGTAGGTCATTGAAATATATGAAGAATTTGGATAGAATTGGAAAGAATTTTAAAGAAGAATTTGCTTTCCGAGGCTTTCTTGACTGCCAACCCTTATTTTTGTCTTAATTTTCAAGATCCCCTCATTTCAATTCATATTCGCTACATGCATAGCGAGGGCATGTGTTTTGGAAGTCGGAGTACCGTAAGTAGATTAGGAAGAGTGCGGAGTGGCACTTTATTTTTGTTAAGAAGAAAAGAGAGTTGGGGTCTACGGGCCTCCTCCGCACAGGTGCAGTCCCTATTCCGGGACCCCATTGGCCAAGGCCGCCGCTCTCGCCCGTCGAACTAGAGCCCTTTTAGACTCCAGCCTTGAGCAATTGAGCAAGGCTGCCTCCCATTCCTCTCTGGTAGGGGAAGGGCTGGGGGATAACGCAGGGTTGCTCTGGCATGCCCACACCATGTGGAAGGTATTGGACACCTCCTCCCACAGTGCAAACCCCACCCATCTGTTTTATGGTCGAAATGCTTTGCTACTGCAGGACACAAAAACGTGTTCGTCTGCAGGCGCCGCAGTATTAGCTCATCGACTTTGCTCAGACCCTTTGCACGGGGTGGGAAAATCCGGTGGTTATCGCAGTAATGCTTTGCAATTTCTCTAAACCGCACAAGTGGTTTGCTAATCTCCGAGCCGGCAGAGCATGGGTGAGGCGCCCGGTGGGTAAGCGCTAAGGCAGTCGCGTTCGCGGCCTTGTTCCCTCTCAGACTCTGATGCCCCGGAGACAACACAATTTCTTTAGGTACGGGGTCTACGAACCACACCACTCCTTTTAAAATACTTTAGGCAAAGGATGGTACCGTGCCCACTATATAGCCTTCACAGGATCGGCCAGAGTCCGTGATTATTGTCCTTCAGTTCGGGTCCGAGGCGGCGAGCGCTATGGCAATCGCCTCGGCTTGCGTGGAGATAGGAGCCCGGTAGGAGAGTCTGTCATATATAATTATTCGGGGAGACGTCGCAGAGGCAATGGAAACAGAGCGTTTCTTTTGGGCTGCAACCAAGAACTCCAGCACCAGAAATGACGATGATGATGGGTATGAAGAAGAGATGAGGTACGGCATGATGATGATAATTCTCGTAAGAAGCAGACGAAGTACACGATGAATGGGCTACGACAGTACAAGGGCACTTATTTGTGTCTCCTCGAAATGGGCACTAGCGCATCGTACTGATTCATGCTCACACTTTCCCCCCCTTTGCGGAAGCGACCGCCTGGGAGCGGTTTATGAAGGGCGAGGCGTGAACGGTTTTAGCCCGGACACATGCACGATCTCTGTGCCCTGTAGCGGCAATCCGAAGGAGGAGAACAAGACGTGACGCGATAATTGACGGGTGAGGTCACTTCCGGGATGTTGTGGGGACCAATAAATTGATGAAGGAATTTCTCACACAGTCCTGGCTTGCCAATTGGCGTACCAAGGAGTACGTTGTCGCTAGGGCGGAACTGGAGAGCACGATGCCAGGCGTCATATCAAAGTTTTCGGTCTTTTTGGCAGGCTTCCGTGGGCAGGCGAGCAAGGCGACGGCCGTGGACAAAGCGTGAGAAAGGCTGTTCAGAGAAGGGGCTTGATGTAGACACGGAAGCAGTAAAGAAGGTGGTAACCAGAATAAAAGACGGGTGGCGCCCCAAAACGAGAAAAAATGGCAAATAACCAGTGGTCTTTGGAACAGCACTGTTGTATGCGAATGTAACATATGGGAGAATTGTGTCCCAATTTGAATGATCGGGTCGATTGTACATGAAAATGATGTGAGACAAGGTTTGTTAGAAGCGCTCAGTTAGTTCATTTGTCTGTGGGTGGTATGCGGACGTGGTTTTGTGGACTGTATGAGAGGCTCGGAGAACTTCGAGAAGGTTGGAGAAAAAAGCCCTGCCGCGATCGCTGTAGGGTACTCGAGGGGCGCCATGACGCAAGAGGATGGCGCGTAAAAATAAATCGGCGATCTGAGTAGTACAACCAGAACGAACTGGAGCTGTCTCCACGTACCTTGTGAGGTGGTCTATGGCGGTTACAATCCAGCGATATCCGGAATTCTTTGGAGGTAGTGGACCGTAGAGGTCAATTCCCACAGTGTCGAACAATACCGATGGGCAAGGAAGGGGCTGTAGGAGTCCTGCAGGCGCGGAAGTTGAGCATTTGCGCTGCTGGCATGGGCCACGCGATGCAATGTAGCGGGAAACACAGGTGGCCAGGCCAGGCGAAACAAAGCGGCTCCGGGCGCGATCATACGTCTTATAAAGGCCTACATGTCCAGCTGTGGCATCATCATGTAGGACTTGTAGTATGTTATGGCGGAGGGAGCGTGGCGCAACGGGAACCCATCTGAAGCCTGAGGGTGTGGTTGGAATAGTGAAGGACTCTGTCTAAAGTGAAACTGCTGAAGTTGATGACGGCAGCGGCTGTTCACAGAGTGTTTGGTTCCGGTAAGGCAGTCAATTACTCCACGGCAGTGGGGATCTAATCGTCGAAGTTTTGCCAAGGCAGACACGTTCTCAGGCGCTATGTGGCTGACAGGGGCGATAGGAAGTGCCGTGCCACGCGACGTGGTCATAGCTGGAGCTTCCGATGACCCCAGCAGACATCGTGAGGAGGCATCTGCATCAACGTGCTTCCTTCTGGACTTGTAAACGACTGTAAAATCATATTCTTCAGTAGAATATTCCAGGGTACGAGGCGTCCAGAGAGGTTTTTCGGCGACTGCAACCAGCATATAGCATGGTGGTCTGTCACCACTGTAAAGGAACGGCCGTATAGGTATGGGCGGAATTTCTGGACCTGACAAACAACAGCAAGACACTCCTTCTCGGTAACTGTGTAATTCTTCTCAGTGGGACTGAGAGAGCGGCTGGCGTAGGAAACAACCCTTTCCCTTTGTTGGTCATCAGCCTGCACAGGCACAGCACCATGACATGTCCACTGGCGTCAGTATGCAGAATAACCGGTTGGGACTCGTCAAAATGACAGATAGAAAGATAGATAGAGCGATAGAAACTTTATTGTTCATGGGATGGTGGGTCGAATCAGCCGCCTCCGTCCGGGCAGCCGCTGAGGGCCCTAATGATGTGGGCCGCCAGTTCCCGTTGCTGTTGGAAACTCGCCGCAACAGCCAGTCACTCTCTGGTGTAATTCTGTGGTTGGGTAGGTTTGTAGGGGCACTCGCACATAATGTGGTCGTGGGTAGTGGGGACAAGGCAGTGGTGACAGAGTGGGACAGGGTTGTCTAGTGTGCGTTGGAACAGATAAAGCCGAGCGGGTGTACGCAGTGTATATGTTTGCACCTGCCGAATTACTTCTTGCTCCCGAGGGGTAAGTCCGAAATGAAGGGGAGGGAACGTGCGGCGTATGCGTATAATGTCTCTTAAGGAGGGGAGCGGAGGGAGAGGACAAAGATTTATGTCGCGATCGTTGACATGGGCCCAGAGGAGAGCTTCGCGGGCAAGGAGATGAGCACGTTCGTTCCCTGCAACGCCTGCGTGACCAGGTATCCAGTGCACGCGAAAAGGCCCTTTAACTTTGTTGAAGAGGACAGTGAAGAGGAGAAGGCAAGACCCTGAGCCAGGTGGTAGCAGGCTGGCTTTGAATCGGTGTAGATATTGGTCGTGCGCACGGGGGATGTGTTGTCAGCAGCGGCAAAAGCGATAGCGAAAAGTTCGGCTTATTCTGGGGATGTGCAGCGTCGAGTGATGGAGTAGTGAGTACCCCCTGAAGTGATAAAGGCGACCGCACCGAGGTTACCTTTAAATGCCGAATCTGTGAATGACAGAGTACTGAACCAGAAGTAAGTGTTTTCATTTAACCTTTGGAAGGCCTGTTCACATTCATCAGGCCACATAAAGGGTGTTCCGGAGCGCATGAGCTTGTTGAGGGGGGAAGCATCAGCAGCAAAATACCTGAAGAAGCGACGCCAGTACGAGGCCACACATAAGAAGCTGCGCAGATTCTTTTGTTGTAACGGGCGCGGAAAGTTGATTACTACAGCAATTTTCTCAGGATCAGGCCGAATACCGTCCTTGCTCAATACGTGCCTCGAAACATTAATGCTTCGACTAGCAAAGTGGCACCTCTTAGTGTTGAGCTGAAGCCCTGCATTGAAAAGAAAGGTCAGAAATTCATCCAGTCGCATTAGGTGCTCAGCAACACTTGAATTCAAGATAACGATGTAGTCGAGAAAACAAAAGCATGCTTTTCCCTTGAAACCACGGAAGACAATGTCCACTATTCGTTTAAATGTTGCAGGGGCGTTGCAAAGCGGAAATGACAGGACGTTAAATTCATAGAGCTCGTCGGGGGTGGCGAACACGGTCTTCTCTTTATCGTCCTCATGCATGGGGATCTGCCAGGGCCTCGAGCGCAGATCAAGACTTGAGAAATATGCGGCGCGTTGTAAGCAATCTTTGGCGATATCAATCTATGGCATCGGGTGAAAGTTCTTTCAAGTAATTTTGGTCAATGAGCGATAATCGACGCAAAATCGCACCGATTCGTCCTTCTTCTGCACTAGCACAACCGGAGAAGACCACGGGACTGTTGAAGGCTGAGTCATGTTCCGCTGATGCATTTTGGTAACGTTGCACTGATAACTTTCTTTCTTATTAAGACAAACGGTAAGGACGGCGGTGAATAATGCGAGACCCGTCGGGTTGCGATAAGATGCGCTGCCAATGCCGTCTTACCCAGTACGGTGCAATTAGAGTCGAATAAAGATTTCTGTATCTTCAGAAGCTGCAGTAACGACTCAGTTTCCGCCGGGGAAATTTCAGAGCTCATTGTGGCTGTCAGAGCAGAGTCAGGAGAGTTGGAATTGAGATGAGTAGGAGATGAGACCGCACAGAGAGCGAAAATACAGGCGGCAGCAGAGCCAGCAACTCTAACAATTGTGGTTCGGCGAGGTAGGATCATTGGCTCACGATTGGTGTTAACTACGATAAAAGCAGCAGTTCCCTGTGAAAAGCGCACGAGACTGGGAGCGATTACCAGCCCTTTGGGAAGAAAGCGAGGAGAGGAATGATGAGAATGTCACCATCGCAAAACTGATTCGAACTAACCGAGATGATGTTCTCACTGCCATGAACAAGGACGTAATCCGCGCTGGCTAATAAGCGCTGTTGCGGCGCGTCATCAATAGTTGAATAATCCGTTTCCTTCAGTTACATGTCCTGGCGATGACAGAATATAATAGCAGATACCGACGACAGGAAGTCCCAACCTCAAATGAGCTCATGGGCGCAATACGGCAGTACCGCGCACTGTAAGTGGTGCCGAATTCCATCGGTGAAACACAAACTGTAGAATATCCGGTAGGTTCGATGGCATATTGGTTCGCATTACATAAAGAGGGCCCAGTGTGCGGAGGTTTCACTTTGCGCAGTTCCAAAATGATTTTTTCATCAACCGCTGGCATACTGGCTCCTGTGTCCGCTAGTGCATCAACAATAACACCTTCTACATGGGCTCTTACACTGTTCGAGGGTCTGTCTGGAGGAGTTGTCGATTGTCCCACTAGTGCAGTTCTCCCTCCAAAATTTGCAGGAGCTAGTTTTTCTAGTTGGTTTTAGTAGCGTGGGTGGCAGGATGGAGGGGCGACAAAGGATGACGGTACGGTGAAGGCGAGCGGCGGCGTGCACGACGATGACTAGAAGGCTCGAGTGCCCCTTGAAGTGACGATGGGTGGCGCACAGGAAACGTGTTCGGTACGCCGATAGCCATAGGGAAACCGGGAGCAGCCACGTTCGAACGGGGCGTAGACATTTTGGTCGTCTTGGTGATGCCGACGGGAAAAACAAGAAATGTGGCCCCTCATCCCACAATAGTAGCACACTGGGCCATCTCCAGGAAGCCATTGATGGCCCGGTCGCGTGGAGGTGAAATAATGCGGGGAAGCAGGTGCTGCGGCAATCGCTGTCACAAGGGCCTGCAGCGAAGATGGCTGAGCTTGCAAGGGTGGTTTGGCCGCAATCGCAGAGTAGGACGGCGCGTAGACGGTGGCCAGAGGACGGGTCGTGGCGAGTAGACTGCGTGTAGACGGTGGCGAGAGGAGGATGCGCGGGTGAATATCCCGTCATGGATGTTAGCGACTCCCTGAGAATATCTCGAAGCTGCGGTGGGGTAGTGTGACAATGGTCACGCCACAAGCAAGGCGAGTCATGTTGCTGCAGTTCTTCGAGGATGATCGCGCGAATGAGACTGCGCCGGTCCGAGTCCCCATAATGATGAGAGGCGCAGGCCTCCTGGCGAAGGCGAATAGACAGTAGTTGGTCCTGCTGTTGACAAGTCTTGCGGATATCACTTACGCTTGCAGGATTTTCCACAGCCAGAGCGTAAAGGCAAAAGGACAGATACCGTTCAATATATGATGCACCTTGTCAGCCACTAGCATAGTTTCATACACACGGCGACAAAGAAGGAAGACGTCCTAAATGTATGAGGCGAATATCCCATCAGAGCGCTGAATTCTAGAGGCAAGGTTTTGTCTGTCTACGTCGACGCGAATGAACGGCGTGCCAAAAATGTTTCGTAGCTCCTGAGTAAATCTGGCCCAGTCGGTGATCGTGTGTTCGTTGTTACAGAACCATGTCTTGGGTGCGTCGTGCAGGGAGGAGTTGCTTCGAAGCTTGAATGCGTCAACCCACCGATTAAAGCGGCTGACCCTATTATAACTATCCAGCCAGTTGTCAATATCCTCAACTCGCAGGCCAGAAAAACATGGCGGATCGCGTTTGTGGCTGGTTATGGTAAGCGCAGCAGGCACAGCCGCTGACGCTCCGGGAAGGCTGTTCCCACTCTCGAGCTGCATCCCGAGAGGCAAGTGCCTACCGGAACGCAGCTCCAGGTTAGCGACTGGGAAAGACAGAGGACGGGACCGAGGTGCACCTCTACCACTTGAGGGAGACGTCAAGGGCCGCCGTCACCAAGAAAAGACGTCGCATAAGCAGTGGAAACAGTGCGTGTATTCTGAGCTGGAACCGAGAACTCCACCACAAGGAATGAGGATGAGAATGGGTATGAAGAGGAGATGCGGTACTGCATGAAGATGGTAATTCTCGTGAGAAACAGACGTAGTACACAATGAATTGGCCGCGACAGTAAAAAGGCCCGGGCAGTTTTCCATGTCTCCTCGAAGTTAGCAATAACACATCGTACAGACTCTCTGTTCTGGCAGTCTTGGTGCCATTGGAAGCTTGAGAGAGTTCAACACTGCTCGACTACTCTTGACATGTCGTAGACACTTGAGTCAAGGCCCGGGGGTTAAAACGAAGGTCCCCTTCACCCCGAGTAGTCCGAGTGGTGCTGGCTACCACCCCCAAGCACAGGAAACAAAAATACCTTAACATAAATACCCCATAAAGTGGAGCGGAAAATTGCCCCACCGGTAGCGCAGTGGTCATCGCACCAGACCGGTATTCTTGAGGTCGTTGGTTCGGATCCCGCCTGGCGGGCATTTTCTCTCAACTTTCTTTCTTTTTTTCTTTCTTTCTTTTTTCCCAAATTCTTTATCCATTTCAATGGCCCACCACACCCTCCACTTTGCATTCCGAGGTGTTCTTGACTGCCAACTGTTATTTCTGTCTTGTTTTCAAAGAGCCCCTCATTTCTTATTTTGATTCGCTATATCTATATATACATACACACAGATTTATATATATATATATATACATATATATATATATATATATATTATATATATATATATATTAAATATATATATATATATATATATATATATATATATATATATATATATATATATATATATATATATTGTGACGTAGCTAAAGAAACGCAGCTGTCTTGAAGGAAATGCAAAGTTATGGGGGTGAACTTGCGCTCCTTGACAACACAAAGAATAAAGAGGTGGCGTAACAGCATTCAACAAATTTACATGCGGGGACTGGTGCCAGCAAATCTAATACAGCTGCGTGTGCTCTAGAGGCATTTATCTTAAGGAGCGAGTGTTTATTGAATCATCGAATTACACCCAGAACACTTTAGATCAAAGAAGGTTGTTTCAGGCTTGTGACTTTAGTATGAAACACTCTCCCAGTAAAAAGAACAAAAAACAACTATGGCATAAAAATTGACGACTGGAACATGAGCTCCGCTTGTCACAGAGATAACACCGCCCCGCGCCGCTGGGCAGTAAAAATAATAATACATAAATACACGAAACCGATGCATTGTTCGCCGCAGTACCCTCCCTCTAAGTGTGCATCGACCCGATGCAAAACTGAAAGGACAAAGCGAACAAACACACAAAGTCCGTAGTCTTGCGTCTTGCGTAGTAAATGTTTAGGCGAACCACGTGGACTCCTTCAGGGCCAACTACGTTGTCATGATTGGCTGCAGTCACCGACGGGATCCCCCGTAGGCACGTTGGCCAACACGTCGTAGAATCTCGTAAGGTCCAAAATACTCTTGGAGAAAATTCTCCCTGAGTCTATGTCTTTGGATGGAAGCCGAAACCCACACACGATCCCCTTCGTGGTACTCGGCGTCTCGGCGTAGGATGTTGTTGCGTGCGTCTCTACCTGCTGCTGGTGCGTTGTACGAACTCAAGCGAGCTGGCAGACGTCCTCAGCAGGGCGAAGCCATCCTTGTACATTGGCGCTGAGGTCGTCGTCTTCAACGTGCGAAAGCATGGCGTGAAGCATAGTAGTCGGCCGTGTTGCGTAGACGGGCTCCGCGCCATCTGCGTAGGTCTCTGGGTGGCAGTGTTATACGCAAACAGGATATACGGGAGCACTTCGTACCAAGGCTTATGTAAACGTCGACGTACATAGGAAGCATATCCGCCATCCTGTTTTCATGCAGATTCTCTGCAGAAGCTTCGTGTAATAGGCTGTTTGGTGGTCTGTGATTAGTACTTCAGGGGCTACATGTCGCAGCCCAACTTGGCTTACGAAGAACTTCGTGACGTCTTGTGCACTCTCCCGGGGAAGAGCTGCGATCTCGGCTAAGGTGTCATGTAGTCTGTCGCTACGACAATTCACTTGTTCTCGGGTCGAGCCATAGGACGCGTGCCAAGAAAGTCCATTCAAATCGGTTGGGAGGGCTTCGAGGGGACCGCGAAGGGATGGAAAAGTCCGGCGGAAGTCGTCGGAGGTGTGTTTCATTGCTTGCAGTCACAGCAGCTCCGGATGTAGCCGGACACATCGGTTTAGTTTTAGGGTGGGGGAGTAGTACGTCTCCTTGAATTTTCCAATAGGGCGACCAGTGCCGACATGTAAGGAGGACGCATCGTCGTGCATGCTTCAAAAATTTTGTCACAAAGGCCTGCGTAAACGACAAGGAGATAATTCGTTCTCATTCTAAGGTTGAAATTTTTCTTTACAAGGATGGAGTTTTTGATGCTGAATGCTCGTATTTTGCTTTTGAATGCCCTAGGCACGGCGACGTTCCGTCCTTCAAGGTAGTCGGTCAAGGAGCGCTCGTGGTCGGCACGCTGCTGGGCGGGTAGTTCGCTCTCTGAAATGACTCCGAAGAACGCTGTGTATTCATCGGAGTCCTGTGGTGGTGACTAGAAGGGGCCACGAGTCAGGCATTCGGTGTCGGAGTGTTTCCTGCCAGATTTATGGACTATTGTAACGCCGAATTCTGTAAGCGCCAAGCTCTACCACCCAATACGGACGGAGGGGCCCTTTGCCTTGGCGGGACAGCACAGCGCATGGCGGTTGGTCCCAACTTTCAATGGTTTACCATATACGTACGGCGCAAATTTTCAAATGGCCCACATAATATGAAGCTATTCTTTCTCACACGCTAAGCGGTTTTTCTCCAAATTCGACAGACCACGGCTGGCATAGCCGACTACTTTTTCGCAACTGCTATGCTTGCGGACGAGACGGCAGCCAAGCCTATATTACACGCGTCTGAATTTCTGTATCGATGATTTCGTCGAAACGATGAGCACGTGCGAACTTCAAAAGTGTTGCTTTAGCTCGCAGAATGCTTCCTCTGGAGCATTTTCCCTGCTGGGAGTGGTGCTATCTTTCGTCAAGCACGTGAGTGGCTCTCCAATGCTAGCGAAGTTTGCGATGAAGCGCCGCTAGTACGCGCCTAGTCCTACAACTCTAGTCCTGGGCGCATGTTGCGAATCGCGGTCTTCGATGAATCGTTGCGCCGTTGGGGGGGTTTTCGTTTTTCCGCCCGTTGTGCAAGTTCCCCTCCAGAAGTTGCCACTTTTCATTTCCCCTGCGTGGAGTCGGTGACCTTGGACGCGCGAAGTAATCATTGGTATTGCGCTCGGCGGTTTGAATGGTTAGGGCCACAGCGAACTGTTAAAACGGGCTGTGCTACGGATAGCTTGAGATACGTACTCACCGACCTCACGTGGTTGTTGGGCAGGAAAAGGGCGAGATGTGTCTATAGAGCAACCACGTACTCTGAGCCAGTTGTATGGGCAGGGATGATAGATGTTGTCGGCCTCTCCACAGTGGTTGCAAGGCGGACGCTAATCGAGGGTTGGCCACGCGTCAGTCTTCCTCTTTGTCTGGGTTTGCAGTACGGGGGGTCGGGTTTTAGACAGTGGACGCCGGTACGTCATGGGTTCTCAATGACGGGTTGGGGCAAGGTGTGGTCAACGAACAGCTGCGTATTAGGTTAGAGCTTGTGATTCGCGGGGTGCGTAGAAGTCACCAATGAGCTTTGAAATTGTTCCAAGACACGTCTGTCAGGGAAGCCACTTAAGGTTGTGGCGTCATTGGGAAAAGTATGCGTAGAAGTCACCAAAGCGCCTTGAACTTGTTCCAAGACATGTCTGTCGGGGAAGCCACTTGAGGTTGTGGTGTCATCGGGAAAAGTATGCGTAGCTCCTTTCTCTACACCGCACGGAATGTCTCGCGTAGTGTGTCGGAGCTAATAGCCCCGGTACCGATCATCTTCGAAATTAGCGCATTGACTGGGTAATTGAACTACCTCGTTCAAGCGAACTTCAAGCGTCGTTTTATTCACGGCCACTTCAGACGCGAATTCGGGCGCCGTCTTAGGAGGGTTACGGACAAGGCAAGAGAAAGTCCCTTGCTTGATCCCTCGCACCAGAAACCTTAGTGTCTTTTCTTCTGTCAATTCACGGTCCAAACAGCGAAAAAGTTTCTTTACCTCCCTAAAACAGACCACTTCATGACTCCAACTTGAGCACACAAAAACCGAGGAGTGAAGGAAAAAGACACGAAGACCAGCGCAGACTAAGAACTGGATTTTTATTCATCACTCACTCCATATATAACCTCTGACAACACTCGCAAATGATCGAATGTGTAGCTATCGCGCCATACGCACAAACGCACGAAAGAGAAGGAAAGAATGATTTATTAATACTGACGAGGTTTGTCCAGCAAAGAGCGTGACATGCTACGTCAGGCGAGAAATGAAACGAGTGTGAAAAAAAGAAGAAAAGGAAAATAAAAGGAAGAACGGAAGATAGACAGAAGGAAAAATCAGAAAAAGAAAAAAGTATGGTGAGAATTGGAGTCGCGAGCAAGTTGAGTAGTTCGGTATCAAAGGAAATGTTGAAGTATACTCAAGAAAATGTTCGCTTCAAGTTTAACAAAGTTTTGAGACCACGGAGTAGCATCCAGGGAACGCGGCACATTCAGCAGAAGTCACAAGTGAGCTTACTTGACAAGAAGGTAATGGTAGCCCACTGAATTCAGAAATTCGTCTGATAGGTGCGCAGGCACCTGGCTGTACTATAGGAGGTGAGCATTGAAACGGCAGCCATTGCGGACTGGAGGTGATCTCCAGCAGTTGGTGATTGACTGTGAGGCGGGCTAGGCAGCACACCTGCCGGCTGCGCGCCTGTCCCGGGCTGCATATGCGATGCTGACGTTGCCGTCGCAGCTCGTTTATATCTTGAAAGGTAGCTTCGAGTCGAAAATCAGAGAGACGACAAAAAAGGCGGACGCTTCTCCTCTTTTTCTCCTCTTTTCCCAAACACAAGAAAAAACATACAAGAAAAAAACATACAAGAAAAAAACATAAGAAAGAAACACTTTACACTTGACGTTATCCCATGTCGTTTAAAACCCCAATTTGGTTATCAGATAGGGCCTACTCGTGGTTGACTTAAGTATGTTTCCTTTATTTTCAACTTTTGCCAGGCTTCCACTTTGGTACCAATTCTGGTCCTGGTAGAACCCGGGCATACAACTCCACACTGGTAGCATACCGAGGTCATTTGTCAAAACTACGGCTCGCTGTTTTTTGCTGTGCAATCTTACCCTTGATTTTCTTGGCAATCTTGGCTGTCAACTCTTATTTGTGTCTTAATTCAACAAGCCCTCTTTTCACATTCTTATTCGCTCTTTCTCTCTCTCTCTTCTTCTCTATATATATATATATAAGATATAAATATATATATATATATATGTTTGCAACACAAAACGAGGCATAGGGGGTTTTTAGGCTATTGTTTGGCCGCAGTTATAAACGTTCACGCTTTTTTAAATATACGAAAGAAAGATAGAAAGAAAGAATGAAGGAAAGAAAGAAAAACACGCGCCCAGAGTGGGGACCGAACCCACGCCTTGCGATTTGATCTTGAATGCCATACCTAATTCGGGGTATCTGGGCGCCTGTGCTCTCCTCACTTTCTGGGGTTATTTAATTTCCTAGAACTGTATCTGACTCTTGAGGGTGGTACTCAGCGCCAAGTCTGACTACAACCGGGAGAAGGTGACCTGCTTTTCTGCCCCCGCTGCTTGACTGGAACTTCTACAAGCCTCTCATGAGCTGGTAACTGGCGGGAAACAGTCTTATGCTACCTTCGCATAAAGGCTGCCGGAACCAAGACCCTTCATATATATAGTTAGTCCATTAATAACAATATCAAGTCATAGAAATATTTATAACGTAATCTATAAAGGGGTGAAAAGATAATAGCATCAAGAGATGATGCAAGACATTTTATTCCGTGAAGCCTGGTATCAACATCATCCAGTTCTGGACAAACCATAGTGAGTAGCTTCCTCAATCACTCGACAGCTGCCGCCCATCGTTTTCGATGCGGATCTAATCACATAGTATGAATTTGTGAAAATGAAGCGTAGGACTGTATCTTCGTTAGGGCACTTGAAATGACGGTATATTAACTTAAGGTCGTTCGTCGTTGGTTACCACCGTGTCCCATTTGCACCATGCACCTGAAGTATATACGTACTTAGGCAGTCGACAGTTTTAAGTCTCCTAGGGAAGGAAATAGTCGAGACCAGCTATTCAAAGCGCGTCCATGGAACTGTGGGCAACTTACATGCGGGTCTTACAGGGCAACTTGGGATCGCTTCGATATTCGAGGGAGTACAGCAAGGCACTTTTCGTGCATTACGCCGAGTGCCAAAGCGTATGCCGGGGCACTCTGCTTTACGCCGTCACGCTAATATTCTTGTTTTTTTCATTCGCAGCTCTGAGCTGTAATACGCCCTATTTCCTACAACTATTGCTTTTGGAGTTCAATGTTCCATTTATTATCTCTATTTTTTTACTCGCGTGTCTTGTGCTCCCGTACGTCATACTTAACATTTATTTCGTGGCAGTTTGTTGAAGTTTCGGCAAACGGCCTTGTTTCCAGGAATTCTGGGTAACGGATTTCATTGCCGGGTATTGCTTTTTCTTTCATGTTGCATGGCACTTTGTAAGGTTGAACCTCTGCCTTGTTTTTTTCTACGTTTTTTTTTTTTTCACCTTGGAAGGCCTAGTTAGTGTACGCCAAAACGTCTACTATCTTTCCGACAAGGTGACTTAAAATACCTGGATGGGTTGCAGAAGTTTCTGAAGTGAGCCACGCCTCACCTGCCTAGGTCTGCATTGGTTCTAACCTTTACAGACATAGCCGCAATGGGGGTCAATAAACACATTCGCAGTCGCCAAATCTTAGCTCCCAGTAAAATCCAGAATATCAATCACCACTGACTTCCGTGTGACGCTAACTTCGTCGGCTTAAAAGACAGCTTCGTTAGGCCCAACAATTTCCCCCCACACTCCCAAACCAATCAGCTTGCTCATTTCTCTTCCATCTTTCCTCTCCTTTCACTGGGGTCCTCCCCTATATAAACCGTGCCTCCAGGCGAGAGATTGCCTGAGGAAAGCAAGTTCTCTTTGCTGAAACGTAGGCCACAATCGTGCTTTTACCTTGTTCGAAGTTTTCTTCTCTTGGGTTCTCTCCATCTTCAAATTCCACTCCGAAGGTTTAATATATATATAATATATTATATATTATATATATATTATATATATATATATATTTCATATATTATGATAGATGATTTCTTGTTTTTGAACAGTGCTCGCAAACTTTATTGTTTCAGAAACTGCATTATACGATTATATTCGTTTCGATTTCTCTTTCATAAGTTCTAGGCCCTTTGTAAAATGTTGAACCTCATAGCAGCAATTGTTTTATAGTTCTAAAAGTTTATTTTTTGTTTTTCGACGTGGGAAGGGTCTGCTTGCGGTGTCAGAAAGAAACAAACCTTAGGTATCTTTCGCAAAGGGGTTTTAAAAACTTTGCGTTATCGGTTACTGTTGCGAAGTTTCTGAAGTTGAAGCTCTTAGGTGCATTTTTTACGTACAGACATACCCAAAAGTAAATCAAACACATTGAGTCGCCAAATCGTATAGCGCCAGTGCAAATCACAAAAATCAAGTAATCTTGCAACCGTTGGGACCGCTAAACAAATTTAAATAGGTTAAAGAACGCTTCGGTTTAAAGGCCCGAAACAACATGCTCATATAATGTGTACAACTGCAGTTACACAAGCTTAACCTGACCAGCGAAAGGTTTATGAAAAATAAAAACATTGGCTATTCAGGCGTACATTATCGCCAGTCAGAGTTGGGGATTCACCGGGGTCAAAACTACGGCTCGCTGTTTTTTGCTGTGCAATCTTACCCTTGATTTTCTTGGCAATCTTGGCTGTCAACTCTTATTTGTGTCTTAATTCAACAAGCCCTCTTTTCACATTCTTATTCGCTCTTTCTCTCTCTCTCTCTCTCTATATATATATATATAATATATATATATATATATATATATGTTTGCAACACAAAACGAGGCATAGGGGGTTTTTAGGCTATTGTTTGCCGCAGTTATAAAAGTTCACGCTTTTTTAAATATACGAAAGAAAGATAGAAAGAAAGAATGAAGGAAAGAAAGAAAAACACGCGCCCAGAGTGGGGACCGAACCCACGCCTTGCGATTTGATCTTGAATGCCATACCTATTCGGGTATCTGGGCGCCTGTGCTCTCCTTCACTTTCTGGGGTATTTATATTTCCTAGAACTGTATCTGACTCTTGAGGGTGGTACTCAGCGCCAGTCTGACTACACCGGGAGAAGGTGACCTGCTTTTCTGCCCCCGCTGCTTGACTGGAACTTCTATAGCCTCTCATGAGCTGGTAACTGGCGGGAAACAGTCTTATGCTACCTTCGCATAAAGGCTGCCGGAACCAAGACCCTATTATATATATACAACATAATATATATATATATATATATATATAATATATATATATATATATATATATATAAAGTGTGAGCATCAGGGATGTGCATTGAGACTGTTCCCCGTGAACCTGGCATCATCATCATCCATTCTGGTCACCAAGGGGTATGCTCCTCAATCACTCACAGCTAGCCGCCCATCGTGATTATCATCTGCGGATAATCACGATATATGAATTTGTGAATTAAGTAGGATTCTCGGTACTTCCTGTCCCTAGGAGACTTAAAATTTGACTGAAGTATATATAACTTAAGGTCATCAAAATTGTGGCCTGGTTGGTTCAACCAACCAGGCCACAATTTTGATGACCTTAAGTTATATATACTTCAGTCAAATTTTAAGTCTCCTAGGGACAGGAAATAGCGAGAATCCTACTTAATTCACAAATTCAACTCCATGGAGCTTGCTGGAATTAATGCGTCTAAGGGCAACTTGGAATCCTTGCGATATTCACCGGGAATACAGCATTAGGCATTTTCGTGCATATACCTCATCCAAAGACTATGACCGTTCACTCTGCTCTGTACCTAGTCACCTAATTTCTTTTTTTTTCATTCCTTAGCGTCTAGCTTAATACTCGCCCTCATCCCTCCAACCTTTGCTTTTGGAATTCAATTTTATTTATTTAATTTCTCTTTTTTTTACTCCGCGTGGTCTTGTGCCCCGAACGTCACTCTAACTTTATCTTTTCGTTTTTGAGTTTCAGGACAGGCCTGTTCCAGGAATGTTACCGTGGGTGACACGTGCCATTTCAGTTGCCGGGTCATTGCTTTTTCTTTTGTGCATGGGTTTATGTGGTTTCCCTCCCTGTTTTTTTTTCTTTTTTTCTTTTTTCCTTGACCTAGTTAGTTTCCCCCGTCTCTATCTTTTCTTTTGACCTGAGGGTTGCAGATAGTTTCTGATAAGGACCCCACCCTCACCGCCTGGTCTGCTTCCGGAGGTTCTGCGATCCTTTCCCTATACCCCGCGGCGGGTCAATAAACACCCTCTCACTCTTTCTCTCCAAAAATTCCACGAATATCAACCACCAGCTGACTTCCGTGTGACCTACTTCGCGGCTTAAACTAGACAACCTTCTTGGCCCCTCAATCTCTCCCCCCCACACTCCCAAACCAATCAGCTTGCTCAATTTCTCTTCCATCTTTCCCTCTCCTTTCACCTGGGGTCCTACCCCTATATAAACCGTGCCTCCCAGGCGAGAGATTGCCCTGAGGAAAGCAAGTTCTCTTTGCTGAAACGTAGGCCACAATCGTGTTTTTACCTTGTTCGAAGTCTTTCTTCTCTTGTGTTCTCTACCATCTTCAAAGTTCTACTACTCCCTATATATATATATTATATATATATATAATATATATATATATATATTATATATATATATATATATATATATATATATATATATATATATATATATATATATATACATTTATTCGTGGCAGATTTGTTGAACAGTGCTGCGCAAACTTTCACTTGTTTTCAGGACATCTGCATTATACGATTTATTCCTTTCGCATTTCTCTTTCATACAGTTCTAGAGCACCTTTGTAAAAAATTTGAACCTCATAGCAGCAATTGTTTTATAGTTCTAAACGTTTTTTTTTTTGTTTTCGACGCGGGGAAGGCTCTGCTTGCGGTGTCACAGACAAGCAAAACAAACCTAGGTATCTTTCGCGACAAGGTGATCTTAAAAAAACTACACTTGCGTTATCGCGTTACTGTTGCGACAGTTTCTGAAGTTGAAGCAGATCATTAGGTGCATTTTTTAACGTTACAGACATAGCCCAAAATGTAAATCAAACACATTCGCAGTCGCCAAAATCGGTATAGCCGCCAGTGCAAATCACAGAATAATCAAGTAATCTTGCAACCCGGTGGGACCGCTAAACAATTGAAATAGGTTAAAAACGCTTCGGTTAAAGGCCCGAAACAACAGTGCTCATACTAAAGTGTATAAACGAACTGCAGTTACCACAAGCTTAACCTGACCAGCGAGAGAGGTTTATTGAAAAATAAAAAAATTTTGGCTATTCAGGCATTACAGATTGTTCGCAAGGGTGAAGACGTTCCAGAGCATCAAACTCTAAGTTAAGAAGGTGAAAAACTCTAAATACGTTCAGCATTACGTCACAACCACCGTGCCCTAGTTAGCTACGAGCACGAGGGGGATTCATAGTGGCGCCGTTAACGTCTCTAAGGCGAATAACTAGGCAAATCCTGAATACACAAATAAGTACAATCAATTACTGTGACCGCCTGAGCAAGGGTTACGGAGACATGTACTTTGAATATATGTAGAAAATACCAAACTAGAGTTTTTGAACCCCTTTTTTGGACCAAGACTTGAAGTCTTGGAGAGAACAAGGTTGACTAACCTTCACGGAGCCCTATCAAATGGCCAGCGTTGTTCTGATAAACAGTTTTGTGGCATTGAATAGTGTTAAGTTGGCGAGGAAGAATGATAATATACCTTCAGCAGCCCTTTTGGCCCAGATGAGCTTCAAAATAGCCATTTATCCTAGCTAAAGACTTAAGCATACGACTGGCTTGCGTTACCACTGCCAGATGTGAGGGGATTTTTCAGAGCAAGCTTGCAGCTTTGCATAAAAAAGTAATACAAGAAACGCTGGCTAAATATCACTGCAGGCGTGCGTGGCAAAGTCGCCTCCGGGAAGCTTTTATGGCTTTCTATGCCTTTTTTTTCTGGCTGTGGGCCTGACCCTTGCAGGTATGGAGTGCTGCCTGCTATGGAAGTAAGCATTATTCCCGATACCTGAGAGATTACACTAGAACAATTCAACCATGCTCGAATGGCTCCGTGGGAGACAAGCAGCCCTCCCTAACTAGAGAATAACCTGACCACCTTGGTGTAGTAGATGGCCGTAACCTCCCACGAGTAACCAACTCAACTCTCGGCCCTCAGTCCCCAGCAGCTGTAGAGCACCTGTCCACGGTGGTGGTCAGAACAGTGATTCAACAGAGGGCGCTAAGAATCTCTGGGTCCGGAAAGGCACTCACTGTTGCCTGACCCTGCCAACGTTCAACGCACGCACTTTGTGTAGCGATGAAAGCTTAGCTGTATTAGTAGAAGGGATCTTGGCCATTGAGTGGGATATTATAGGTTAGGCGAAATTAAAAGGACAGGAAATTGCTTGATCGAGCTCCCTGGCGGTCATATTCTGTGCTACAGAGGACTCGATGAGAAGAAATAACATGGTGGGGGACGTTTGACACCAAAAAATAGGAGGAAACGTAGAGGCATTTTTAGCACTAGCGAGAGAGTGGCGGATGTCGTGATAAAGCTAAACAAGTCATACGAGTTAAAGATAGCACAGGCCTATGCGCCAACAACCAGCTATGGGGATCAAGCCGTAGAAAGCTTCTACGAGGATGTCGAATCAGCAATGAAAAGGGCAACACCACAGTTTACGATTGTAATGGGATACTTTAACGCAGATGTGGGTAACAAGAAAATGGCAGAAAGGTCCGTGGTAAACTTCGGAATAGACGATCCCAACAGTCTAAGAGATATGCTAGTAATATTTCCAGAGTGAAAGAGCCTGATATCGATGGACACACTTCGACAAACAATAGAATAAGAAACAGAAATAGAAAAGTCACGATTGTTAATAAAAAAAAATTGACGTGAATTTACGTGACGTGAATTTAAGTAAGATTAGGAGCAGCAATCATTGGACGGGAAGATGAAAGCTAAAGCTGAATTCTAAAAATAGAAATAAGTAATCTTGAGAAAACTAAGATATACCGCATGCAGTCTGTCAGAGCCTGACCTAAGGATTGTAAAATAACTCAACAAAACACAATCGCTATTCTAAACAAGCACAATGAGGTCAACTTATATAGGGTAAATGCGAACCTTACATTGGTAGTCAGAGAATCTGTAGCAGCTGTAGGAGCAGTAACATGTACGGAAAAATGGAAAAATAAGAAAACGAAGGAACTAATTGCCAAGTGTGAGAACATCAAGGTGTCAAGTACGGCGGATCGCATTTATTAGCAGAGGTGTCCAAACCGGTAAACAGAAGTAAAACGAAGGACAATGGGGCATATAATAATGCCACGATCCTTGAAATGCTGTAAATAGAGGGAAGCTCTAAACAACTCAGACAAACCTAGCCATCGGCAAAGACAGGATGAACGCACATAGAGGCGAGCCGGGTACCAGCTTGGACGAGATAACATAGGTAGTAGAAATATTCTACACGAGGCTGTATGCCAGCGATGTTATAGCATTAAAAACTGCTAGAGTAAAATGTTAACTGGCGATGTCCTACTAGTAACCAAACAGGCGGTAGGAAATGCTCTCAAAGTCATCAAAAGAGAAAAATCTGCAGGTGACGATCGCCTAACCGTAGATGTTTTAAAGTAGGGAGGACATATCGGTCTGGAAGAACTCGGTGCACCATTTTCAGAATGCTCGAAGAATCTAAAAGTGCCCATAGTGTGAAAAGACATAAATTTATACCCATTCATCGAAAACGAGATGTGATGGTCCTCAAGTATTACAGACCCATCAGCCTATTGTTTGTTGTGTACAAGCTTTTCGTCAAAGTTATATTTCGCCGCATAGGTAACAGTCTTAATCTCCAAAAACCAAGAGAGAAGGGTGAGTTTACTTACTAACACTCAACCATGGATCACATTTATGTTGTCACTCAAGTGATACGAAAAGCCGCGCAATACACTGAACCCCTTTGCATGGCGACTATGAGATATTGATTTTGTACTCACCGCAGCCGTTCTAGAAGCACTGAAATACCGGGGAATAGAGATATACAAACAATTTCTAGAAGACATATGAGGAACCCACGTGCACTCTAACACTAAACAAGCAAAGCAATAAATTCACGATCCCGAAAGGAGTAATACGGGCACATACTATTTCGCCAAAAGTATTCACAGCAAAACGGGAAAAAAGTGTTTAGATAGCTTGACTGAGAAAACAGCAATAAGGATCAATGGGGAATACTCGAGCCTTTTGGCAGTTGTAGACAAGATAGTACGGCTGGATGAGACTGCAAAACTCCTTTAAACAATACTTGAGGAAATACAATTAGAAAGCATGGCCATGGGGCTAAACGTAAATAAGAATAAAGCTAACAAAAAGACGCCCACTTCAGCTTAGGAAACGAAACGCTAGAGGAAGTAAGAGAATACAAGCACCTCGCAGAGATGGCTATACTGATTCCAACACAATATAGAAATCAGGCATATAATATGTATGGGTTTGCAGCACTCGGCAAGCACTCCGCGATATTGAAAAATTAATCTACCTCTGAAACAGAAAAAAAATCTTCAACGAGTGCATACAGCCGGTTATGACGTATGCATCTGGCACTTGGCGCCTTAGTAAACAACTAGAAAGCAAACTTAGGTCGGCTCAACAGTCCTGGAAATGAACAATGTTAGGAATAACACTCAGGAACCAGAAACCAGCTGCATCGTTAGCAGAACAAACTAGAGTAGAGGATGTCGTAATTGAAAAAAATAAAAAAATCGACTTGGGCTGGCAATGAGTGAGGCGAACGGACAACCTGCGGACAGTGGGAGTGGCAGAGTGAATGCCAAGAGATGGGTCTAGGAGAAAGTGAAGGCCAGAAATTTGTTGGAGGGATGAAATAGGGAAATTCTGGGGTAAGCTGCGGACTCGAGCAACGCAGGACTGGAACACTTGGATGTCAATGGGGAGAAACCTTCATTCTGCAGCAGACCTGAGGAGGCTCAATTTAGTTTATGGTGATAATAGAAATATGGGCGTGTGTGTAAGTACATAAATGTAATGTATGTAGTGAGCAAGAGTGTTCTGGCTTTCAACATTAGTAGGTAATTACTGCCTTTTTGAGAGGTGCTCCCATGCATGTGGCCGACTCATCACTCGTTTAAGTCAGAAATGTCGCATCAGTACATCCCCGTACTGATCATTATCTCTGTTGAAGATCATCATCAGCGGATCTCCCGTACAATGCCCAATAGAAGTGAAGAAGAAGAAGCCTTGTCTCGTGGAGCGCGCAACGATTATCATCTAGTCTTTTCTGCTATTCCTTTCCTATTAAACCTACGCTGTGGAAACGTCATGCGGGCTCTCGTTACTAGAGATGGTGCCGTGACCAGGATACAACTCCCCGCAACCCAGCGAAGACAACCTGCCATCGCGCAGCAGTGAAGACAACGGGCGGAGGAGCAGCGAAGCAGCCTGGAGAAGACGAGAACATTTCAGGAGGCCGAACACCCACGGAGCCAACGGATCCTCAAACGTAAGCGGAATTTCCACTTCGGAAAAAGAAATGAGCAAAGAAGTCGTCACGACGAAGAGAAGGGCGTTGCGAACGCAAGTGACGCAGCCAATTAATGCGGCGCAGGCTCAACTGCAGCAACGAGCCGACAGAGAACATCTGATTGCCACGCAAGCCCAGATAAAGGCTATAGCATCAAGCCTAACAAAGTGCAACGAGCAGATGGAAGGTTATTTAATTGATGAAGTGAGGAAAGTGAATTCCAGAGAGTGATAGAATACGACTTGAAACTTGCAGCCATCTCTTCAAAGATCGAGAACTATTTAAAGGAGGCTACGGAAGGCATGCTGTCAGCTCAAGCGCAAGCACAGAGAATCGGAACGGCGAGTCATGCAACGCACGGTGAGCAAGACCCCACGGAGCTTGTGAAGCTGCCGAAATTAGAAATGATTAAGTTCAGTGGAAATTCCCTTGAATGGACTAGATTTTGGACGCAATATGAATCAGCAGTTCACTTGAGGCCTAATATGAGCATGGACAGAAGTTCAACTACCTCATGTCGACACTAACCGGCAAAGCAGCCGTAGCGATTGAAGAACTGCAGTTCTAAGCCGAAAGCAACTATGAACAATCTATCAAGATTCTACAAGAGACATTTGGGAGACCTGATCAGTTGGTGGACCTGCAAATGAAAGAACTGTTACGACTCGGCAAGGTACCATCAGTCTATCATACGGAAGCCCTGCGAAAGCTTTTCCAAAAGGTGCAGATACACGCACTGGCACTACAGGCTCTCGGAGTGAACACAGAGTGCTACGCCCCAATGTTGATGCCAGGACTAAAGAAGGCTATGCCAGCAGACCTTTTGATCCATTACAAGACAAACGAGGCATCTGAAAACAGGTAAACGGCTAACAGCGAAGAAACGTCACCAACGGGAAAGAAAAGTGCCGACGCGCCTAAACGAATGATAGAATTTTTACGGGAACAGGTGTGCTTACGCTAGGAAGCTCAGCGGGAGCAGGAGACAGCAGGTACGTTTCCTAAACAGGAGAACAAAAAACTACAGCACGACCGCTAGTTTCTACAGCTCTGCACACAAGGCCTGCTTGTTCTGCAAGCAAACTGACCACCTCACTGAAGACTGCACGCGAAGCCTACCTCAGGAAGAGAAAAAGAAGCTGCTAACCGAAAACAGGCCATGCTTCAGATGTACTCGACCAAATCATACGGTGAGGATTTGCAAAGCAAGTGTGTTTTCCAAGAGATGCAAAGGCCGACATGCAACATCAATATGCAAGAGAAAAGACGACAAAAAGAGACAGGAATCAACCACAGTACAGCAAACAGCAACGTCCCTGATGCAATCAGTGGGGAACCCGACTAGAAACTGCGTGTTGCTTCCGACAGCAATTGCTTGGGTACAAAGAGACGCATCAGAAGCAATCGTTCGAGTGCTGCTTGACAGTGGTAGTCAAAGGACATTCATCACAACATCTCTGGTGGAAAAGATCGGAGCAAAACCTCTAAGGCAAGAAAAGCTAAGAATTGGATCCTTTGGAGAGAACGAAAATTTTCAGTGCATGGGCGTCATGAAGATGATGGTAAAGAGACGAGAAAAGGAGTCAGTTATAGCTGTCGAGGCCCTTAAAACAGGGAGCATCTCGCACAGCCATCTCCCAGCACCCGACAACAACGTTAGAGACAAGATGCGGGAACTCAAGCTAAAATTGGCGGACGACGAATTTGAAACTAATGACGTTGGGACAACCGGACTTCTCATCGGTTCAGATCACTACTGGGAGTTCGTCACGGGAAAAATACGACATATCGAGAACCGACTGGTCGCAGCCGGGACCACACTTGGCTGGATAGTGCATGGACCAGTCAGCGACAGTAGGATCAGACTGAAAGAGGCACAGGCGGTGAGGTACTCAAAGTTGACGCAAGTAACGTCGAGTTGAAGACGGAACTGGAAAGATTTTGGAACTTAGAAGCAATCGGAATCGAAGCAAGGACTAGCCAGATGGACAAAGGTAGCACGGTTGCCCAAAAGTTCCAAGAGCAGGTGTGTAAAGAAAATAGGCGCTATAAGGTTAACGTGCCGTGGAAGGAAAACATCAACATGCAAACCAACAAGGACACTGCAATGAAACGACTTATTCAGCTGACAAGAAAGTTAAACAAGAACGAAAAGCTCATCGAAAGGTATGACAAAGCCATTTCAGAATACTTCAGTTCAGGAGTTGCCGAGAAAGTGAGCGAAAATTCAGGATGCGAGTCCAATTTGTGTTATTACATGCCGCACCAGGCAGTATACGGGAGGACAGGGAAACGACAGAAGTTCCATTTGTTTTTGATGCATCTTCGAGCTCAATGAAGGGAAAATCATTGAATGATAATTTGGAAGCCTGTCCTAATTTCAACGAAGATATGCTTTCGCTACTTCTCAACTTTCGGAAATAAATGGTAGCTTTAATGGGCGACGTTGAGAAAGCGTTTCTTCAAATAGCAATTCACGAAGATGACCCCGACGCAGTACGATTTCTTTGGTGGAAACACGATGATGAAGGCGGGCTGACCAATGAAGTCGAAACGTGGCGAATGACCAGAGTCACATTTGGAACACCCCCAAGCACGTTCCTCCTAGCAGCGACAAGTAAACATCACTTGGAGCAAATGAAGGATGAATTCCCAATTACCACGGCGAAGCTGATGAAAGGAATTTACGTCGACGACGTGATTTTTGGAGCAGATACAGTTGAGGAAGCTGTCAAGCTGCTGTACAAGGAGACCAAAGAGATTTTTCAAAGAGCATCAATGAACCTCCGAAAATGGGCGTCGAATGAAGAAAAGCTCAATAAGATATTGGACGACAACGAAAAGGACACAGCCCACCAAGAACCACGATCGAAAGGGCACACACCGATACTGGGTATGAGATGGAAACACTCAGAGGACATGCTGTCATTCCCAGTAGAAAAATGGATGTTCCATGCGACCATGACAAACATGACTAAAGGAGCAGTGCTACAGGCGGCGGCGAAAATTTTTGACCCAATCGGGCTACTATCGCCATTCACGATATGAGCCAAAATAGGATTTCAGCGCCTCTGGAAGATGGGAGTAACATGGGACGACCCGTTACCATCAGAGGAGAGCGAGCAATGGAAGAAACTATTTGAAGAATCAAAGCAGTTAAAACGTCTTCAGGAGCAACGAGGTTACGTGAACAAAGAAAAGGACATAAAACACCGGCACCTACACGTGTTCTCTGACGCAAGCCCGTCGGCATATGGAGCTGCAGCGTACATCGTGCACGAGTTCAAAGACGAAACAAAGGAAGCGACTTTAATGATGTCGAAAAGTCGAGTGGCACCCATGAAAGAGTTATCCTTAGCCAAACTCAAACTCTTGGCAGCAGTTCTGGCAGCGAGGATGAGCAAGTATATAAGAAAACATTAATCATCATCATCACCAGCCTATCTACGCCCACTGCAGGGCAAACGCCTCTCCCATTATTCTCCAATTATCTCGGTCCTGTGCCAACTGTGACCAATTTATCCCCGAAAACTTCTTCATCTCATCTGCCCATCTGACTTTCTGCCGCCCCCTGCAACGCTTGCCTTCTGTAGGGATCCACTCTGTTACCCTTAATGACCAGCGGTTATCTTGCCTTCGCATTACATGCCCTGCCCCAGTCCATTTCTTCTTCTTCATTTCTACTAATATGTCTTTAACACCCGTTTGCTCCCTGACCCACTCCGCTCTCTTCTTGTCCCTTAATGTTATACCTATCATTACGCCGAAACATTACGCCGAAAACATTACGCCGAAAATTTTGAAAGTGTCAGCCACGGGACAGACTCAATGTTGATGTTCACGTTGTCTTCACTGCTCAGACGCTGTTCTTTGGATTTGAGGAAGCTCGGACCATGCCACCACGTTTTTGACTCTATCAGAGACTTTGCGCTGGTTCCGCGTGTTAGCATGTCATCGGGGTTTTCTTCCCCCTGGACAAACCCCTAACTACGCTGGTTTGTTCTTTCACGTATCTCATCAGCTCTCCTCTTGACAAATACTTCTCTCTTGGCGTCTGCTTTGATCCAGTGAAGCGTTATCATTGAGTCCGTCCAGTGGCTGACACTTCGGCGAAATTTTCGGCGTAATGTTTTCTTATATACTCGTTTATCCTCGCTGCCAGAACTGCTGCCAAGAGTTCGAGTTTGGCTAAGGATAACTCTTTCATTGGTGCCACTCGACTTTTCGACATTATTAAAGTCGCTTCCTTTGTTTCGTCTTTGAACTCGTGCACGATGTACGCTGCAGCTCCATATGCCGACGGGCTTGCGTCAGAGAACACGTGTAGGTGCCGGTTTTTTATGTCCTTTTCTTTGTTCACGTAACCTCGTTGCACCTAAAGACGTTTTAACTGCTTTGATTCTTCGAATAGTTTCTTCCAATCTCTAACTAATCTTTATTATGGCTGTCTTGTTTTGTTCATGCACCGACCATCTAGGTAAAGTGGGCGATCGTAGGACATTCTTCGGACGTATACTGAGTCTAGCCTTTTTACCATAGTTACAAACAGATAATTCTTCCAATTGTTGATTGCTTTATTACAGCTTTATTTTTATAAGGGGTGAGTCACCCGCTTTGCTGTTAAATCGAAATTACCCTGATAATTGTATGTTGGTTTACGAACAGTTTCATTAATTTACAAGGGATGTACTGCATGCTTTCAAATCTGCTTTCAGGCCGGAAGTATGATGAATATGGTTTTTTAAATAACTGGTGGAGTAACTACACTCGCCATGCTTTTGAAGAGAAAGCATCATGCTTCGTGAGGCAGTACGGCAGCATTAAAGACCCCCTGTCCAAAATGATGGTACGTATGTCATAAAGCACACATCTAAAAAACATGGCGCGTTTATTTTGGTTTGATTTATATAACAAAAATCAAGTGAATCCTTTGTCTACGAACGCATGAACCGTTTGCATAAAAAAAGTTATACTGAGAGCTTTTTTATTGGCGCATATCTACTTCTCATGTCACAGAAGCGAAAATGAGAAAGTTGCGTGCAAGCCAAAGACACAGTGAGCTTCCCACAGACTCGGAATCTATATCAGGCGTCTCCGCTGTCATCTGCGTGGCTATAAAATGAGTTTTAACGACGAAACAAGTTATTAAAAGTAAATTAGGGGTTCAATTGCGTACAATATAGCAAAAGTTGCTTTCTCAATCTTTCGAAGCAAGAACAATTTTCGTGTGGTGCTAACATCTCGGTATAAGAAAAGTGACGGCGGCATAGTTCGTCTAACCTGTGGGGACCAGGGTTCCATGGCGGCCTATCTCGCAATCGAGACGGCTGGAAGGCTAGCTCCACCGAACTCCACTACAAACCACCGACAGGCGTAGCGTCAGAAACAGCAAGAAACACACAATACACAACAAAACCGACAAACTGGCGTTTATTGGCGCTCAAATAACGTGGTTCGACTCTTCGCTCGTCCTGACCCAGTCGCCGGCGAAGATCAGGAGGAAGGCGCAATGGGGCAGACGAAGGAAGGGAAAGCCAGACCTCTGGTTCTCGCGTCTGTCACGGCCGGACCGCATGAACCCAAGAGACCCTCCTTCGTCCCGTGCAGCCAGCCAAGCGGCCGGGGCCGCCGACAAGCCGGTCACTTGAGGAGAGACCACCGCAGCACTGCCGCGCAACGCCTTCCGCGCGGCTAGAGAGACGCAGCAGCCGAAGAGAGAGAGGAAAACTTTCCCCCTCACCTCGGTGGCGGGCGGCAAGGAATGAAAAAAGCGCCAGGACTCCTGGTTCTCACATCCTTCCCCCCTTAGACCGAAGCCCCTCGGTCTCGAGGGTTCCGGCCGGCAGGGGTCGCACAGCCTAGCGCCTCGATAAGTCGTCGAAAAGCTTCAGGAAGGCAGTCTGCTCCTGTGTGGCGAGGTTCTGCTCCAGCTCCGCCTGCGGGGGCGCGAACACAGCGTCCAGGGGCTCCTCCACTGTGCCCGAGAGGTCGACAGCCCCCCCGGCCAAAGTTGCGCCGCGGTCACCTGGACCATCAGTCTCCATGAGGCTCTTCTCCGTTCCTCCGTCCGCCGGAGACGCCAACACGGCGGCGAAGGCACTCCCAGGCGGTCCCCGGTTGCTGGCCGACACCACCGCCACTGCCGCTCCGAAACCAGGTAGGGTCGCAGGTCTCCGTAGCCGCCGAAGCCAAGATGGCAGCCGCAAACGCCTCATTGGCCTGCATCCATCACCGCACGGTGTCGACGTCCAGGGATTTGGCAGCCGAAGCCGTCGCCGGCGCTCCCTTCGGTCCCGCCGCCGCCGCCGTGGCCGCCACCCTGGCCCCCTTGGTGGCCTCCGCGGGGGCCTTCACGGCGGCATTGACCCGCGCTGATGGCTCATGGTATTTTGCGGCAACTATCACGAGGCCGCAAATCTCGCAGTAGCGGGCACCCGGGACTGCAGGTGCCACGGTGTCCGGGTACGCGGTTCCGTGCTCTGCCTGCGTTCGGCTCCGGGACACTTGGGGCACCCGCTTCAGTGGCAGCCCTACCTCACTTTTGCGTTGGCTGCTCCACGCCGCGCGGAGAAGTAGCTGGGCTCGCTACCCTCCTGGAAGCCCCAGGTCGCCACTGTGCGGGGAGGCTTTGGTGGCCGTGTCTAAACCACCGGTGGCGACAGGCCGCCATGATGGTCCCTGGATGCTTGTCATGGTTCGTCCTGGTAAGGGGTCGTGGCTGCCGGTCTCCTCCCATAATTACGGCGCACTCGCCCGCGCCTCGTCGCTCCTCGTGTTTGGGTGCGTGCAAATGAAAGTGCAGGCCGCTGGAGGAGGCAGACCTTGCCGGAGAGGACATGGTTCCTAGGTGCCTGCAGGCTGCGAAAGGCCCGCCGGAGCGGGTTGCCAAGGGGGGGTGGCCAACCGAAACACCGCCAGAGAATTATCGGGATGACATCTCACCCAGGTTGCACCATCTCTCGTTGTCCGAGGAGAGAGAGAAAAAACATTTATTGAGCTAAAATTTAAGAGTGGAACCCTAGTCCGGGAATCCATGCGTTGCCCTCGCCAGTATTGGCCAGGAAGTGTCTCTAGACCGCCTGGTCCTCGGCGAACCTCCGCGCTGGGTGTGCCGGCCTGAGCCTGCAGGAGCTCGTTGTGCACCCGGTCAGGGGACTCACCGATTGCGGGTGCTGTAGCGGTGCGTCAGGAGACTTCCCTCCGCGCCTTCCTCGAGGTCCTGTTGTCGCGCATCCGTGGTTGGAACGTCGGGAGTATTTTCCCTCAGAAAGTACTGCTTCAACTCGCCCACGTGAATGGGTCTGCTGATTCGACCAGAACTCGGGTCTCTCAGCTTGTATTTTAGCCGCGATAGCCTCTCGGCGAGCACAAGCAGTGCAACCTACCTGGGTGCGACACCGGTGACGAATGCCGCGCTAGCGTTACTTAGTACGTGGGTCTCTTTCAAGAGAGTTTCGCCCACCTAGTGCGCCACGTCTCGTTGAGCTGGGTCATAGGTCACCTTCTAGTCTGCCCTCGCCTTACCGCAACTGCGGTTGGCCTCCTTGATGTGGTCTGCCAACCCCTTGTGTAAGCGGGGACTCCGTTTGACCACCCGGCCTGAACAGTGTCCGCCGGCGTTTTCAGCACCCCTCCGAACATCAGGAGCACTGGCGTGAAGCCAGTAGACCGATTCACGCTTGTGCGCAGAGCAAAGAAAATTGAGGTCAAGTGCTCACAAAGTCTTGATGCCGTCAGGCTTATGCTCCGAGAAGTTGCTTCACGTCACAATTGCGGCGCTTCGCCACGTTGGACTGGGGATGATAGCACAAATTTGTTTGCTGCCTGACACCTACGGCCGCACGCGCTTCCCAAAAATCCTTGATGTGAAATACGTGGCGTCAGTAATCAGCCGCTCCGGGAATCCGTAGCCACAGAACACCTCCGATAGCTTTGGCAGCAACTCCTGTGCTTTCGCTTTGCGCAGCGGGTTGAGTTCAGCAATGCCGCTGAAGTGGCATGTCACCACGAGTACAAACTTGCACCCTCTCTTGGTGCGGGCAGCGGGCTCATCAGATCGCTCGCCAGGATCTTCCATGGCTTTGTGCACACGATAGGCTGTAGCAAGCCCGGCGCCTTACCGCCTCGCGGTTTGCGATCTTGGCAGACATGGCTTATGTGTACGTAACTACTTACTTGTGCCGTCATGCCGGGCCAGGTAGCATACCAACTGAGCTTCCACCCCATCTTTGGCGCGCTACCGTGATATTCTACGTCCTGGCATAGGGCTGCAAATTAGCACACTTGAGCTTGCGCGGGATCACCCCCTTAAAACATTCGTCTGAGTTCTTTTTGCTGGCCACGTATTTCAGCAGAGTTCCGCCTTCTTCAAGCAGGTAACTCTTCAGCTCATTCGCAGCAATACCACCTGCTTTAGAGCTCGTGCCAGCCGCAATACCAACAGCTTCCCGGTCCCCAAACTTCTCCGGTATTCGATTTGCCTTAGGGTCCATCTCTTCACTAACACTGGCCATCACTTTACGACAAAAGAAGTCTTCCTGCTGACCCTCGAGTAGCTCTTCCCTACTGAACGCAACCTCGAAAGGAAGTCTTCCCCCTACGAGAGGGACGTGCGCTGAGCTTTCGATGCACTAGGAATACCGACCATCGCGCTCGTCCCGCTCCGAGAGAGTTTTCTGGACCTCTGCCTCCTCCTCAGCATCTCCGACCAGTTGGGCATCGTTTACCGGCTGCCCGTGACTGCGCGTCGGCAACCCCGTTTGTGGCACCTTTGAGATAGCGTACTTCACACTCGAAGTGTTGCAATGTAAGGGCCCATTGCGCGAGCCTGCCACAGGTGTCGCGGAGGCGGGAAACCGTGTAAGGGCCATGTGATCGGCCTCAATCGTGAATTTGACCCCCTATACGTACATCAAAAACTTGCGAAGTGATTGTGGTTGTGATTGTGGCCAGACACTCCTTGGTGACCGAGTAGTTTCGCACTGCGTGTCCGCGCACGGCTTGCAAAAAGCACGGGTCGCTGTTCTCCGTCCGCCCGGAGGAGAACTGCACCTACGCCAAGGTCACTCGCATCCGTCCGGATAACGAACTGCCTGTTCAGATAGGGCAGTTTTAGTGATGCAGTGTCTTCAACAGCTTCCCCAAGCTGGCGTGGGCTGCTTCCCTGCTCTTCTCTCCACTCACAAGGGGCGGATTTCCTCACCAGCTCTTCAAGGGTGCTTGCAGGCGCACGCCAGCCGGTATAAACAGGCGGTAATAGACGATCATCCCAAGGAAGTGCCGTACTCTGGTGACATCCTTCTGCATGGGAAACGCGAGTATCACCTGAAGTTTCCCGGGATCGTGGGACGCCTGTCCAAGTTCGATTCGATAGCCGAACAGGCTCAACTCAGCACTGCATATTTGCGGCTTGGCAGGATTGATAGTTATGACTGCGGCCCTCAGTTTTTCAATGATATCTTTCGGGTGGCAAACGCGCTCATCGAAGTATGGGAGTAGACGACAAATGTCATCCAGATAGGCGAAGCGTGCTGCCTTTTCGCCTCATTGATCTCCTTGTCGGTCAAGCGTAGACCTGTGCAGGGACTTCCGTACAAACGGAAGGACATACGTGCGAAATCGTACAGCCCCCGATGGCAATTGAACGCACTCTTGCATTCTTCGCCGGGGTGCATCTCGACCGGAAGGTACACCTTGCTGGCGTCCAAAATAGAGAAGTACTTTGCGCCACCAAGATTCGCGACGATATCAGCTACGCTCGGGAGGGATACGCATCGTTTTTTGTTTACCGCATTCAGCCACTGCTAGTCCACGCAAAAACGCCAGCTACGGTCTTTTTTTCGAATGAGCACCACCTGAAACCCCCAAGGACTCGTCGAGCGGCGGAAAATGCCTGCTTTCAGCAGTTCCTCCAGCACCTCATCAGTTGCCTGACGTTTGTTGGGGATGTCCGGGCGTGGATTCCAGCGTCTACATCCAGACCTTTGTCAAAACCTAAATGAAGTCTTGGATTGACTTGGTTTTACTTCGTTAACCTTTTACTCAGCTGTAATTGCTATACTTAGGCATACAATCATCGTTAAGCTCTTCCTGAGCATCCGAGGCTAGTTGAGCGCGCAGAGAATTTAGGACCCCCTTCAGTGAAACAGCAAGCAGGGTAATATCAATGGGGTAGTCAGGCGTCTTTTGCTATGAGAGCTAAAAGCATCGCCCTCCCTCGCAACGCTCATAAAAAAATCCCAGCCTGGCTCTCATCTATGAGCCTGGCTCTCATTATGGGCCGATAACTGGGAGGAGAGTTGGGTCCTTCCCCTCCTTCAGGAAAGCCACTAATATGGCCTCCCCCCAAGAGCGCGGAATGTGCCCCGAATGCCATATTTTATTGTAGTGGTATAAGAGTGTTTCGAGTGTGTCTGTATGTAGGTGTTGTAGCATTGCGTTTGTAATATTGTGTGGGCTTGGAGCTGGGGGTTTACACATGCTCAGAGCACCCCTTAGCTTATGTAGTGAAAACAGGGAGTTGTAAGAAGTCTGTGATTTGTTGTTTCGTGTAGGCACTTCTTTTCTCTAGAGTCATTATATTTCAGGAAAGTGTACGTGCACTGTGCTGAACTGGACACTTGTTCGAAGTGTTGTGCGAGTGTGTTAGCCTGGTCTTTCTGTGTGCCCCTGTTGTACTAACCAAGGGCAGGATGTGTTTCTAGTTTCCTTTGAGATTTCGTATTCGCGTACGGACTTTGTGTTATGTGCACGAGTTAAAGAATATCAAGAAGGTGCACTAACTCGCTAGTTTGCCCCACGTCGCACACGTTTTCCAAATGCCTTTGCCCGTTTGAACACAAAGGGATTATCCGACGTGGGGTACCTTCGAAGAATGATACCCCGTGACTTGTTCTTTGCCTCGCGCGCCCGCCCGCCGACAGTCATCATTCTACCACGGCCTTCTCTGGTTGCTCGGAGCACCAGAGGCGTGGGGAATAAACATTTCGGTGGCGTCGAGGATGTGCCCCGCGAGGATTTGGGTAGCTTCTTTAACGTGTAGGTGTCCTTTAAATGTGTGGTGCCGTTTGGATGTCTCTGCAAATGTATTCCGATCAGCTTTTGCTTTATTGAACTTGTTTTGGAAAGGTGGGCTGCGTGAGCCTTAACCTATATATGTTAGGTAGATGGGGAAGTGGTCACTCCCATATGGGTCCATGCCCACACGCCACGCAAGACATGGAAAGATAGTTGCAGAACCAATAGCTACGTAAAGATTTGAGTACGTATTGTGTCCTTAGTTGTGGCATGTAGGCTGTTTCTTGTTGAAAAGGCATGCTCCCAAGGATATGACAAACTTCTCTATCTGGCCACCTCGGGCATCCGTGCCAGAAGGCCCCCAAAAAGAAGTGTGTGCATTAAGGTGGCTTGTGAGGATGTATGGTTCGCGCAGCTGGTCAAGAAGCGCCTTGAAGTGAGAGCTCGAAAATGCAAAATCAGGAGGAATGTATATGGAGCATACCGTTATCAACTGATCAAATATTATCGAGCGGATTGCTACATGCTCATCGAAACTGTTCAAAAGGAGAAGGCGGCATGCTCAGGATATCTTGGCAAATATTGCACCAAACACATGGAGGCGTGCTAGGAATATCTTGGCGATTATTAACACACCACCCGACGAAAGTCTGTAGCCAACGCTGTTCTTTCTGAATACCATGTAACTATTGTAGATATTTGTGTGATTGGAATTCAAATGTGTTCCCTGAACACACATAACACTTGGCTGATTAGCACGGTGTATTTCGTACATATAGGCAAGATTTTTAAGAGGGCCTCTGCAGTTTCATTAAAATATGTTTGCTCTTCCCATTATGAAGTTTCGGAACTACTGGAGTATGTTGTCTATGTATCTTCTTTCGGGGCTTGGACTCTCGAAGGGGGCTTTTTTGGTCTCTTTACAGGTTTTGATGGAGGGTCCCGTACCTTCTGCTGCGACAAAGAGAGGAACTGTCCCATGTTCATGTCCTAGGGGTGCCCGATAAACCACGCCCCCATGACTTGGCACTCATTTGGATGTCTTTCGTTTTTTTAGCTGCTACCGCTGAAGGTGTCGGGGGTACCACATGTGGCAGGGGCGGTGCGTCAGAGGGACAAGTCTATGCGGTACCCCCGCGCTGCATCCTTTCCGTGGCCTCTAGTGGAAGCAGGGGCAGTGAGAAAGGAGGGACCGAAGGGGCATTGGTCCCGACGGTGACTGTTACCACCACAGCCGCTGCTGGCTCAGCAAACGCTGTGGTGACTAGTTGGGCTGCCTAGGCAACCCAGTGGGGAGTGGGGCAAGGAGTAAGTCCGACTCGCGGTACTGGGTTCCCGCTGAAAAGAGACACCGTTCCGCCCCCTTGGCGAGTGGCGTCAGTGTACCTTCCCAGAGGGAAAGAGGCGAATGTCTTTCACGCCGCTGGGAACGTGATGTTCTGTGTCACCTTTACATTGACGATTTTGTCCTCCATTTGAAATTTCTCGCAGGCCCGGGAGCATGCGGCTTGCGGTCCCCGGCCGTTCGGGCAATTAAGTGCGGTTAACAGACAGTTGTCAGTGGGGGTGTCCTGTGCAGCGCACATTACACAGGTCATTCTTCCACTGAAGAATATATACCATGCTCTAACTGCTGGTACTTGAAGCAGTGGCGCCAGTTTGGTATGCAGGGGCGGACTGCACATCGGATAAAGCCTGAATTGATGTGTTCAGGAAGTTTGAATCGGTTGATGGTTGTGAATATTTGCTTCGTTGGAATTACCTTATCACTCCTTCGGATAGTTATGCGCCTCACGGACGTAACGCCCTGCTCCGTCAGGCCTTCAAGGAGGTCGGCATCAGCTTTGGTCAGCAGGTTTGGCTCAGATATCACACCCGGTGGGCTGTTCAGGCCCTGGTGGGGTGTGACCCTGATGTCCAGATTGAGGATACAGGTTTGTGCAAGCAGGTTGTTTATGCAGGTTGTTTATGCAGGTTTGTGCAAGCAGTTTTCCACGTTTACCTCAACAAGAATTTTTCCGGTCTTTAGGTTTTTAGCCTCATACTTATCACCGAAAATTTCATACAGGAACTTTGAAATCAAGAATACAGAGGTCGACGTTACAGGTTTTGTTGAGTCAGCTGACTCAATCACCAAAAAACCAGAGTAGCTGTCGGGCGTGGAAAATGTGGTTGTTGAGAGTGGCGGAAAAGATGCTTCGGTGCAGCCCCTTTTTCGGGCCGATCATGTTTGGAGAGGGTTTTAGAAGTTACCTCAATGTATGTATTTGAAGCAGGCGACAAAGGTTCTTCTCAAACTTTACCCTGATAGCTTGAGGGGTCCCGGAACTCCATGCCTGGTCGGAGCTTGACCTGGGCTCCGACGGCCACAGTTTGTGTGTTTCGGCCCCTCACCTTATAACTGCTCACTGCCGTAGTTTACAGCATGAGTGCGGGGGCTCGGGGTCCGCGGTGTCGCCAATACTGTCACCAAGAATACTAAGGGTGCCCCGTGCGGGGCGGCGTATACTGTGTTTTCATAGTTTAGAGCGTTCCTCGAAACAATTTGATCCCAGCTTTTCGCCTGTTCCTCTTAGGTCTGGGTCTATGGTATTCTCTATTGGGAGGGCTCTAATGGAGAACCGCTGAATTGATGACATATCCATCATGGTTCCCAGGACTTTTCTCTCTGGAGGTGAGACATATGTTCCGTATGTTCCGTAGGATGGCTGGTCTCGTTTTTTTTCCAGGAGCTACTTTTGTGCTAGGATTGTGGCCCGTCAGATATATTCAAAGTTATTACAACAATATTTAGCGACTGTGAAGTGGTCTTGAAAATTCAGATGCAGGTGCACCGGGCTTCTCTATATGCTGTTGTGAAAATGGTGCTTATTTGACTTTCCTCAGTTCGGATAAGTTCTTGTATGCCAGGCTGATCGATATCCGACTCGTTATCACTGCGTATAAGTTTTCTCGTTTCTTATTTTATTTCTGCAGTCCCGTGTATCGCCGTTTTGCATTTTAGGCCTAATATTCGAATATTCCCTGTATATTTGCGACTGCATGATCGGCTGTGCCACTTCTCTGTAAAGCTGTGCTAATGATTCTTACGCGTATATTTTCTGATATCACACGGTGACGTAATTTTAAGCTTATAACTTGTCCCTGTGGCGCCGTGTATAGCTTGCCACAGAGAGGTCCAGACGCTGTCTTGCCCGAAAGATTGAAATATCTTTTGAAAATCCTCGCAATCAGGAGCCATAAATTCCCTTTAGTTTTTTATTCCAACATAATTTGTTTGGTTTCTGGCACTAATGTAGGTTTTATTAGAGTGTCTCGCGTTCATCTTTTTGACGTCTTTTATTTAGCTGATCATACGTTAGCTCCGGTATTAGTGGAGGTTCCCACCGCGCTTTCATAGTAGCTTAAGTTGCTGATGCAGCTAGCAACCACACGTGCCGGACATACGATTTCTTAGGGTGCGTAGAAAGACCAACACTGCGCAGTCGTGGCTCCTGCTTGAATACCGTATCTTTTTTCGTCTCGGAAGTAGTATCGTTGTCCTCCTTTCCACGACGTAGTAATCACTGCGCTGTACTGCCGCTTCAGGCGAGGCCTCGTATCTGGCTGCCTGCGTTATAGTTTCCGCTTTGCTGCGGTGACGTACTCCAGTGGACGCTTGATGAGCATGGCTGAAAGCGGAGGGCTAGCAAGCACGAAAAAACAGAGAACTGATCCCAATAACGTTTTCGCGTTAACACTCATATGGTTACTGCGCGGCTACGTACACTATCTGTAAAATTGATTCTCGCCAGGATGCGCATGAGCAAACTAGCGACTCGCATGTAGAATGGGCTAGCCGTACTGCACTGTAGCAACGTACGGCCGCACAACCACATAGCGTGTCATTACTTTTCACTAACATAAGAACTTTAATCAACAAGCTAAGCGAACACTTCAATGTTGTTAATTTGTGTAACATCGATATCGTCGTTTTAACGAAACTTGGCTTTCGGGAGAAATAGAAAACCAATAAAATACTGCGATTCAAAAAATCATACATTCTTCACAGTTTTGACCAAGATCATCGGTGTGTTGGTGGAGTAGTGACTGCTGACTTTGATACCCTTGTTTCTTTTGCCGTCCGATTTCCCTTCAGCATGAGCCCTTGGCTGTGTATGTGTGTATTTCTTGTCGGAACTTTATTTCCTGGACCTGTTGTGGACAACGACAACTGCAAACTTCTCTTTCTTTGAGCTGCACGGTGCCCTGAACAAATGATTGTTTCATATCCCAGTCCCTTATCTCTTTATTAGGCTACCTTACCTTCCAATGTATAGTGTGGGACATTGAATCAATCGCGCTCAAATGTGCCTCATCTAAATGCATGGGCTTCGTGAACCTATGCCGTGATTTACTTTCCCACAGCTTGCCCATTGACCAACTCGTATTGCTGCTAGTAGTGCCAACACTTCACATGTAATTCTCACCACTACTCACGAGTTGCTCTCGCGTTTTACTTTATTTGTTAAACAAGACACCACTTATTACTTCACTTCCCCATAAAGGCTCGTATAGCATCAAAAAACGATTAAAATAATATTACGATATCCTAGAGCAGGCATAGCGTAAATGCCAACCGAATAAAATATTTCATGAAGCGATGTCTGAAAAACTTTCCAAACACTCGGTCTCTGAGAACGTGTTCCTTTATAAACAGCATTCAATCACTCATTGATAAAGACTTACCTATAAGAACAGATGCACTGAAACCAACATCCCTTATGGTTTTCTAAACATATAGGCCATTTACAAAAATAGCAGTTTGTTTTGTACAAGAACACGTGTAACGACGCACCCGATTGGTTGGACATAGATTACACCGGAACAGTCGCCAGTGCAAATAAAAATTTTGCTAACACATTACCCAGAATACCTGTACAAGCAAATACGAAAATTTTAGAAAATAGTTAGTGATACCAAAAAAGCTCAACTTAGCTCAACCCTCACTAAGGATTTTTCTCTTCCAGTTCTTCAATGCTGCATTTTCTTAATTACCCATTACCTGCAACTTTCAATGTTGATGTTCTCGCATGTTTTCTCGTTGCGCCCAGAGAGGGTTTGGAGCGTATGAAACCAATACCTGTCGTCTGCTCTGGTGTTCACAAACTAATAACGAATCTGCGACTTTCTTTTACTGGCCCCGACTCAATTAAAAGTTTCTCAAATGTACAGATCTCTTGCCGGAACATTTTCCGCAATCCTTACCAAAAGGTACCCTCCATGCTTATTATATAAAAGGGAAGGGGGTTCCGGTTCACAAGTCTGCTAATCCACAATTTGCTGGCTACTACCATCTAATACCTGTAATGAGTATTCTGTGGAAATGTTCGAGCATATTTTGTTTTCCAGTACTAGTTTGTATTTCGAGTCTAAGATATTTTTGAGTAATTGCTGACATTTTGTCGAGAATATTTATCAGATGAAACGCCATTGCTTTCAGTAATGATTTGTTCGTTATTGTAGATAAGGGCTGTGATTCTGGTTGTGCATTTCTCGACTTCGCCAAAGTGTTTGACTGTGTTTTGTATGATACACCTATTCTTCAACTGGGAAACCTAAAAATCTACAGCAATGTATTTTCGGATCAAACGTTTCTATTTTACCCACTCGAAATACGTCACTGCTACTGATATTTATCCGCATCACCCCCTTTCCCTACTGTTGTGCCCCATAGGGCGGTACTGGGCCACTTCTCTTTCTAGTTTATATTATAGACCTCCGTAGCTGCATCACTCAATCATCTACAAAAGTTTTAGAGATGACTGGGTAATGTATCACAAAATAATTGCCCAGGTATTTTTATGATCTACAGAATGATATCAGTAACGTTGATATTTGGTGCGAAAATGGAACTATACATTACAAAGTACATAACCATGCGAGTATATCTGCAACGTAACTACACGCATTCGTATCTTTCGACTAATAATACACCATCATTTGTTGACTCCTATACATAACTAGGGCTTTATATCTTGAAATATCTTACTTGGAATGTGCATGCCAACTAAATAACTAAGAGTTCCAAACGCATGCTTTGATATTTGTGCTGAAACCTTTACTTCGCACCGTCTTCTGTTGAACTAATACTTTACACGTAACTCGTTCGTCCAAAATAGTAAGCCTGCGCTATTTGGAACGCCGGAGAAATCACGCTCACGTGATTCATTGAAGCCATTCGAAATCGTTCCAGTTGTTTTATCTTATCGCACCACCGCCGTAACAGGAGTGTCGAAACCATAACACATGTTGTTTGCTTGCCTGTCTTGTCCTCACGTAGCATATCCGCACGTACCACCGAAAGTCTGCAGGTACCACCGAATTCGGATTAGGCAAAGCATTCTTTTCCACATTACTCACCTAACAGCCCAGCTAATACTTCCGCTGGATATATTTCATTGCGATCGAACCCCGGTAACAAAGCTCGTGTTCTTTCTACTTGGAATAAACTATACACAGATTGTTTCATTCCAAGAACCAGTGTTGTCTCGAACCATCCAACCAAATCGACGGCTGCCACGTCAACACACTCCCAATGAAAGACCGCCGAACAAAACGTGATTTGATAACTGTGTAGTAATACGGTGTATTACAACTTATGTACTCCCATTGTTGTTAAAGCTGACAGGAGAAGCACCATCCTTCATGACATTGCAGAAATACGAACAAAGCAAATAATCTTGACATTTACCGTACAAAACTGCCTGAACACATCAATGCTGGTTTCATTAGGTGGGGAGTAGGTCCGTATATGCCTTACCCGCACAGCTGATTCAAGTAGCAGTGGTTCGGGCACGGCACAACTTCTTGCCGTGGCACAAATACCTGCGCGAAATGCGCCGCACATGACCACCACAATGAAAACAGTCTTTCCACCGCCTTCACCTGTGCAAGCTGTCAGGGGCCGCATGCGGCATGGTGCCGCCACTGTGAAAAGTTCAACAGGAAAACAAGATCATCAATGTGAAAGTCGCCGAGAACATTTCCTTACGAGAGGCGCGGAAGAGATTCGCCTCTTTCCCTCTGGAGAAGTACTCCGATGCAGCTCGACGGTTGGCGGAGTGGCGTCTGATTTGGGCGGGGACCCAGTACAGTGGGTCGGGCTTGGTGCGCCCCTGCCCCCACGCAAACCAGGCCGTCCAACCCGTCACCACAACGCTCGCTCCGCGAGCAGCTGCTTCGAATAGCACCTGCTAGTCGAAGCAGCTGCTTCGACTAACACACTGCATCGACTAGCACCTCTACCGCACCGGCCATGCCACGTGTGGTGCTCCCGACACTCAATCACTCAAATTTCTTGAAAAGTTATTTGGTATTTAAAAAGGAAAGGCATGGCTGCACACACCCTTCTGGCGGTGTGGCCATATTCGTTGAAAAATCCGTAGCATGCTACCCTATTTTTTTAACACTTTCCTTGAGACTGTACCGACTCGCACAATATTATTTAATAGGTTGATAACGGGAAGCTCCATATACATTCCTCCTAATCTTGCACTTACGAGCTCTGAGTTTGAGGCGCTTGGTGACCAGCTGCACGAACCATATATCTTCACAGGCGACCTTAATGCCCACAATTCTTTCTGGGCTGTTCTCCCGCGAATGCCCAAGGTCGCCAGGGAGGGACGTTTTTAATATGCTCAAGGGCATGCCTTTTCGACAAGAAACAGCCTACACACCATAACCTAGGACACAATAGATACTCATAACTTGACATGGCTACATTCTACGTAGGTATTTTGCCTTGTATGGAATTCGGTGTGGGCACTGACCCATATGACAATGCCCACTTCCCCACCCCTGTAACATATATAGGTGAACTTTCAAGCAGTCTATCTTCCAAGAACAGGTACAATTAGGCAAGAGATAACTGGAATACATTTACAGACACATCCAAATTACAATACACAACCATAACACCCCTACACATTGAAGGAGCTTCCGAACTACTCATGGCAAATATCCTCGACGCCACCGAAAGGTTCCTTGCCCACGCCTCTGGTGCTCCACGCAAACAGAGGAGGCCGTGGTGAAATGAGGACTGTAGGCGGGTGCGAGAGGCCCAGAACAAGGGTGGGGTATCCTCCGTCGGTACTCCCCGTCGGGTAACCTTCTGTTCAAACCGGCAACCAACGGGCAGTCATATGGACAATGTGTGCGCCGTGGGACAAAACCAGAGAGTTGGCACACCTTCTTGATATCCATAAACTTATTCTCTGACACATGCAAAGTTTGCACACATCTACGTAAGCTCAAAGGATAACAGACACACAGCCTGCCACTTGTTAGTACGACAGGTAACATACTACTACTAGCACCCTACTAAGAGGCTTTCATGAAACAACAAAATTTCCCGAAGAAAAGATGTCCCTGCGTGATAGAAAGAAGTCGCACACTACCTACAATTCTCCGTTTTCAGTTCATCAGCTGAAGGCTGCTCTGACCTCATGTAAGCCGTCGGCTCCAGGTGCAGACAAATTTACATACACCATGATAGGACACCTACACTGAGACACCCTTGAAACACTTTCACATCTGTACAATAAAATATGCTTTTCGAGGCACATTCCATGCTGCTGGAGGGAGGGCATGGTAGTGGCTTTCCTGAAGGAGGAGAAGGACCTTCCTTCTCCTGCCAGTTAGGACACCATTCCTTTGACAAGCTGCCTCTGCAAGCTCCCCGCGAAGACAATAAACAGGAGACTCATGCACCTTATTGAGTGCAATGGTCTTCTCGAGTGCTGCCAGGCACGCTTCAGGGCACGGTCATCCACTAATGATCAAGTTGTCGCGCTTGAGTCTTACATACAGAATGCTTTTATTCATAAACAGTTTTGCACAACATTGTTTTACCTTGAGAATGCCCATGGCACCGCGTGGCGGGACCGGATCCTCAGTGACTTGAAGTCATTTGGTGTGTCAGGCAACATGATGAACACTATAGCTAGTTATTCGTCCGAAATAGTATTTCATGTGTCAGTTGGTAGCGCACTCTCTAGGGTTCATGTGCAAGAAAACGGCCTTCTGCAAAGTGGAGTTCTCAGCATAGCTTTGTTTATAGTTAAGACGAACTCCATTGGGAAGGCATTGCCTCCTATATTTTATTATTTATGTATGTAGAAGACGCCTATATATCTTTTAAATCACGCAACACGTTCATCTGTGAGCGTCAGGTCCAGCTAGCATCAAGAATCTTGCCAGCTGGGAAGACAAAAAGGCTTTTAAACTAAACCCAGAAAAAAGCACTTCTGTTGTCTTCTCCGGGAAGCATGGGATCCACCCTGACCCATAAATCACTATAAGTGCGGTTTAGATTCCTATAAAAATGGAGCACAAATTTTTAGGTATAGTGTTGGATAAAAATTCAAATTCATTCCTCACTTTAAAGAACTCAAACAAAAATGCCTTAAAGCAATCATCATTCAGAAAATCGGCCACATTAGTGTAATGGAAGTGACAAGCAACTCCAGTTACGTATTTTTACCAGCATGGTGGGGTTACAATTGTACTTTGGAAGTGCCGTTTATGGTTCTGCAACAAACACGACCGAGTGCTGCATCTGGGGCTTCGCCTTGCGTGTGGCGCTTTTCGCACACACACGTAGAGGCTTGGCCAAGTCCAGAGCCTCTACGCAGAGTGTGATAAATTTTCCCTACATCACGAGATGATGTACATAGACTTGTTGTATGCCTGGAAAACCATGGCCCTCAATAACCACCCTTTTAATTCCACCATTAATAATACATCCTGGCAACAACTCTTTTCATATTGTCCTTCAATTTCTCTGTCTTTTTTCACTTATGATGAAAGGAAAAGCTTCTGAGCTCCCGGTCCTCTTTATAGACATACACAAGACACCTATTATTAAATTTGTGCCACCCTGGAATATTCACCCTGAGTCGGGCGATCTGTCGTTTACGCAGGTCGATAAAAACAGGGCAGCAAAGATTGCGATTGTGCAACATTTCTTGTTTTGACAGGGAAACCACCGATCTGCATAATTTTACAGAGATGCATCAAAGACTGCCACTGCTGTATCTTGTGCTGCACATGGAGAGAACTTTCGGGTCTGTAAGATGATGAATGTCCATAACCGTATTTTTACAGCTGAAGCATACAGAATATTAGTGATTTTTCATCACGTTATCCAAAACCAAATACACAAGTCTGTTGTCTACACGGACTCCGTTACTGTTGTGCGTGCTTTGGCCTCTAGGAAGCAATCTAAAGACTATGTAATTCGTCTGGCTTTTAAGGCTATTATATTTGCATATACCTCAAGCCTGGAATTAACTGCGCTTGATTCGAGACCACTCCGCAATCGCTGGTAATGAGGTTGCGGATAAAATGGCTGCCGCTGCTTCAGTGCAAGGCACAGTTGACATAAAAACAGAACCTTACACTGACATCAAGCCCATATTAGACAACACCTTCGCAGAACAAGGCAAACACACTGGAGTGAACAGACAGACAACAAACTGCATGTAATAAAGACATACTTGCGACCATACACTACTGACACACGCCACAAATACACAGACGTTGCCGTTGATCGGGTAGGGATAGGGCACACACATGCAACGCACCCGTATCTTCTCACGGGATCTTCAAGACCCCTGTGGGAGAGGCCCTATCCGTAGTTCGCATACTCAATCATGTATATAACCCGACAAAACACTACACAAACACTTCCCCCAGCTCTACAAACACCACATTCCACTCCACACATCATTGTTTTTGGATGACGACGCTAAGGTTTCCGTTAAAGTGTTTTTAAACCTCATTGATGTCAAGATGTCAAGATTTTAAACCTCATTGCCTACCATGCATTATCAACACTGGCCCTATACACCAGCCACCACCATTATCTTCAACTGATCTTTCGTTCCTATGGGGTGATTTTAGTGCTTTGTACTTCACTCCTCATACATAACCACTGATTTGGCACTCCTTACACCAGTTGGCCTTGCACCTTAAAAATGCAACCATCATTTTCAAAATGGTATCTTTACGTGAAAAAGTGTGGACATACAGTGGAGGAAAAGTACCAGAAGGCTCCGCAGAAAGTATATGAAACCAGGAAGTGCAGGAAAACGACCAAGGCAGTAAAAAGTGGAGTGAAAGAATTAGAGACAATAACCTTGAAAAAAGAGGATGCACGCAAAAGAACCTCTAGATATCTACAGAATCCGGAAGAAGGAGATTACAAGGGAAAAATTCATTTATAATACCAAAGGGAGTGCATTGTTTTTTGAAGCCCAGGCGGGTTGCCTGCGGAAAAAAAGGCTTATCCGGAGCCGGTACAAAAATAACTGTGCGCAGGCTGCGGCAGGGTTCCAGAAACCAAGTGACTTATTGTAAGGGAGTGTAAGAGTATCCGCCCAGTCCTTAATGAGAGAGCCAATCAGCTTCCGGAAGCCTTTGGCTTCAAGGTTAACGAAAAAAGTCCATAGGACAGCAATACAGGTTAGTACAATAAGGTTAGAATATATGTGGGAAAAGAGCAGAGGTTAATCTGGGAAGACATGCAAACACACAAGTCAGACTTGGACAAAACTTTTATGAAAGTATCTTTATTTCGGTCGACCGTATTTTATTGCGGGATTCACAAATATTTCCCTTATGTAATTATTCGTTACGGAAGTGACGCCAGTACAATCAAGCAGCGTCCTACAATGGGTGCACCCCGGCCCACGAGGTCTTCTTGCTGGGAAGCAACCTAATATACTAATGAGTACGTTTTACTTTGAGTTGTTCGTTTTCGAGTTTTATATTTGAACACGAAAGTGTTTTCTTATGCCGGGATACACGAAGGTTTCACTGAAGCCATATCCGTCATGCAAAAATGACGGCAGTAAACTTTTGCTGAAAGACCCGCAAGCAGGACGTTGTCAAGACAGCCGCCAACCCACAAATCAGGCTGAGCTGCAGGTTTGACTGCACGTTTCCCTTTCGTGTTTTACTGATTCGTATGACAAGGGAATCAACCACAGTTTTTATTTATTTTTTATTTTGATTTCTTGCTTTGAAGTTTTTGGCCAGGCGATTGTACAGCGGCGTTACAACTAAGACCGCTGTGCAACGACACCGGGTTAAAAAGGGGAAGCCGCTATGCATCATCATCATCATAATGGTTGCCTGCACAACGCTCATAGTTGCCTAAAGTTTCTTTTGCTTCCTGCTGTTTATTAAGATGAATCACTCTTAAATTCACCAATATGACGAATTTTATATCTTGGCATATAGTTGTATCCCGAAAAATCTTTCATTTTCAGAAGTGTTATGTAACCAAAAAAAACGCTGCAAACATTTGCATGCTAGGCAGTGACAGTGGTTCAGGCGCCCTTCATTTATGCTTCAGTTCTGGGAAGATCTTCCGCCATTTATGTAACTTTCGCTGAGCTTTTACACGTATGAATCTGGCAAAAAATATTTTTTCATGCTTTAAAGAACTTGCATGCCTAGTTACGACCACAAAAGAGAGGGAACCACCAGGTGATATTCTATGCCCATTAAATTTTCCAATCTGCGTAACTCAGTTTGTATATATTTACGTGCGGACTAAATATTTCTGTTGCGAATGAAACCTACAGGTGGCGTAACTCACTATTTTTATTGTATGTGGTACAGCGTGACCGATATAAAGAGACAAGCAGTTTTCTTGCCAATGTTGACTGCTACTTTGGCTTCGGTTGAGGAGGAGGAGAAGAAAAACTTCATCACAGCGAAGTCGAGCGCAATCGTAGGTGGGCTGTTTAGTCCAGGACTCCGTTGCAGTGGCCTGCAGTCTTCGCTCTTCCACCGAGCGAAAGCTGCTTACTCAGGTCTCAGCTGGCAAGCTCACTCTCCAACTGCTCGTGAGTTGTTTTAGGTATTGGATCAAAGTCTGGGTTTGACTGGCATTCCGATACCATATGGTAGAGCGTAGGTTGGCTGCGGCAGTGTTTGCACGCGGGGGGGTAGAATAATGTGAGGTGGATTGCGTGTGCAGCTTGAAGTGTTGAAATGTGTTAGTTTGATGCTGTTTTCCCACCACTGACTTCGTTTCAGAAGCTATATCATTGTATTTTTTTCATTAAAGCAAGCTCGTTGCAGCCCACAGAATATTTTTTGCAAGTATAGGATATATTTATTACTGAACGCTCCTCGTAGTCTTCCCTTTGTCGCAGTCTTCACGTGCATGTTTTATGGTTGTTTCTTTTTGAATTTTCAGCTTAATGGAGAACAAACCTTAGAAGAAAACATCGCCGACAATGCCGCAGTGAAGGTTGCATTCGCGGTAAGTATTTCGTATTGGATAGACTCAGTACACCTTTTTTTCGGGAGGTGCTGGAAACCCGCTCACAACTTTCATGATCATACCAAACCTGTTACGGTGTTTCGGGTGGCTACGTCGGACGTCTACCTAGTTCCCGCGTTCATGTTTTACGACGAATATTGTCTGATAAATGGTTCGGGCATGCTGTCAAGAATTTAAGAAATCAATTGTTCAACAGAGCGGAATTGGGTACAATTTTAGAACTACAAGTGTCGCCCGTACGCCCGGTCACCGCGCCGGCTTTTCCTATGCCAGGTGCACCTTGCCCTATAGCGAATATGTTAACGTGAGACGAGTCGTTTCCTTCATTTTTTAGACTCAATATGGTTATAATTTTTTGCAGCTGCAAAAAGAGATCTCCGTGAGAGAAATTAAACTATGCCACGCATTAACCGAAGTTTCCTTTCGAAACGCTCAGACGCGCTGACGACCGGGTCCGTCGCTTCGGCAGACTGCTACTACATCTCTCGCCACACCCGTGTGTGGCGAGAGACCAGCAGAGAACGATTGATCTCTTAGATGCGCAGATGTTGACGTCGCATCGGTGGACTGATGACTGGCGACTGGTGGCATCTGTTGACGTCGCTGATGTTGACGTCACATGTGTTGACTGGTGACACCCACTTGAAGTGCACCCGGTCCCCTGCGTTTGCCCAGCGCATATAAAACTCTGTTTGGAATGGTCCCCTGACATCCGCATCGCAATTAAGCGTTCTAAAATGGCTTTCGAAACTCGTGCAGGACGGCAGGAAGCATTGGAGAATTACTGCGGCGAAATTTTGGTACAGCCGAATACTAAAATATGTGGCCAGCGGCCAATCTCACTGCTAAAGCGAGCACAAGTGGAGACTTGCAAGCGCGCAAGACTTGCGCGCTTAGGGGGGTTGTTAGAAGTGTCGCCTTGCGTCTTCTGAAGGCGTAGCAAGGGCTGTGCTTTTCTGCCCTCCTCAAGTTCACGAAACGGGATACAGAATGCACAAGAATTCTGATAGTTCATTCGATTATTCAACGACTGTCCCTGTTTCCATTATTTTAAATGCATAGTTTGGGTCCGTAAAGCCAATCAGAAAATGAGAGAGGTGCATTATTTTGCACAACCTTGTTAGCTAGGTTCAGAATGCGTGCTTGTACAAACGGTCAATAATATGCCTTTTTATCACATACTCAAGTTGGGTAAAGGTGAGCGTGGTGTCAAGTGGTGGTGGTATAAATAGGTTTCCTTCTAAACCAGGTTGCTTTGGCAATCCTCAGGTAACATCTTCAAAATCATAGAATGTGGATTTGACAGGCGAGCAAACGCAACGTTTTTTGCTTTATTAGCCAATATGTTCGGACTTTAGGAACAGCCCTCCAAACCAGAGAAGTAGCGTCTTCTCTAAATAACAAAAGCTCGCAGTTTCCCTAACAACGGGATTACACGGAATTGAAATGTTTACTTCAATTACCCACGCTAAGTAATCCGATCGCTTAGTACTTTTCTTTGTTATGAGAACGCTGCAATGTGAAATCTATATCAACTTATGACTACACAAGAATACAGGCGCATGCGGTCACAGATTGCATATTTTATAGAAAATACGTGAAAAGTGAAACCGACGACATAAATTGCATGGTCATGTAAAGTGAAATGGGAAGCACGTCGGCAACGCTTTTCAGCTCACATTACAAAAAAAGTCTATAATGAAAGAATGCAGGGTAAGGACCGAAAAAAGGCGACAGAGCATGTTAACAGTAGGTACAAATTTTAATGTTTCTATTATTCAGAGCGTGAAGCGGGTGATCAAAACAAGCCACGTTAGAAACCAGCTTCTAAACATCTTATTAAATTGGAAACAAGGTTAGTTATCTGTAAGACCTCTATCTGTAAAATTGTCTCATGTAGGTACGTTAGGTAGCGCAGAACACAGTGCCCAGCGCGTAGGAATAATGAATGTCACCCAGCACATCGCAGCTCACCAACGCTGCACCTGATAAACGTTTCTCCTACACCGTCCTTAGTGCTCCAACCGTATAGTATCAGTTCCTACCACCCAAGGGTATAGTGGCCGCATTGGCTGCTGTCGGTCTTTCGGGTCGGTCCTTCGGCATCAGTATCGGCATTCCACAGCCGCCATTCCCCTTCCTTCACGCCTTTAACGCGCTGTACTGGAGGGCCAACCGATTCTTCAACGCGTTCCCGCATGCGCAGGACTTAGTGGAACTGTCGAAACAGCGTGACACCAGAGCGTTGGCGAAGACAAGTGGCCACCCGCGCTTCGACTAGACGTCTTTTTAGCAACGTATTCAGTGCTGCGAAGTGCGGTCCCTCGACTCTACAGGGCGCTGCCCTATAGTCGGTCTTCACACTCTCTGGTTCTCTCCTGCCGGAGGAACGGTTGACGAATCGATGCCAAAAGTTTCGCGACAAATCCTAGTTATTGCTCACGTGAAACCCGTTCTACAAAACCCACCTGCCCCACTGGCCTGAGCGACTTCGGCCGCAGCCGCCGTAAATACATGCTTTGGTGTTACCGATCCTCGTTACAAGTATTAACGACTATTCCTGCAAGTGCTGGACTACTACGAAGCGGATTCCTCTCAAAGAACCCCAGGCTTGTTTCCCATTGCTCAGTAGTGAAGAACTCCAAACTTCAATCTCCTCCCTACGTACCCTGCACTGTTTCCACTCCTTGTGGTTCCTTTGGTGAATAAAATGTTTACAGCATCAAGAATAATGCCGAAGCACAAACACTTCGTCCCACAACAAGACTTCTTCGCGCCGAAAATAGATTACGCCTTCAAAACCCTTATGGAGTCATAGAGGATATACCAAGCTGGTTCAAAGGCAGGCCTGAATAAGTTGCGCGGTCAATATTAAGTTTTTATAAAATTCACTCAAGTGGCTATTTGGGCTCGCTGGTCGAACGTGTGTGTCTAGTTCTCCATTCTGTCCGTGTGCAATATGCTCTGTAGATCCCTCATCATGAAATACTGAGTAGTGAGAAAACCTGAAACGGGACTTTTTGCATCTTTTCTTGTGATGCACTTTTTTCATGTTTTGGTGTGATTGGTGTAAAAAAAAGTCCCCCGGTCTATGCTATTTCTAAGGGCTTTGTGGACTCATCCTTAGTGCAGTGATACTTTGCGTCCTTTACCGTTATTTTGAAACAACCTTTCCGCTATGTCACTCATTGGGTAAATGACCTTATCATTTTGCAACAAAAAATATGCTATCAATAAAGAGAGCGTCCATGATTTTTGCCCTTTATGAACAACACAGAACTGGTTCATTTGTTTTGTTTATTGCGACCAACTACTAATATAATAGAAGTGTCCTGCAGTTGTCGTTCCGGTGGCCTAAAGATGATATCTAAGATGCCGCAGATGGGGGAACATTTATTTTGCTTGCACGAAGCAATGGACCGGGCGCGGTATACGAAACACCAGAAAACATACAGAAGCCACAAATTTCCACGAAAATGTACCCATACCTGTGTTACGGTTGCGACACAAGGCGTTCCGGAACGCTACTGGATGGTTGGATTTCTTGGTTGTCGTTGCGTCGGCGACGGTCGCTGGTAGCGGCATCGACGCACTCATGGCCACGTGACGGTGCGTGGTCACGGGTCTGCTCCGCCCAGCCTTGCTGTACCGCTAGAACAGCCTCGCCGATGTTTCGTAACACTGTTCATTGGTGTTCCGAGAAGAGCTCCCGTCTACATCTCGCGCCTCCGCCTTTCTTTCTTTTTCCTGCTCCTCTGAGCCTCGCCGAAAAACCCAGTGATAAAAATTACGGCGAGCACAACCACCCATCCTGAAGCTGTTTTTTGTGATGGCGGGCGCAGGCGACTGATCACAATCACCCGCGACCCCTCCAAAGAAGTTTCGCGCAAAACAACTTAGGAGGCACACGGAGGGCACAGCGAGTAACATCACCCGCACATTTAGAGCAAAACAGGTAAAACGCCTTTGTCTCTCCTGCAGCGCTCCCAAACGATGCAGAACTGAATCTCTGTGAAGCCGGAGTTTTGGCTAGTTGGTTGCACATATCGGGGAGAACAGCACAGGGACGAGGATTAAAGAGATGAAAAAAATGGTACAGGCGCTGATTACCCACTGGACGAACTTTATAGCGGTCACCAATATAGACAACGACACAAATGACGTCACAACTCTACCAACTGTACGATAAAAAACCCAAAAGAAAAGGAAACCTCAAACTGCCAATAATGTACGTGACGCCAAGGGCAACATTCCGCTATCACTGACATGCGCCATCAATGTACACGAGTTCCTTCTGAAGCACTCAATGGATGGTCGGCTAGCCCAAGTAACCCCCTTTTCCCAGTCACATATGCCTCAAAATCTCGCGCGTGCACGGTGCGCCGTCGCACATAGAAGCTTTGCGCTTTGAAAAAAGTCTGGGGTGACCGCCCAGGGCTTACAATGGAAACCAGGTTGCTGCCAGTGCCAACACGTACGGAATATGCCTGCTCAAGTAAGCGTTCATTGAGGCATCTTCCATCGGTCTAATGTACACTGCACCGCAGCTGAGGTGGATCTCGTTGATGCCGTCGTTGCGGCAAGAAACGAAGCTAGTGGCGTGTGTGTCCTCGCATGCCCCCTTCGGAGGTATCACGTCGTTCATAGCTTTCCACACTCTCACAATTTTACTATGTGTGGAAAACACGGCCCTTTTCCCTACATCTGGCAGATCTTCACAAATTCATGTGCACTTTGTGCTCCTACGGAATTACCTTTAGGCGCCCACGCCTCATCTCCACGATCTGCTGCACGGCCTGCGATGTCCTAGATTTTAACAAACTCTCCGCTACAGTCAAAAATAACGTACTCTGGTACCCTCTGTTATGAATCTTTCAGCTTGGCCCTGAAGGCTTCTGAACGGAGTACGATGACACGAATAGAGCACAAACTTCTTCAAAGCCGCTAGCCCGATGCTTCACTTCACCACCTTCGTGTGGGCGAGCAAGAAAGCAGAAAATCTTTCTGGCTTCTAGGCGCATACGTCCAGCATAAATGGCGATCAGAGTAAGTCAGGGTCATATCCATGAATCGGATGGTTCCATCCTCCCGTACTTCCGTGGTAAGCACCAAGATAATTACCACGAAAGAGAACACACCAAGAAGTACTGCAGCCCGGGACGCTGCTTGAGCCTCTCGAGCAGCCGCCATCGCAGGCTTGTTGGCGTCCCTCACTGCTGTGCGTTCCGCTACCCGCTCGTCTGGACTGCCTTGTTACTCGAGCCATTGCCGTAGTCCAGGACACCTCAATTCAAGGTCCCTGCGGTGGCCCATGGACACACCCCCACGTGTCTTACGTGCCGCAGATCCGGGAACACTTTTTGTACGGCAGAAAACGATGGACGACACGCGGTAGGTAAAACACTGAAATAAACACCCGTGTCGCACTTGTCCGCAAACATATACCGGATCACGCGAAATTCTTGCTACGGAAAAGCTTCCCGGTAGGCTTTCGCCTCGGCGTCGTGTCGAGTCGGTGACAGTCGCTTTGTCGCAGCACTGTCACTCTTAGGGCACCATGATGGTTTGTGGTCACGAGGGAGCTCGGACCGACCTTGCTGTACGGCTAGAACAGCCTCACCGAAGTCTCATCACCCGGATTGAGCCAGGTTTCAAGACCAGCCCCCGTGTCTAAAACGCCCCGCTCCTTTCTTCCTTATCTCTGCTGCTCGTCGGCCTCGCCAAGGTACCAATCACGATGATAACTTTAAGTGATGATAAGTGATGATAATTTCGGGTGCAGGCCACTCATCCCTATAGTAAACATAAATAGTTCAGACTGTAAATATACTGATTCAAACCTATATAAAAACACGTCATCTCTGAACCCCTAATAACTTCACCTGCTTCAAGACAGAGAGTTGAATGAAAGGGGAAAAGCGAAAACACGGGTGTGTTCTACATTTATGCGAGCAGTGAAGTTTCCCATGTAGCCACAATTAACCAGGCGCCCTACGGTACAGGGCGCCCCATCGGTTGTGTAGCGTTTGCGCATTACACTTTTATTTAAATAACTATTGATAAAAAGGCAAAGCAAAGACGTGTTTAAAAAGTAGGAACGATTTTATGCACTGGAGCCTTCTCATTCAAATAGTGCATTCTCGATTCTACGTTCTGTGATTCGATGAATATACATTTAGCCACTAAAGTAAGAATTAGAATATTTATGGTAATTTCGCAGATTACTTGCGTGTATAATGTGAAACGAATATTACAGACTCTTCGAAACATGCTGGAGGATTCCCCTGCTGTTGCCTTGCCCGGCCTTGAAAACTTCACGTCCGAGCAGCTGTTCTTTATATCATTCGCATTGGTAAGCGCAAACAAAATTCTCACGTTTTATATTGTTGCGTTCTTTTTGCCACAGCACCTGAACTCAGGCGAAAAAATTCCCGCGTATTCCGTTTTATCTGGTACATTTTGTCCAAACAAGCTTTCAACGACTTACAAATCAATGAGGGGTTCTAAGATAGCCGAAAGCACAGTGCTGAAGGTTCTTAAAACACTTTCGCACTTTCTCTAACAACCGTACAGCATTAATAAACGAGTTAATAAATGTGTGCACTATTTTCAAACGTTTGGAAAACATACCTAAGCTGAGCACATTACACAAATTATGAAGTCCCTCAAACATTTTTTTCTATTTTAATTGTGATTCAAATCGATTTTTTTCCCGTATAGTTGACCGATGTCATACAAGCAATCCCAACATTTTCTTCCCGCTTCCTATCAGTTGCAAATACAAACTAAGAGCATAGCGAATGCTAAGGTAATTCTAGGAACCCACCAGCCTATTAAAAACCATGCATCACTGCCCTGCACTGGGCACGTCTTCATCCTCTGACAATGCAGTGGCAGAAATAAATGCGTGAATGCTTTCGTAGGCCTGCGGCAGGGTCTCCTGAGGCATGGTTTTTGTGACCCGTGGTAGAGAAACAATTTGGTTAACCTTGGCCGAGGGTCAGTTGCTGCTTACTGCTATTTTGAATAATATGAAAGACGAACTTCTGAGCGATTTTAGCTTTTTTGTGTCACACTCCAGCCTTCTTAAAAAGACGTTTGACAGATACTGAACAATACAATTACCAGACTTTCGGCGACCAGTTCAGTATGAAAACCTCTGCATTACCCTCCGAACACTATTCTCCTGATACACAAAATCTACACATGCATTTGCCCTGATTTTTTATATTTTGTTCATCTTTCGCCAAAGTAGCCGTTTCTGACTCGTAGACTTGTGCTTCATTGGCCGCTCTACTACATTCGCGGTGCACTAGCTTTCAGTTCAAAGACCTACGTGGGAAGCAAATGTTCATCGGTAGTTTTATTTGAGCTCTAGGCTGTCTTCCGCCTTATTTTGGCGCCCAATATACGAAGCTTGTTTGCTATCCTTACGCATTATTGTTACCATTCATACTCTCAAGCGGATTCGGTTGAATGGAACCAAATATATATTATCTATTTTGGCAAGGAGCAATAGGGACGAATGAAAACAGAAATTCTAAATAAAATGTCACTTGTAAACAGTAGCATATCTGAACGAAGGGTTTTTAGGTGGTGGAAATAAAAAAAAATTCCTTGACTTTTTTCTTTTCAAAACGCAGCAGTTCTGCGAGAGTGCTTCGTCTGCTTCCATGAAGAACCAAATCGAAACTGGTGAACATGCTCCATATAGATACAGGTGAGTATATTTTGCAGCAGGTCCACAACTGAATAAACAAGAGGACACAGTATTTCAACAAAAAAACAAAACAGTTTAAAACGGCATAGTGGTCCCCTATCATAGAGCAGTAAAACATTCATCAGTGCGATAGAGCCAGTTCATAGTTCTCGCCGCTTTGTTTATTTATTTATTTATTTATTTATTTATTTATTTATTTATTTATTTATTTATTTATTTATTTATTTATACATGTATTTATTTATTTCTTTCTTTATACAGGTATTTATTTATTTTTTCAATGTGCCTTACAGGCCAAACAGAGCATTGGGTAAGAGGGGACTACCAAAGAGAATCATCACAAAACAACACCACGAGTTATACAATAACTGCACCAATTTATTATACATACACAGGTCAGTGCACAACAAAAGAACATCATCACAACAAGCATGACAAGAGAATTAATACAAGCACTAATAGAATCATGTGAAAAAACTTGTGGGAGCCGTAACTGCAAAAAAAGAAGCATCATGTTGTTCATAGAAAGGAATGGGAGCATTGCAATCTGGTGGTTTTACATGAAAACAATGCTTGCGCAGGTTATGGTTGAATGTTGTGGGTTAGTCAGCGATGCGATATTATCAGGGAGATCGTTCCGCAAGTGGATAGCACGTGGGACAGCAGATGAATTAGTTAGTGGCGCCGTAGATTCTGAAGAAGCCGCGTTGATTGAAAAATCTGCGTGATGTGAAAAGAGGGCTTATAGTGGGTAAAGGGGGGGTCTGATACAATAAATATACTTGTGACAAATGTATCGATGCGCTATCTGCCGTCGTAGATGCAATGGTTCTAGTAAAAGACCGTGTTTTATTTTTGTTATGCTCGAACGAATGTCAAATGATTTGTATAGAAACCGCACCGGGACCATTTTGTACGGCCTATTTTTTGTCAGTTTTGATAGCGGGACAAAACTCAGGATGTGAACTCTAGCTGTGGTATTTAATAGGCTTGTTGACGAATGTTCGACTGAAAAGCATGCAAATTTCGACGTAAGTATCCTAATGACCGTGAGGCTTTACACAGAAGTCGTTAATGGGGGTGAACCATGAAAGCTTTGCAGTGGGGATCACGACTAAGTATTTTTATGTTACTGCCTCAGGAAATAAACGATTCTCCACGAAATACAAAAAAATGTTGTTATTACGCTTTTGGCTAAACTATTTTATAATGAATTTAGTTAAGTTTAAAGACACCAGCCACGTGATGCACATCGCAAATAACGTTTAGGTCTTTTTGAAGCGTTACGTGGTCAGTGAGATGGCTTATTTTCTGGTAAATTAGGCAGTCGTCAGTAAAGCAAAACGCGCATGCCAGATGAGACGCGTGAAGGTAGGTAACAATTAAATATCAATAAAGTACGCCACCGAGACCGCTACCTTGAGGCACACCCGAAGTAACAGTGGATAGCGGCGAGGTGTAATCCTTCACTCCCTAGAGTTAACAACGCACAAAAAGGAAGTTACGTAGGCAAGATTATGTGAAAGATCCTAGTCGAAGAGCGGACAATTGAGGGATTAAACAGCAATGGGCTACAATGTCAAAAGCTTCAGAAAAAAGAGGAAAAATGAAGTCCGTTTGCAAATTACTGTCCATGGTATAGTGCAAGTCAGTGGTAACTTCAATTATCCGCGTTTCACAAGAAAAACCTTTTCTAAAGCCGTACTTCTTGTCGAAGAAAATATCATTCCTTTTGAGGTGAGAGGTAATCCAGAAGCGATATTACGTTCAAGCAATTTGCATCAACTCGACGTAATGAAATAGGGCGGCAGTTTTCGGGGGAATTTTTATTTACAGATTGATATAGTGGCACAACATTATCTATTTTCCAATCGCTCGGCTACTGTCTGGATTATAAGTACCGCAAGATGATGTGGTACAAAATCTAACTTGAAAGGGACTTATTATTTTCTGTATTTTCGAATTAATGTAACAACTCTTGCGGAGGTGAATAGTTTAATTTTATTTATACGACATTCTATCACTTCGGCAGTAAGGACGGTCGGTTGCATGTACGGACAGTCTAGGTCATAAAAACAACGAACATGGGAAAAATCCTCCCTAGTAAATACTGACGAAAAAAAATATGTGAAATACGATGTGGCAGTCACTCGCCGGAACGGGAAGGTGCTCAGCATTATGTAATACAATAATATTAGTATATTACTTGCAAAACTATCTGGGGTGCGTTTTTAGGATAGAAGGTAGTTCACTCGAGAACAATTTATTTTTAGCAGTAGTTATGAGCGACAAGTAATTCGGCAGACAGTACTGCAGGAGGGCAATAGTTTTGTAATATATAATATCTCTAGCTGTTTGCTCATTTCATCTTCATTCGCTTTGTTTTAGTCGTAAATGTTTTAACATTGCAGCCAGGACGCGGTAAAGGTAAGTGGTAAGTGTTACAATGAGCATATTATGATCACATAAGCCCTCCCTGTTCAAGACAGGCTGAACACTTTTGGGAGAACCTGTAAAAACTAAATGCAAATGTGAGATCATCGGGTAGATTCAATATCTACTTGGAACAGATTGAAATCTAAAGTTGTATTAATAAGTACTAAAGAAGCGCGGCAGGGCGACGTCAAATAAAGCCAGTCCACGTCGGGGAAGTTGAAGTCACCAAATAGATAAGTTTCGTCTGCGGCACATTACTGGGCAGCCGTAGCCAGACTGATACGCAAATCATTCAGAAAGAACAACGGATGATACGGAGGACGGTAACAAACACCTATTAGTATTTTATTACCGCCCCTAAACAAGGAACCCATATGATTTCTATGGTAGAGTCTTATGTTGCAAATATGAAGAAATGCTTTTCTTAACCGCTTGTAAAACGCCCCGGCCAGTTCTGTGAATACTATCATTACGATACATATTATATGCTTTGTTATCAGGAATGATTTCGCTATCGATTATCTCAGGGTTCAGTCAAGTCTCTGTTAGGGCAAGTATGACGGCCCCAGTATCATCTATCTATTGGGGAACACGCTTGGTTATGCTTATGCAGTAAGCTCCGGATGTTGGTTAAGGCAATTGATTATGACTTATTCCGTGCGAGGTGACAGGGGCAGATTAGCAGTACAGAGGCAGATTTTGCATAAGACGACAGTGTCTGTTGCATTATCGTAGAAGTGCGTTTTTTTATCAATGTGCACTTGCCTACAGTCAGCTTAAAAGGTTTATCTAGACCTCGGGCAAGCTATACTAATTTCCTGCTAGCTAGCCGAGTAGAAAAGGAACGTCTTCACCGGTAGTGCGATCTGTGCCTTTTAGTTTGTAAGCACCGCCCAGGATATTATTCTGGTCTTTGAATGAGGTGAGTTTTGCAATTATTCGACGGTTGTTTTCCGCCGTGACGATACAAATCTTTGTACAAGTTCAAATTGAGCACGGGGTGTTGAAATATGCAGCTTTTTGGAACAGAGAGTGAATATTGTTTTTCAGATCCCGCCCAAGTTTCTTTTTAGTCATCCTCAATTCCGAGAGAAACAGCACGTTTGACCGTCGCAAGCAGTTCTGAGAATCATCTCACCTCGATGCTATAGTTAGAAGCTGGGTAGCGATAGTTTGTAAAGCGTTGTCGCTTGGGAGGGCACCGGTTGCACTTGAAAAAACATTTGATCTGAGCACAGGAATCTGTGCTCTCAATGTCTGAATTTCGTTTCTTGCAATTTCCTGTTTATCCTTGACAGCCATACGGACAGCAAGTACAGCCCCAAGTCCAGTTTTCAGCTTGCCTATTGCTGATAACGCGGAGTCAAACGCCTCATCCTACGCTTCGCTCATTGGACTGGGATTGGCTTCTACGTCACCCGATAACAGCAGCAGCCGCAATAGCATCAAATTTGACAGAACAGATGGCATATGAGACAAATCAAAGTTACACGGTTTTTCACATCAAGCAACTCCGGTGGCACGACACCGCTAACAACAACCGATTTTCTATTCTTCGCAAAAGCAGCAGAGGTCCGGTACTTAACATAAAACAACTCCACGGGGTAGCGTACCATCGTCGAAGCGGTGCCGTGCCCAAAGTGGATGACCGCTAAGTGCTCTCTATCTTCTGCGCCTCCGGTGACACCAGCAGCGGTGTCGTATCCCTGTTGCCAGACGTAGGAAACAGATGAATTTAATTTTGGCGGGGGGGGGGGGGGCGGCTGAGGGTGAAGTGGGATGCATTCTAAGGCCGAAATTGGTGATCGGCAGCGGCGAGTTCCGCTCTATGCGGACAACACACATAGGTCAAGAGCTTAAAGGCCTGAAAGAACAGCACGGGTGAGCGTACCCTCGTCGAAGAGGTGCCGTTCCCAAAGTGGATGGCCTCTATCCACGTAGCCAGGCGTAGAAAACAGCTGCATCCAATGTTGGCGGGGAGAGCTGGGATGCATTCCAAGGTCGAAATTGGTGATCGGTAGCGGCTAGTTCTGATCCATGCGGCCAAGTCCCGGAGGCCCAGAGAGGAAAGGTCTGAAACAACAGCACTGGTGAGCATACAATCGTAGAAGCGGTGCCGTGCCTCCGAATGCTGCTAAAGCGAATTGATAGGGTTGGGGTTTGAGTTACTTAGTTTTATTTCAGTTATAAATAAAAAGATAAGGATAAATTAGTCGATGGGGGCTAAAGAATGCTTCACTGAGGCTTCTTATTTAGGTACACAATATTGCAGCTAACGTTTTTTGTAAACGGGTGTACATTGGCGTTCTGTAGATTTTATTTCGGTTATAAATGAACAGACGAAGCAGCTGGAAGTGTGATAGCTAATAAGGGCGTTACTCGGGGTTTCTTTTCAGGCATCAAACTTTGTTGCTAACTATTTGTGAAATCTAGCGTCTTTTAGTGCTCTTTGCCTATCACCCAGTGTTGGCTAAGATGTGGGATAAAGCATTCACGTTTAGCCCTGCAAGACACAATATTAACGTATTCTTCACAATATAGCTGCGAATCCTGCATTGTCGTTGTTTACGTGCGTTTTCTTTTACCGTTCGCCCGCTAGTTTGCGTTATCTGTCCTTCAGTCGGAGCGCGTGTTTTATCTTCTCTCTTGTTACGCTCCATGGATTATCTTGTTTATTAGGGGGATGTTTCACCCTGTCATCACTAGAACTGAAAATTCGTTGATCTACAATGTTCCCTGTGTAATTCGACGGTTCGGGAAACAATCACCCCAAGAGATAAATACTGGCAAAGCAGAACCCTGGCTTTAGATTCTCCGATCCTCACGTTAATACGTTAGGCTGTTGACTGCTTCGTCGCAACTGTGCCTTCTTTGAAGTTCCTAGCGGCGCAAAAGTTCGCTCTAATAAGCTGCTGTTTTTTCCCGGAGAAACATGTGTCGCCCGTGGCTACAGGACATCTGGTGGAAGTGCTGGGTACGCTTCTATTGTGCTCTCTACGCCCTCTGAAAGCCGCCAAGCAAGTCCAACTACAGAGAGCGGCCGAGTGCCAGTTTTGCCGCCCGAGTTTTTTCTCCTACCCGAAAGAACCAAGGGAACGACCGGTGCTGCACGGCCATGTTGCAAGAAGCTACTTCACCAGTGGTCATGCATCAATCCACCAGCCAACATCATTTAACGGGTAACCTTCAGGAGATCCTCAGGAATGGCGGCCACATATGGAGCTGCGGCGGGCAGTCAACCGTTGGGACGACAACAGAACACTGAGACAAGTATTTTATCTTGCGGACCTAACCGCATTTGGTTCGAGGACCAAGAGCGCACCCTGACCACCTTGAAGGTATTGAAGTTTGAGTTTTTGAAAATTTTCACGGCTGTGGCAGGGAAAGAACCGGCTGACCTGTTGCTGCAGGCGCGCCCGCAGTATCGCAGTAAAAGCGCGTTGGTGTTTCTTGAGTAAATTCAGCGACTATTTCCCCCTGCAAACCCAATATTGACAGAAGAAATGAAACTAACTTTTCTGATGCCACGAGCAAAGCAAGAACTCTCTGTTTGCCTTATTCCCAACCACCCTAATACTGTGGTCGAAGTAGCGTCTGCGGCGTTTAGAACGACAGAAGGCGTTTGAACGACAAACGTGGCTGTAAGACTGTTGAATCAATGCGCTGGTTCCAGAGACGATTAGTACCAGGGTTCTCATTTCCGATACACTGCGGTAGACCATCCGCGCGTTTGCAAGGAAGGAGCTGTGAAAACTCTTCCGAATTACGCCACAACCCAGCTCTCCTCCCTGACCGATGAGCCCTGAGAAGTTCACCACGAACTGGGAACTAATACGCGACAACACGAACCCCGTTAGCCACAAGCTATTACTTAGGTGGATGCTGGTCACCGACCCCGCCATCTCCAACTCACTTTCAAGAGGCCCCACCATGGCGCCGTCCGATGTGGCCCAGCCGACACCCCATTGTGCATAACACGACGTCGTGGAAGACTGACGTACCGCGAACGCCCGACCAGCGTCCGCTTTGCTAACACTGCGAAGAAGCCGGTTACATTTACAGTCGATGCCCGTATGAATAACTCGGCGTTCGCACTTTGTCCGTCGACGCTCCATGCCCTCTGCCCGGCCAACGGCCACGTGAGATCGAGGAGTACCTGAAGCGAGCCGTGGCCCAGCCCGTTTGAAACGTTCTCTGCTGTCCTACCCATTGCTATCGCCGAGATACAGCAGATATGGTAACTCCGCACGAGGAAAGGTTACCTCTCCCACTAAGCGATAATTGAAAGCAGCCGATACTGGATGTGAAGTGGCACTATGGCGAATCTTAAAAAGCCTCCAATGACGCAGCGACACAGAGAATACCATGGATTACGACGCGACCACAACCAGGCGGCCAAATTAACCTCAGGCGTGTCCGTAGTACACGGTGAGAGCTTCACGGTGCGACCAGTACCGGTCAGGACCAAGCCTGCCGTTAAGAAGACGATAGCAACGATTGGAAACAGTGTCCCAACATCAACACCGACAAGCAGATATGCGACGCCCCGACGCACATGCAACTCGATGAAGGCGGCGTCCGACGCCCGGTGGTCCATCGTTGGCATTAATGTTGTCGTTGCCCTCATAGACCATGGAGCCGACTACACAGCAATAAGCAGATAAGTCCCATCTACGTTGAAGGAATTTATGACCAGATGGGACGTTCAGGAGGCCAGCTTATAACGTTAAGTGGAACGTGCACATCGCGCATCACTATAGATGGCACCATGTACACTTCTGCGTTCGTCATTTCGACTAACTATCCATGGCGTTTTTTCGTAACGGACTTTCTGACGGTCTAGGGCGCAATAATTGATCTGCCGGCCAGGTCTATGCATTTTTCTGGTGATCACTCTATGTCACCGTTACCGGAACCCACACACCGTGCTTCTGTACGGCTAGCGATGATCACGTCACCCTGCCACCCCACACAATCTTGATAAACACCGTCTTATTTGAAGATTCTTTTCCTGACGTCGACGCTATCGCAGAGAAAACTGAAAGGTTGCTTCTCCACGGTGGTCTTTGTCGCAAGAGGCATTGCGCAATTTAAGCAAAGCAAACCCCAGGTTCCGTTTACTAATTTCATTGAGGACGGCCCGCATTTAAGCAAGGGCGTTGCAGTCGCACTCCCAGAAAAAGTGCAGTAATAAAGTGACTCGTCATGGTCGCTAACTCTGAACGGGCACCCGAAGATGCCTTCAAGCTTCAGCATTCCTTCGACGTGAACGTAGCGCAACCGCAAGAAAAATGGAACAAATTATTGCCTTTCCTGGGGTGCTAACGCAAGTGTTGTACAACTAAAAATCCGTCAGACACCTTTTGAGTTTATTACGTGCGACTGAACGAAATCCACAAAAAGAACGTGTGCTGCCTTCCCAGAATCGACAACGCCGTTCCACACCTATTCAACGAAAAATATTTCTCATCGATGGATCTGAAGGCAGGATACTGGCAAATTCAAATGCACGGGAGAAACCGAAATAAGACTGCAATCAGAGCCCTGAACGGCCTATACGATTTCAAGGGCATGCATTTTGTTCTCACCACGGCTCCACAAATGTTTGAAAGAGTCACGCAAAATGTCCTAGCTGGCCTTAAGTGTCACAACTGCCTCGTATACCTCGACAGAGTTGCAATATTCGCCCGGGCTTGCGACGAACACCTTGCAAGGTTGAAGTCTCTACTCGAGGTCATTCGTAAGTAGGGGAAATGCTGAAGCCTGAAAATTGCCGCTTCTTGCACGAAGAACTGAAGTTTTTTTGCCCCGTCGTCAACGACGCAGCAGTTCTCCCTGAGCCGGCAAAATCTTCTGCCAGAGAAGTACCCAAGACCGAAGAAAAAGAATGGCGTGTGAAGATTCCTGGAACTGTGCGCGTACTACAGGAGCATGGGCCGCATGTTCACATGCATTGCAGGCCCACGGACGCTCTTCAGCTTGGAAAACACCCACGAGTAAGCATCCTTCGAGCGGCAACAACGCCTGCAAATCCCGCCTGTCGCCAAAACGGAATGCACACCAACGCCACTAATATAATATTTGAAGTCGTCGTCGTGCGGACGCAAAGCGGATGCGAAAAATAAAATCGCCTATGCTGCCGTGGCGTGTCGAAGACAGAGAACAACCACTCAGCCTCTAAGGTAGAATGCCTCGTTTTACTATTGGCCACTACAAACTTTCGCACGTATGTGTATAGTAGGCGTCCAAGGTTGCGTCAGACCTCCGTACACTGTATTGGCTCGGCAATGTGAAGAACCCCTGTGGCCATTTCGGGCCGTTTAGCTTGTGCGTGAAAGATTTCGACGCTACAAGCGTCTATAAATATGCCAGGATGGTGACACTGACACCGACTGGCTGTCTAGCGCCCAATCAACCCACCACCACGAGAATGATACAGCCCGTTCCCCGAGTCGTGACGGAGAGCGACCTAGCCACCCAGCAGCGTGGTTACCCCCAGTTACACGTCAATATCGACTACTTCCATGACCTCAACGACACGGTGCCAAGGTCCTTCGAACGCCGCTTCCTTGCATGCAGCCCCAAAAACCCCTCCTCTTGAACAAAAATTCCAACGCCGTAAAAATAACAAATTACCCTTTTGTCGTCCCCAGAGACCTTAGTGCTGACACTTTAGAAGAGTGTAGGAATGACCCGTCTTCCGAACTTCCCAGCAAAGCAAGCCGTCTGAAAAAATCAAGGAGACATACTACTTGCCTTGCCTTACATCCGAAGTCTCCCACTACGCCCGTAGCTGCCGTGACTGCTTACGGCAAAGGACGCCGCCGACGAGACCCGCCGGACCTCTGCAGCCATCACCTTCCCATCAAGCCACTACCACAGATTCGTATGGACCTTCTGGACCAGTTCCCTACCTCGGAATCCAGAAACAACTGGGTGGTTGTTGCGACAGAGTCATTCCCGCACTACCCAGATAGCGCCTGTGTTTAATGAAAGAGCAGAAGAAGTCGTGAAGTTCTTCATAAACTAAGTTGTGCCTCGATTTAGAGCCTCTCAAGTACTAATCGTGGAACGCAGGACTGCTTTCACTGTGGAGCTCATGCAAGGAGTCTAGCGCTTAAGCCACACGAATCACGCAAGAACGATGCCGTACCACCCCAAAATAGTAAACAAATGAAATGCCTGATGAAGACGATCGCGTGTATGCTGTGAATGTCCATCGAGGTTGAACAGAAGACGTGGGACGACCTCCTTCCTGATGTCCCGTTTGCGTACAACATAGCTATCCAGGAAACTACACATATCGCTCTGTTCGAGGTTGGCTAAGGAAGACGGCCGACAACGATGCTTGAAGCCTTACTGCCGCAAATAGATGACGATGAATCTCAACTTCGACGTCCGAGAATATATACTGTGTGCGTAGGATGCCCGCCAGCTTGATCAAATTCGTAAAACGGACCACCAGCTGGTGGATCCGGGCGCTACAAATTCCGACGTAGAGAAGCCGAGTATCAACCTGGTCGTCTTGTGAAAGTTTTGGCGCCGATTCGGCAAAGAGGACTCAATAAAAAGTTGCATCGACGGTATTTCTGACCCTATATAATTCACCGACTGATTGGAAAACTTATCTACCAGGTTGTTCCTAACGGTGATTCCGGCCGATCACGATGACCAACGCGGCATCCAGCGCTCCCCGTGGTCAATATCAGGCCGTACTACGCAAAATGACCGACATTTTTGGACTGTTGTATTCTTGTAACATCCGGTCGATGCACTCTTTTTCAGAGGCCGGCATAATACTATGAATGCTCCACTGTGTTTATTTAATTTTTGTTTTGTCATTCGGCAACGCCTTGATGTTATCTGTGTTCCAAGAAAAGCGGGTATTTCAGCTTTTTATGTCGCACCGATTATGTTCTTTGATAGGGAGTGTTTCGCTTTGTCATAACCAGACTGGAATAATGTTCCTTGATGTCCAGCCTGATAGACGTAATTAAATGGGTGGAGAAACAATCACGCTGAAAGGTAAATGCTGCCAACTAAGTTGCCCCGGCGTTTCATCTGCCGACAACCACTCTGTGTACGACACGTTGTTGGCTGCTTCATCGCGCTGTGTAATATTTTGAGTTCTTTTTCTCTCTCTCTCTTGCGGAGCACAACTTTGCTCTCAAACTTTTGTGGTTTTCTGAAGAGAGCAGTGTCGTCCTTGACTATGGGATCGTATAAATATTTTTGTAGGTATGTATGTATGTAATCGGCATATTCATAGGAGGTTGTGGCCGTTACTACATCAGGGTGGCCAATCCTGCTCTGGTGAGGGAGTGCGTTACCGGCAATGGTCGCCGGGGTCAGGCCGCACACCAAGCCCCTTTGTGCAATTCCATCAATACACGGATTTTTTTTCTTGTTTTTTTTTAATCCGGTAGGAATTGTCCGGCACCGGGATTCGAACCACGGTCCTTCTGCACGTGAGGCGGGTGTTCTACCTCTACGCCATCCCTGCCTAGACGCCATCGCTGCCTAGACATAGACGAATACTATAGCATTAACGAAAGGGCAGCAGGTCTTGTAATTAGGCTCAATAAAAGGTACAAGCTCAAGGTGGTGCAGGGCTTCGCGCCCACATCCAGCCACGACGACCAAGTCGTGGAACACTTCTATGAAGATGTGGAATCTGCAATGGCTAAAGTAAAAACACAGTATACCGTAGTTATGGGGGACTTCAATGCTAAAGTAGGCAAGAATCAGGCTGGAGACAAGGCAGTTGGGAACTATCGTCTGGGCTGTAGAAATGGCAGGGGGTACCTACTAGTTGCGTTTGCAGAACGCAATAACCTACGCATAATGAATACCTTCTTCTGTAAACGGGAGAGTAGGACGTGGACCTGGAGGAGCCCGAATGGGGAGCACAAAAATGAAATAGACCTCATATTATGCGATAACCCTGGCGTAGTGAGGATGTGGAAGAGCTCGGAAGGGTAAGGTGTGTAGTGACCACCGTATGGTAAGATCTCGAACTAGGCTAGATCTGAGGAGGGGACCGCAACAAGCTAGTACGAAAGAAGCCGATAATGAGCTAACAGTAAGACGTAAAGTAGAAGAGTTCAAGGATCGCGCTGCAGAACCGATATTTCCGCCCTTAACGAGGAAGGCCGAGCTTACGACACAGGAAGCCAGCGACAACCTTACACGCATTATCACGGGAGTGTGCAGTAGAAGTCGGGGGCACTATGGCTAGACAGGATACTGGTAAAATTCACAGGGGACGAAAGATCTAATCAGGAAACGGCAAACCATGAGAATCTCCACCGCAAGCTGGACAAGAATAGAAACTAGCCGAGCTCTCGAAGGTAATCAATAAGCGTAAGACAGCTGACATACGGAAGTAAATATGGAGAGGATCGAATACGCTGTAAAGAACGGACGTTAGCCTGAAAGCAGTGAAGAAACGTGTTGGCGTGGGGAAAAATCAGAATGTATGCACTTAAGGATAAGCCAAAGCAATGTCATCACAAATAGGGATAAAATAGTCACAGTGGCCGAGGAGTTCTCTAGGGATCTGTACAGTAGCCGGACCATATAGGATAATGCCGAATGAGACAGTAGCTCAGAGGAGATAAACATCCCACCAGAAACGACTGAAGAAGTAAGGAAGCTTTGAAAGAAATGAAAGGGGGCAAAGCACCTGGTGAGGATCAGATAACAGCAGACCTCTTGAAGGATGGCGGCGAAATTGTACTTGAAAAACTGGCAAAACCTGTATACGCAATGCCTAATTACCGCAATGGTACCGGAATCTTGGAAGAACGCGAACATCATCCTAATCCATAAGAAAAGGCGACATAAAGGACTTGAAAAATTACACGCCGATCAGCTTACTGTCAGTCGTCTACAAGGTATCTACCAAGGTAATCGCTAACCGAATCTCTGCAACCTTATATTTCAGTCAACCTAAAGAACAAGCAGGGTTCCGTAAAAGGTTATTCAACAATGGACCATATTCACACGATCAATCAGGCGATAGAGAAGTGCGCTGAGTATACTGAACCCCTATATATACCCTTCATAGATTATGAGAAAGCATTTGACTCAGTCGAAACCCTAGCAGTCATTCAGGCATTACGGAACCAGGGGGTAGATGAGCATTATGTAAGAATACTAGAGGATATCTACAATGGGTCTACAGCTACCATCTTCTTCCATAGGGAGAGCAGTAAACTACCTATAAGGAAGGGTGTCAGACAAGGAGACACAATCTCTCCAATGTTATTCACAGCATGCTTACAAGAAGTATTCAGAACGTTTGATTGGGAACAGGTGGGAGTAAGGGTTAATGGAGAATACCTCAGTAACCTCAGATTTGCTGATGACGTTGCCTTGCTAAGAAACTCGGGGGACGACTTGCGAAGCATGCTTTCCGCACTGGGCGAACAGAGTAGAACCGTGGGCCTGAAAATTAATATGCAGAAAACTAAAGTAATGATAAGTAGCCTCGGGACAGCCCACCAGTTTGAGATAGGTGGGGAGACAGTGGAAGTGGTAAGCGAATATATCTACTTAGGCCAAGTTGTGACCCCAGATCCCAACCATGAAGCAGAGATAATTAGAAGGATTAGAATGGGGTGGGGTGCATATGGCAGACATTCTCAGATAATGAGTAGCAGCCTACCATTGTCGCTGAAGAAGAAAGTGTATGACAGGAGCATCTTACCGGTACTCACCTATGGGACAGAAACTTGGAGGCTCATTAAGAGGGTTCAACTTAAATTGAGAACGACTCAGCGGGCAATGGAGCGGAAAATGATAGGTGTAACATTAAGGGACAAGAAGAGAACGGAGTGGGTCAGGGAGCAAACTGGTGTTAAAGACATATTAGTAGAAATTAAGAAGAAGAAATGCACGTGGGCAGGGCATGTAATGCGAAGGCAAGATAACCGCTGGTCATTAAGGGTAACAGAGTGGATCCCTAGAGAAGGCAAGCGTTGCAGGGGGCGGCAGAAAGTTAGATGGGCAGATGATATCAAGAAGTTTGCGGGGATAAATTGGTCACAGTTGGCACAGGACCGAGGGAAGTGGAGAATAATTGGAGAGGCCTTTGCCCTACAGTGGGCGTAGATAGGCTGGTGATGATGATGATGACGATGATGATGATGATGTATGTATGTATGTATGTATGTATGTATGTAGGTATGTATGTTGTAGGGAGCAGTTGAACTTTTGAAGATGGTAGAGAACACAAGAAAAGAAAACTTTCAACAAGGTAAAACCACGATTGTTGCCATCGTTTCAGCAAAGAGACTTGCTTTCGTCAGGGCAATCTCGCGCGTGACTGGCACGCTTTATATAGGGGTAGGTCCCCAGGTGAGAGGGAAGGAGGAAAGAAGGAAGTGAAATTGAGAAAGGGGATTTGTTTGGGAGTAGGTCGGGGGAGATATTGAGGGGCAAAGGAGGTTGTATAGTTTGGGCCGCGAAGTAGGTCACAGGGAAGTCAGCCGGGGGTTGATATTCGGCGTATTTTTGGAGAGAAAGGATGAGAGGTTGTTTGTTGACCCGCCGTAGGGCATACGGAAAACTTCTTAGAAACGCCGGAACCTGACCAGGGGGTGAGAGTGGGGTCCTTATCAGAAACTGTCTGCAAGCCTCAGGTCAAAAAAAAGGTAGAGAAGCGGGAAAGAACTAGGCCAAGGAAAAAAGGAAAAAAAGAGAAAAAAAACAGGCAGGGAAACCACACAAACCCACATACAAAAGAAAAAGCAATGACCCGGCAACTGAAATGGCACGTGTCACTCACGGCAACATTCCTGGAACAGGCCTGTCCTGAAAGTCAAAAAATTATTTCTTTTGCAGTGCGCAGCGAGAAGTGGCGAAGACCGGAAATGCCGAGTGGAACGCGTTCCGCTCCCCGCTAGCAGACGACGCTCGCTTTCCTAGCGCAACTCGCAACCGCAGCGCCGCGGTGGCGAGAGTCGCGGCCGGCCGCCTTCTCTCCACGGCCGCGGCGGGGAGATACGGAACTGAAACTAAAGCGTGGCAAACTGTTCCCATGGCGACGCAGTGAAACATCCCCTCGCGAGAGGCCCGATCAAATGCAGAGCATTTCCGGGGGCGCACGACGTTAAGTAGTTTGCGTTACGTTAATATCGTTGCACTTGTGGCAACTGCTGACGAGAGAGCGCTCGTCAGCAGTAAAATTGGCAGCCTCGGCGCACGTTGAGTCCGAGAGAGGGGAGAGAGTGCCCTTGAAACGTGCCTGGGCGCGCTATCGAATGTTGATCCCGCCGATAGCGAAATGTCTGAGCCGGGCATGTCGAGGCGAGCGATGCGGACAACTCCAGACGCCTAGAACGGGTGACATCGTGAGTTAAAGAAATGCTCTGCATTTAAAACGAACAGATAAAGTTAGTGACGTACGGGGCAGAAGACCATGCGGAGTAAAAAAAAGAGAGAAAATAAATAAATAAAATGTAATTCCGAAATCAAAGGTTGGAGGGATGCGGGGAGTATTAAACTAGAAGCTAAGGAATGAAAAAAAAAATTAGGTGACCAGGTAAAGACCAGAGGAAGGGGTAATAGTCTTCGGATAAGGTGTATGCAAGACAGTGCCTATTTCTGTATTCCCGGTGAATATAGCAAGGATTCCAAGTTGCCCCTAGATGCATTAATTCCAGTAGGTTCCATGGAGTTGAATTTGTGAAATTAATAGGATTCTCACTATTTCCTGTCCCTAGGAGACCTAAAGTTTGACTGAAGTACATACAACTTAAGGTCATCAAAATTGTGGCCTGGTTGGTTCAAACGCTGCCCTTCAGATATGAAGGATTTGCTAAGAGTATCTGCCCGGTGACCATTAAGACCTAGGCTCATAGATTTACTCGGTTCGCCTATATACTGTGTGTGGCACATTGAGCATTCCAACATATACACAATGTTGAATGAAGTGCACGTAAATCTTGAAATATTCTTGTGGACATAATTACTGGCTGTGCGTTTGACAATGCAGTCGGTCTGCAGGTGCTTGCAAGTCTTGCGTCTGGGGCGGGAGCAGCTGGCTATGACCGGTTGCTTTGAAGGCCCTGTTTTAGCATGCACTAAAATATCTTTTCGATTCCTCTTTCTCGTGTAGGTAACCCTTGGGGCTTCTGGGAAAGTATTTCTATATCGTTGGTTACTGGCTAAAATGGGGTAGTACCTGCGCAGTATATTGTTTACGTTTGGGAGGGCGTTTGAAAATTTAGTTATTAGGGCAGGCGGCCTGGCACTTTCGTTTTGTCGCTGTTTGTTGAGCATGTCATCCCTTTTGAGATTAGATGCACGTTGGTACGCCTGATCGAGCGAGCTGTTAATCAGGGTGGACTTGAGTTCATCTAGGTGCTCTACGTAGTTACTGTCATCACTGCATACTCTTCTAAGCCTGGTCTCTTGTCCTACAAAGATCCCTTGCTTGCAGTGTCTCGGATGATCGCTTTTATAGTCTAGGTACTGTTGCCTGTAAGTTGGTTTTCTAAAAAGCGTGGTTTTGGGTTTACCGTTGTTTAAAATGACAGTAGTATCTAGGAAGTTCACGGCTTTTTCAGAATACTGGCAGGAGAATTTAATAGTCGGATGCGAAGAATTGAGATGAGATATAAACGTTTCTAGAGTCGCGCTACCGTGTTTCCAAAACACGAAGATGTCGTCTATGTAGCGGAGGTAAACTTGAGGTTTATGCCGAAAAGTGCTTAATAGAGTGGCTTCAAGTTGCCCCATGAAAATGTTGGCATAGGTCGTCGCGAATGGAGTACCCATGCTGGTTCCAAAAACTTGCAAAAAGTAAGAAGAGTCGAATTCAAAGTAATTGAGAGTTAATACTAGTTTTAACAAAGTTATGTACACTTCCGGCGCTTGTTGGTGCGGGTTCTCTGATAGAGCTTTTGAAATACCTTCAATTCCTTCGACGAAAGGGATGTTTGTATACAATGCGGCAACGTCAAGAGTAACAAGGAGGGTTCCACTAGGTAGGCGCCCACCCTTATTTATCTCCTCTATTTTGCGCAGGAAATGGGGGGGGGGTGTCCTGAACGAATGAAGGAAGAAGAGTCGGAATGTCAGATAGGTAATGATTCAGAAACATAGATAATGCTTCTGTTGGGGTATTGTTACTCGAAACTATGGGTCTTCCAGGAATGTCGGCAGTGAACAATACTTCTAAGGAGAATTCGTGAACCTTTGGGAGGAGGTAAAAACGGCCTGCATGCTTGTTATTCAGTTTCATGAAATTTAGGTCAGTGGTCGTTAATAATTCTCTAAATCTCAGATCTGTGAGGCTCTGTAGGATTTTAGCCTGTATTCCTGGCTCGCATCGTTATCTAAGCGCTTGTAGTGGCAGGGTTATTGAGCTGCCTATAAGCTTCATCTTTGTACATGGTGAAAGAAAATAGCCAGCGCAAGGAAGACGAGGACAAGGAAGGTAACAACAGACACAGCGCGGCTGTGTCTGTTGTTACCTTCCTCGTCTTCGTCTTCCTTGCGCTGGCTATTTTCTTTCACCATGAACCAATACCAACTTGCCCAGCTTGCCATCTTGGTTCATCTTTGTATTTTCCCTCAGGTAAAACAACAACGCTACCACCTTTGTCGGCTGGCCTTATGACTATGTCGCTTCTGGCTGATAGGCTATTCAGGGTCACTTCTTCCGACGCAGTTAGGTTCTTGCGCTTGTTTCATCACTTGGTTGTTGCCAATATTTCTCTTGATATTGATTTTAAGTGCAGATTTATTTCTGGAGATTGATCTACATCTGGAGTCCAAGTGCTAGGAGGGTGGAGGGTGCCTTCGTTAATGTCAGGTTGGTCCTGCTTTTCCGAAAAAAACTCGCCTAGTCTCATTCTCCGAGACAATTCAGTGAGATCTTTATGTGACTCGTATTCATTCACACGGTTATGTGTGGGACAGAAAGTTAGACCTCGTTTTAGGATACCTTTTTCGTCGCGGCCCAAATTATACATCCTTCTTTGCCCCTCAATATCTCCCCCGACATACTCCCAAACCAATCTGCTTTCTCAATTTCACTTCCTTCTTTCCTCCTCCCCTATCACTGGGGACCTACCCTATATGAATCGTGCCAGCCAGGCACGAGATTGCCCTGACGAAAGCAAGTCTCTTTGCTGAAACGTTGGCAACAATCGTGCTTTTACCTTGTGCAAAGTTTTCTTTTCTTGTATGTATGTAAGTATGTATGTATGTATGTATGTATGTTTGTATGTATGTGTGTATGTATGTATGTAATGTATCCGTGCATGCATGTGTGCATGCATGTATGAATGAATGTGTGCATGTATGAATGCATCCGTGCATCCACGACGGGACACCTATGGTAATCTTGCTGATGGTATTGGCGCCACTGCGGACTCCGAGCCCCCATACGCATCCTGTATCCAACCGTGGCTACGAGTTTTAAGGTGAAGGGCAGAAACCACGAACGGTGGCCATAGGAGCCGTGGTCAAACTCCAGCGATGTGCAGATGGCGTACGTATGTATGTATGTATGTATGTATGTATGTATGTATGTATGTATGTATGTATGTATGTATGTATGTATGTATGTATGTATGTTTGTATGTGTGTGTATGTATGCATGCATGTATGCATGTAAGTGTATGTGCATGTGCATGCGTTCTTGCTTGTGTATGTATGATTTATGCATGTATGTACATGTGTGTGCGCATGTGCGTGCGTTCGTGCGTGTTTATATGTATGTATGTATGTATGCATGTTTGTGTAAGTATGCAAGCAAGTATGCATGTATGTAAGCGAGTGTGCATGTGCGTGCGTTCGTGCGTGTGTATGTATAATGTTAGAAGTATGTACATGTTTGTGCGCATATGCGTGCGTTCGTGCGTATGTATATGTATATATGTATGTATGTAAGTGTGCATGTAGGCAGGCATGTATGCATGTAAGTGTGTGTGCATGTGCGTGTGCTCGTATGTGTATGTATGTATGTATGTATGTATGTATGTATGTGTATGCATGCATGTATGCATGTATGTGTGTGTGCATGTGCGTGCGTTCATGTTTGTGTATGTATGATGTATACATGTATGTACATGTATGTGCGCTTGTGCGTGCTTTAGTGCGTTTGTATATTGCAGCGAACCATACATTTGTTTGTTTATTTGTGTTTTGCTTTTACCGCCCGGCTGTGCCGGTCTGTGTTATCTCTGCGCCAAGGGAAGCGCGTGCTCCATTCTTTCTTCCTGTGCCGCATGTGTTATCTGTTGTGATAGGGAGAGCATTCCGATCTAACGTGAACAGCCCAGAATAATCTTCTTGAATCTACTATGTTCTCGATGCGAATCGACGTTTCGAGAACCACGCGCGCCAAAAGATAAAAAGCCTGCAGTGCGGACGCTGGGGCATTCGATTCGACGACACTCGCCTGTGCAAGCCACTTTGTTGACCGCTGCTTCGCCGCCTCTGTATTCTTTTGAGTTGTTACGGGGTGCACAAGTTCGCTCCAATAAACGTGTTTCTCATTCAAGACAACTGCATCGTCCTTGTCTTCGTGACATCTGGTGGAGGTGCTGGGTACGCACCCTTCATGCCCACTACAACCTCGGGAAGCCGCCAAGCCAGTCCAACAAGAGCCAGCCTCCGCCTGCAAGATTTACCACCCGAGTTTGGTTTGATGCCAGAAGGGCCCAAGAAAAGGAACGCTGCAACCAACACCATGGTGCAAGAAACAACGTCGCCAATCGTCCTGCAGCAGCCCCGGGAACCGCCATCGTTTCGGGGAGCCCCCGCTGAAGACCCCGAAGAATGATTGGAGAAGCTGGAGCGCGTCCGCATCTTCAACAGTTGGGACGACGAAGAAACTTTCCGGCATGTCTTCTTTTACTTAGAAGATGCTGCTCGAACTTGGGTCGAGAACCATGAGAGTTTTTTGACCGACTGGACTCACTTCAAAAGGGAGTTCCTAAGACATTCACTACCGTTGTGAGAAAAGAGCGAGTTGCGCTTTTGCTTGAAACTCGGACACAACACCCCAACGAAGGGGTCGTGATCTTCGTTGAGGAGATGAAGCAACTATTTCGCCGCGCGGACCCCGAAATGACGGAAGAAAAGAAGTTACGCTTCTTGATGCGCGGTGTGAAGGAGGAGCTGTTTGCTGGACTTGTCCGCAACCCGCCCAAAACCATCGCTGAATTCGTGACCGAAGCCAGCACGATTGAGAAGGCTCTCGAAATGTGTGCGAAGCAGTATGACCGGAACTTTGTTGGCGCGGCCAGTGCGAACTACGTCGACAACATGCGGATTCCGGCTGATAGCCTACGCGAGACCATCCGCGCAGTAGTGAGAGAGGAGCTGCGGAAACTTTTCCCGACGACGCCGCAACCCCAAGTCGCTTGCCTAGCACACGTGATCCGGGAAGAAGTTCAAAACGCTTTGGGAACTTCTGTGGCATCTGAAGTACACTGCGAGCCCCAAGCTATGACGTACTCCGCGGCTGTTCACCGACCCCGCCCTGCTCCAACACGTCGTCAAGAGGCACGTCGTCAAGAGGCCCCGCCCTACCGCCGCCCACTGTCACCCGCGCGACCCCCGGTAGCACGAACCCAGACGCCGAGGAAGACTGACGTATGGCGAACACCGGATAATCGTCCTCTGTGCTACCACTGCAGAGAGGCCGACCACATCTACCGTCGCTGCCCATACAAGAGACTCGGACTACGTGGGTTCTCCATCGACGCACCACGCCCCCGACCCGGCCAGCACGCATCTGAGATTGAAGAATACCTGTCGAACACCAGCCGTGGACCAGCCCGTTTCAACCGTTCGCCGTCGCCCTACCCGTACCAGTCGCCGGACCGCCGTAGCAGTGCTGATTTGGCACGTGGAAGGTCTCCCAGCCAACGCGGGGGAAACTAAAGGCGGCAACTTCTGGAGGTGAAGTTGCTCTACGGCGAAAAACTGGAAACCCTCCAACGACGCAAAGACGCGCTGTAGACAGTGATTCACGACATGCCCTCATCCCGACGACCCGACCTAACCCTGACGAGACTCCCGAACACGACGACAGCTACACGGCGCGACGCGTACCCGACCTGACCGAGACGTCCGTTGAGAAGATGACGACAACAACGATGCACAATGCCCGACCATCAACACGTACAAGCAGAGATACGACGCCCCGACGAACCCGGAACTCGAGGAAGACTGCATCTGACGTCAAGGTGTCCATCGACGGCTTTGACGTAGTCGCCCTCGTAGACACGGGAGCTGACTATTCGGTAATGAGCGGACCATTTACGTCTAAACTGAAGAAAGTTATGACCAGATGGGACGGTCCGCACATACGCAAATCAGGAGGCCACCTCGTGACGCCAAGTGGAACGTGCACATCGCGCGTCACCATAGACGGCACAACTTACCCTGCGGTGTTCGTCGTTCTGCCTAACTGCTCCCGCGACGTAATTCTTGGAATGGACTTTTTGATGGACAATGGTACAATAATAGATCTGCAGACTAAGTCAATAACTTTTTCCCCCCATCACTCCATGACGCCGGAACCGAACCCCGAACGACGTGCTGCTGTAAGGATTGCCGATGATCATGTCACCCTGCCACCCCGCGCAAGCTTGATGGTCGCAGTCTACTGTGAAGATGCTGCCCCTGACGTCGACGCTATCATAGACACTGATCAAAGGGTGCTTCTCGACCATGGTGTGTCTGTCGCAAGAGGCATTGCGCGCTTCAAGGAAACACCGATCCCACATTTTGGTTACTAATTTCACCGAGGAGTACCAGCATTTAAACAAGGGCGCGGCAATTGCATTCCTCGAAGAAACGCAAGAAGCAAGTGACGTGATCATGGTCGCCGACTTTCAACGCACACCCGTAGAAACCTTCAAGCTCCCGCAGCCATTCGACGTCAATCCGGCGCTACCGCAAGAACAACGAAAGAAATTATTGGCTTTGCTGCGTCGTTATAGCGAATGTTTTTCGTCGAGCGCAAAACTACGTCAGACCCCTCTAGCGAAGCACGAATAATAACCGAAGATGTAGCCCGACCTACCCGACAGTCACCGTACCGCGTCTCTTCACACGAACGGGAAGCCATCCGGACTCAAGTCGACGACATGCTCAGCGACGACATTATACAGCCATCGAAAAGCCCCTGGGCTGCGCCCGTCGTACTCGTTAAGAAAAAAGACGGCACATTAAGGCTTTGCGTTGACTACAGGCGACTGAACAAAATCACGAAAATGGACGTGTACCCCCTCCCCCGAATCGACGACGCCCTCGACTACCTCTGCCACGCGAAGTACTTCTCATCGATGGACCTGAAGACCGGCTACTGGCGAATTAAAGTGGACGAGAGAGACCGAGAGAAGACTGCATTTATAATCCCAGACGGCCTATACGAGTTCAAGGTGATGCCGTTTGGGCTGTGCACAGCACCAGCGACGTTTCACAGTCATGGACACTTGGCTAGCTGGCCTGAAGTGGCACACCTGCCTCGTATACCTCGACGACGTAGTGGTATTCGCCCGGACTTTCGACGAACATCTTGAAAGGTTGGAGTCTGTACTGGAGGCCATTCGTACGTCGGGGTTGATGCTGAAGCCTGAAAAGTGCCGTTTCGGATACGGGGAATTCAAGTTCTTGGGCCACGTCGTCAACGCCGCGGGAGTCCTACCTTACCCGGCAAAAACTTCAGCCATTGCGAACTTCCCTAGGCCGAAAGAAAAGGGCGTGCGAAGATTTCTCGGGCTGTGCGCATACTACCGGCGCTTCGTCGCTAACTTCGCACGCATTGCAGAGCCACTCAGGCGTTTGACGAAAGATAGCACCCTTTCAGCTGGGAAAACTACCAAGAAAAAGCATTCTGCGAGCTGCAAAAACTACTGCAAAGCCCGCCCGTGCTCGCTCATTTCGGCGAAAATGCCGAAATGGAAATGCACACGGACGCCAGTGATATAGGCTTGGGTGCCGTCCTTGTCCAAAAGCAAAGCGGCTGCGAAAGGGTAATCGCCTATGCCAGCCGTGGTCTGTCGAAGGAGGAGAAAACCTATTCTGCCTCTGAGAAAGAGTCCCTGGCTATTATATGGGAGATTTCAAAATTTCGCCCATACGTGTATGGAAAGCCATTCAAGGTTGTAACAGACCACCATGCGCTGTGTTGGCTCGCCAATTTGAAGGACCCCTCTGGCCGTCTTGGGCGGTGGAGCTCGCGCCTGCAGGAGTTCGACGTTACAGTCGTTTTTAAATCCGGCAGGGAACACTCCGACGCCGACTGCCTGTCCCGCGCCCCCGTCGACCCACCACCACAAGACTCTGATGAAGACAGCGCTTTCTTCGGCATCGTGACGGAGAGCGACCTAGCCGCCCAGCAGCGTGCCGACCCCGACTTACGCGTCATAATCGAGTACCTCGAGGGATGCAACGTTTGCCGTTCCTAGGACCTTCAAACGCAAGCTTACCAGCATTCAGCCTGAGAAACTCCGTCCTTGTGAAGAAGAATTTCAGCCCCGGAACAAGAGCGAATTACCTTCTCGTCATCCCCGCGGACCTTCGTGACTAAATTTTGGAAGCGTGCCACGACGACCCGTCTTCCGGACATCTGTGCACAGCCCGCACTATTGGAAAAATCAAGGCGAGGGTACTACTGGCCCGGCCTTACCTCTGACGTCACCCACTACGTCCGGAGCTGCCGTGACTGCCAGCGACGAAAAACGCCGCCGACAAGACCCGCCGGACTTCTGCCAACCGATCGCCGTCCCATCGAGACCATTTCAACAGATTGGAATGCACCTTTTAGGCCCGTTTCCTACGTCACGATCACAGAACAAGTGGATTGTTGTAGCGACAGACTACATGACGCGCTACGCAGAGACCGCCGCTCTTCCGAGGGGGACTGCACAAGAAGTGGCGAAGTTCTTTATAAGCCAAATTGTGCTGCGACATGGAGCCCCGGAAGTCCTAATCACAGACCGTGAAACGGCATTTACTGCGGAGCTAATGCAAGGAGTATTACGCTACAGCAACACGGATCACCGAAGAACGACGGCGTACCACCCCCAAACGAACGGACTAACAGAACGTCTGAACAAGACAATCGCAGATATTATGTCAATGTACGTTGACGTTGAACATAAGACTTGGGACGAAGTGCTCCCGTATGTCACGTTTGCGTACAACACGGCTATCCAGGAGACGACGCAGCCGACGCCGTTCGAGCTTGTCTATGGTAGAAGGCCGACTACGGTGCTCGACGCCATGCTTCCGCACGTAGAAGACGACGACCTCAACCCCGACATCCACGGATATCTTCAACGTGCGGAGGAGGCCCGCCAGCTCGCTCGAGTTCGTATAACGGACCAGCAGCTGGTGGATGCGGGCCGCTACAACCTCCGACGCCGAGACGCCGAGTACCAACCAGGGGATCGTGTGTGGGTTTGGACTCCCATCCGACGACGCGGACTCAGTGAGAAGCTCCTGCGACGGTATTTCGAACCCTACCAGATTCTACGACGTGTTGGCCAACTTACCTACGAAGTGATCCCCGATGGTGACTCCGGCACATCACGACAACGCACGCGGCCTGAAGTCGTCCACGTGTTCGCTTAAAACCTTTCTACGGACGATGACGAACTTTTATTTTTCATTTGTTCGAACTGTAGCTTATGTTAGCATCGGGTCGATGGACTCTTAGCGGGGGGTAATGTCGCGAACCATACATTGGGTTTGTTTATTTGTGTTTTGCTTTTACGGCCCGGCTGTGCCGGTCTGTGTTATCTCTGCGCCAAGGGAAGCGCGTGTTCCATTCTTTCTTTGTGCCGCATGTGTTATCTGTTGTGATAGGAAGAGCATTCCGATCTAACGTGAACAGCCCAGAATAATCTTCTTGAATCTACTATGTTCTCGATGCGAATCGACGTTTCGAGAACCACGCGCGCCAAAAGATAAAAAGCCTGCAGTGCGGACGCCGGGGAATTCGATTCGACGACACTCGCCTGTGCAAGTCACTTTGTTGACCGCTGCTTCGCCGCCTCTGTATTCTTTTGAGTTGTTAGGGAGCACAAGTGCGCTCCAATAAACGTGTTTCTCATTCAAGACAACTGCATCGCCCTTGTCTTCGTGACAATATGTATGTACGTATGTATGTATGTATGTATGAATGCCTGTATGTATGTATGTATGTATGTATGTATGTATGTATGTATGTATGTATGTATGTATGTATGTGTGCGTGTGTGCGTGCGTGTGTGGCCTTCTGCGCGCGTAAATGCGCACGTGTGTGTATTTATTTATTCATGTATATATTTTTTTATTTATTACACGTTCCTACAGCGCCCGTGTGGCAATATTGTAGGGGGTTATTTCGAACAGTATAGAGTACACAAATTTGTGTGTGTCAGACAAATAACAATGAAAAACTTATTTGAACATTACACGAGACAAATATTTGGAAACAAAATTATACAGCATGCTCTATGGCCTTAGCAAAATTCGTGGCAAGAAATACGTCATTTGGGCGGTTATTCCAGTCACGGATGTTGTTAGGAAGAAATAGATCCTTGAAAACTGTTGTCACGTGAACCGATGGTGAGGTTGTCTTTACCAGCTGAGAGAAATGGACGCAGGAAAGCCGTTGACTGTTTGACAAAACACCCATTTAATGCACATTCAAAAACCCTACCGGAAAGCACCCAATGGCTAAACTGAGCACAAATGATACGCACTCAAACCTCTAACCATCCCAAAGCACAACCCTAATATAAACCCCTAACATAACCGCTCAATATACAATTCAAATCAAAACCCAAAAGTCTTTACAATAAATCCTACCCAATTATTCAAAATCCGCTCATTACATCAAGTCCTAGTTGAAGTCTCTCCCACCACAACTCGTCCGTTGTGTCCTACAACTATGTCCCTATGATGGACTGGCCTACCCCGCTGTCGTCGGCGCTGGCGTGTCGCACCCGTTGCGTGGCCGCGACTCGGTGGTAGTCGTCCTCGTCTCGCTTCGGTGCCGGCGTTCGATGCGCGCGGTCACTGCTTCGACGGCGTGGGCTACGCGCGTACTGACGTCTCCTCTTGCGGCTACTTCCTGGTAGCCGCACCCGCTGGATGTTCTTGATGCCGGCGTTCGACGCGCGTGGTCATCCCTTGGGCGGCGTGCTGCTTCGGTGGCGACCCCCCGGTAGCCGCTGCCGCTGGAGGTGCCAGGTAGGTTCGGCGCGGACGTAGCCTTTCAGGGCCGTCGAGACGAACGTCGACGGAGCGTGGACGTTGGCCGCAGGTGCGCGACCAATGCCGCTGGGGCCACAAAGACAGAGGTTCGTGGTGCACCTAGGATGACGGTGCCGTTGCGAAGTCGGCCCGCTCCCGCCCAGGATCGCATGGCATGTTCGATGGCCTGACCGCGTCCCCCTGGCTCGTTCCTTGCTGCTCACGTGCTCCTGCCGCCTCCTGGTTGTCTGCCTCCCTGTTTCTAGCCTCCTCCGTTCGCTTTGTGCGCCCGCTTTTATCCCCTCTGGGCTTTCCCGCGGCGCACACTCATTGGCTCTTTGCACTTTCCTATGTCCATAAATGGCCATCACGCCCCTGGTCTTCTGCGCGGCGTTCCGCGATTGTATGACCAGCACGCTGGCATGTTTTACCATGATACCTCGGCGTTTAGGCGCTGGCATTCCCTCATTGGTGCGCTCGGGGCGCCCACTTCAAATTTCCGTTCCTTTGTTCTTTCATTTCACTTTTTGGGGGATTTCGATGCATCCCCTCTCGGGGGGTGCCCTTGACCCAGAACAACTAGAATGCGCCATTGCTATTCTCTTATCTTTCGTGCATTGGTTCTGCGTGCGGGTACATAGTATGGCTGCTATAAATACAACTTATTATCTATTCCGGTCTGGTGTTTGTTAATGTTTATAAATACAACTTATTATCTATTCCGGTCAGGTGTTTGTTAATGTTGTGTAGAAATTTCAACCTTAGCAGCTTTTTTTCTGCCTCAACGGCTTCCACCAAAGACAGTTTATAATTTGTGAGCTCCTAACATTAAAATTATAATTACTGCGTATAAACCCAACAGCTTACTTTTGAACGCTCTTTTTTTCTTGCGGTAGGGGGTCCCATTATGTGCATGCATATTCAAATACTGGTTTTAGATTTAAGAAATAAAGCGTTTCTTTTAGAAGCGTCACGGTTCCTGCAGTTGGTAATCCATGAGCACCACAGCGAGAAAAAAGACCAGGGACGAGACCAAGACTACACACAAGTGCAGACTTCTAACTGAATTTAATCAAAAGAAACGCACACATAAATATACATTTTAACACAAAGGCATGGCGTGTAGCCTTATTTTCCATGTCACTTGTTTGGATGTATGCGTCAGAGGGTTTTCATTTGTTTTGTGCACATGGCTGTGTTGCCGATGCGGTATCGCCATATCTTTGTGATGGAATGTTTAATTATGTGTGCGTTTGGTTTCATTAAAATTCATTTGAAAGTCAGCTCTTCTTTGTAGTCTTAGTCTCGTCCCTGGTCTTTGTTCGCGCTGTCAGCTCGTTTCTTTTTGGGGGGGCATGCTTAAAATTGTTCTTGAAGAAATAAAGAAGGCAATATGCATTGCTCATTATTGCCCGATGTGTGGTCCAGTATAATGTTTCTGTGATGGTCACACCAAGATATTTTACCGCGTCTACAGTCTGTATTTCAGTATACTGCAACAATAAGGAACAGTGCACTTTATTTTTCTTGTTCGTAAATTGGATATGATAGCAATGGGAAATGTGAAACTTCTGCCATTCTGTACACCAAGTGATAATTCTGTCAAGGTGTGTCTGTATTACATCGAAATCTTCGGCACATTTCAAGGGGCGATATATGATTCAATCGTCAGCGTATAACCGTACCGTGAGTTTAGGTCTCATGGGTAGATTGATGAAAATAAAGAAGAGTAGTGGTGCAAGGACAGATTCCTGTGGACTCCAGATAAAACGCTAAGAGGAGATGATGAAACACCATTAACAAGCAAGTGCTGCTGCCGATCACTGAAGTAGTCTTGCATCCAGCTTAGGTGATATTTGGGAAGGCCTAACAACTACTTCTTGTTAAGTAGAATATTGTGCGGAACAACATCGAAAGCTTTAAGTAAATCTGAGAAAAAGGCACCGACCTGCACACCTTTGTCAAAGTCTAAAGCAATAACGTCACTAAACTCAGCAAGTTGCATTACAGAAGTTAAGTCTTACCGAAACACTTGTTGGCACGGGGTGAAAAATTGATTGTCTTGAAGTCGCTTGATTAGACATGAATATATATGTTCCAAAGTTTTACAGCAAACGGAGGTTAGTGAAACTGGACTGTAGTTGCACGGTTTATTTTTTGTCACCAGTATTATATAGGCTTGTGACGTTCACTCTCTGGGAAATGTCGCGCATTTTAAACACAGTTTACGCTATACGACCGAAAAAGGACAATATGAGCGGCGCAGCGTTTAAGAACTTGATTTGTTATGCTGTCAGGGCCATGCGCAGATGGCGTGCGTATTTATGTATGTACGTATGTATGTATGTATGTATGTAGGTATGTATGTATGTATGTATGTACGTACTTACGTATGTATGTATGTATGCATGAATGTATGTATGTGTGTATGCATGTATGTTTGTCTGTGTCTGTGCATGTATATATTTAATCTGTATGTCATCAGCATCATCATCATCATCAGCCTATCTGCGCCCACTGCAGGGCAAAGGCCTCTCCCATTATTCTCCAATTACCTGTATGTATGTATGTATCTGTATGTATGTATGTATGCATGTAGGTATATATGTATGTATGTATGTGTGCGTATGTATGCATGCATGTATTTATGTATGTATAATTTGTAAGTATGTAGGTATGTATGTAAGTATGTATGTACAGTACAGAGGGATGAAAAGAAACGTGAACAACGGAGCGCACAGCCTCCGACTCATGGGGCACCATCTGGCTGCAAAGTCAGTAAACGGCGCGAATGCGCACTTTTTCGAGAGCTCTTCAGAGTGTGGCATACATTTGTTGGAAATGCTTCATCGAGAAGCGACTCCGGCCATTTACTTCAATGCGCCTTTTTTCGCTACGTCACCCTGAGCAGGATGATCCTTGAAGGGCATCATGCTAGCTTCAATCAGCCTGCTGCGCACTTCACTCCCGAATTTTGTAGAAAACATAATGCTGAGGGGCGGCAGAGAGTAAACAGACGTCTCAAAATAAATTGCCGACGCCGCTTCCTTATCAAGCATTTCCTCTAACAGTAGGCCACGCTGTCAAACGCCCTGATAGAACTGCGCATGCACGCAGTTCACTGAGGGTGCAGCCAGATGGTGGGGCAAGCTTCGGAGGCTGTGTGCTCCGTTGTTCGAACTTGTTTTAATCCCTCCTGTATCTATGTATATATGGCATGCTTGTATGTATATGGTATGTATATATGGTTTGTATGGTATGGTATCCTGTATGCTTTCCGAGGTTTTCTTGACTGCCAACCCTTATTCTTTGCGGATGTATGTATGTATGTATGTATATATATGTATGTATGTAGCTATGTATGTATGTATGCATGTATGTATGTATGATTGTATGTATGTATGTATGTATGTATGTATGCAAAGATGTGTGCATACATGTATTTATGTATACATGTATGAATGCATGGTGCATCCACGCACGGGGCACCTAGGGTAATCTTTGCGACAGTATTAGCGACACTGCGGAGTCCGAGCCCCCATACTCATCGTGTATCCAACCGTGGCTACGAGTTTTAAGGTGAAAGGCAGAAACCACAAACGGTGGCCGTCGGAGCCGTGGTCAAGCTCCAGCGGATATGGTTTCCTGGCTGTTTATTAGTCAGGTAGCTCAGGGATCTCTCTGGCTATCAGTGTAAGGTTAGACAAAGTGCCCCCATCCCCTGTTTTTTTAATATAGCATATGGTATTTTCTAAACCCCTTCTCAAACATGGTCGGCCCCCAAAACGGGGCCGCACCGAAGTTTACTTCCCAACACTTCCTAACTTGAGTCCCCCTTAACCGAACAACTAATCTAGCTTTATGGTAATAGAATCGGTCTACCAATCAAAACCTCTTGCTTCAAAATCGTTATTTCGTGTTTCAAAATTTCTTGAAAGTAGCAATTGAGAATCGTATAAAGCCACAAAACATCTGACCGGTCAAAGCCTTGTCGACGTCAATAGCCAGGATCAGGCCCATAAACTTCTTGCTCTAACCCCCATCGCCGACGTGGCTATCCGTGTCACGCCCCACCATAGCCTAAACAGCTCGCAGGGCGTGGTCTCCGATTTTGACATACCTAATAAACAGACGCCGACTGGCTGGAGGGCCTTCCTGGTCAGAGCATACAGCAGTCAGGCAAATAACTATTAGCAGACAGGATTAACAAATACCTACAAAGCACCTCATTATTACATTTGACTGGTCAACCCCATTGGAATTTATCAATGCAAGTTTTATCCGACGTCCAGTATGGCCTTGCATCCCGCACTCGCGGCACTGATTCAAGTGCCAACATTTCGGGCACAGCACAAACTCCCACCGTGGCCGACTTATCTTGAAAATGAGGTCAGAATGACCACCCACACGAAAAGTGCAACGTGCAACAGTTTCTTTCCGTAAACTGCCAGGGTCCACATGTGGCCTACTCCAGGAAATGTGAAAAGTTTCCACTTGAAAAGAAAATCATCAACATTAGGATAACTAAAGACATCAGCTTCCTAAAGAGCGGAAAAAGTTGGCCTCTTTCTTTCAGGGGAGCTACGCAGACGCAGTTCGCCGGGGGGCGGAACGTCGTCTGGCGCCGGCGGTGACGCAGTACTGCGAGTCAGACTTTGTCCTGCCACCGCACCTCCCTGGGCTGCCTCTGGCGGCCCATCGCGTCTCCACACCGCTTGCTGAGCCAGCAGCGGTTGTGGAGAAAACTGTCTGATGGGAGTGATTCTGTATCCACCACATACGCTCCACCGTCTCAAACCACGCGTTAGGGCACGGAGGAGATAGAGACAGAGGCACCTGCGGGAGCTCCCAACACCGCCGCACCCCCTGCGCCATCCGAGGCGTTTTTGAAGCCCTATGCGGTTCTGCGCCAGGCAAAGCACGCCCAAAAGGGTGCGGGCTCCAAGAGCCTGATCACTAAGGCACTCCGAAGACATCCGAAGACCTAAGGGATGTCAGACCGTTCTTGTCTATGGTGCAGCGCAGGGGACGTGTCCCGATTCCAAAGCCTCTCGAGAAGCTCAAAAAGGTGAGAGTCACAGCTCCGAAAGACGACACAAACATAGACACTCCAGTAGCTGTCACAATAAATAATAGGAAAACAAAACATAATTCAAATAAACTATAGAGGCCTTCTTAAAATTCTTGACGATGAGTACGAGATACTGCACTCCAATCAGTCAAGTGTCCTCTGTCTACAATAAACACGTTTAAATTCAAAGAAAATTTTTTGAATAGTTGCTTGCATTTAAGAAAGGCAGGGCTAGTGGAGGTCCAACTTTAGGGGGTGTGGCCCCATTGCCCGAAATTTCTTGGCGTGTCACACTATCCAATTACAGACCGCCCTAGAGGCTGTCGCCATTCATACCATATTTTTATAGGCAAATAACACTATGCTTCATTTACATCCCTCTTGATTTCCAGCTCTCAAGCTGGGATTTCAGGGACCTTGTGTATGAGCTAACCACACCTTTCGTCCTTTTAGGCGACCTAAACGCACATAACTTCTTTGATGCAATGCTAGCAGGCTGCCCGAGGTTGCTTTACCAAAAAATATCTAAGATCTTCGGGAGCATGCCTATTCGATAAAAAGAAGCATGCATACCATATTATAGGACACAACGCTGATTCACACCATGGCTTGGCGATTGGCTCTGCAGTGCTCTTTTAATCTCCAGAGTGTGATGTTGGCCCTAACCCATATTGTAGGGACCACTTCCCCACCACTTTAACATAAATTGGTAAAGGCTCGAACAGTTCACCTTCCCCCAATAGTAGCTTCAATGAAACTAGAGCGAACTGTAGTACATTTACAGAAACATCCAAACTACACCACATATTCATTACACACCTACACATTGAAGAAGCTACCCAACTACAACCGGAACATATCCTCCACGACGCCGAAAAGGCCATTCCCCAGGTCTCCAGTGCTCCGCGCAACCCGAGGGGGCCTGGTAAAATAAGGATTGCAGCCGAGTGCGACAGGCCCTGAACAAGGCGCGGGGTCTCCTTCGCAGGTACCCGACATCAGCCAACTTAATTTTTTTAAAGTGCAATGGCTTTGCCCCGTGAGCCGAAACGATATTGTTGGGCACCTTCATAACATCCCTTAATTAATACACAGACACGCGCAAGGTATGGACACGAATGCGTAAACTTAATGGACAACGTACACATAGCCCGCCCTTTGCCAGCACAACGGGGAACACACTTGAAGATCAGGCTTGCACAATTGCAAAGCACTTTGAACATGTGCCCATCTCTGACACTACACAAACACTTTCCTGGAACATAAAGCCGCTTGCGAAATAAAGTCCCTTGCGACAACAACAAATCACAGAGTTTTTACAAGTCCATGTTTTCACTACATCAGCTGAGGGCTGCTCTGAGCAGCATGAAGCTCTGCTCCTGCGCCAGACAACTCCACGTATACAATGATATGACATCTACACGTAGACACTCTTTTAACACTCCTCCACCTATACAGCAAGATATGGCTTTTGAGGCAGATTTCAAGGTCATGGCGGGAGGCCGTAGTAGTTCTTTTACATAAGCTCTTCCTAAACTGCGTTTGCTTTTGCCGGCTTCAGCCAATAGTACAGCTAGGCTCATATGATCTCATAGGTTCTCTTGCGGGAAATGAGGTAGTGCGTCGCATAGCCATTCCCTTTTTGCCTGATTATATAGCTTACTTGAGCGAAGAGTACGTTAAAACTGGTGTCAGTATGATTCTAACGAGGAACCTTTTAGTATGAAAGAAACTTGTGTTTTGTCTTCATGGCTTCTTTAATAGCAGAGCCTTAACCCCTAACTGATAGACAGATTGGAGCCGGGGTTACGGCTTTCTGGTCGATACGCCCTTCATTTTGCGTTTGAATGGCACAATATCTTTCTACATCTTCTGAGGAACTCTTTAGGAATTGACGTAATAGTGTACATGGCACTGCTTTATACGAGTTTGCAGCGACGTGTTGCAGATTCGTCTCCCTCCTAAGAATGTTCGTGGTAAGAAGAGCAAAAAAACAAAAATCTCGTTTTAACTGCCATTAACTACGAAATTCTTGTTTGAAGTACTACCACAAAAATTAACTTGCACAAGCTCACAGTTTTGCAATAACGAAAGACCAATTTACAACGGGAAATCCGGGAGCACATCCGTGGGGCCCGGCTCCCCCGCAACATGCATTCATCACACCACCAGGAGCGCGGTCAAGCAAGGGCCATGGTGCTACACAAAGAGAACCACTCTAACCCAGAGGTCTGCTACGTAGACACGCGAGATACCCTGGCCGAACCGCGGTACTGGCAGTGGTGGTTGGCCACCAAGCTAATGCGGTATCCTCGTGCGCAGTCAACTACGTCCCCCACAGATACGGGAGTAGTGGCCATCGCACTCGCCATCACGGGTACACGGGCCAGCATAATCATAACGGATTCTAAAACCGCCCTGCGCATATACGCAAGAGAACGGGTTTCTACGGAAGCGGCGCGTATACTACGGACCCGCTCTGAGACAACAGCAAGGGAGGTCCGTCTGGTTTGGACACCAGCGCACTCGTCCCTTCCGGTGAACGAGATGGCACACGAGGCAGCCCGAGGATTCGGCAAACAAGCTTACCCCGAGTTTCAAGAGGTGCCGTCTGACACGGCGGGAAGAGATAGGCTCTGGACATAACAGGAAGTTACATAGAACTGTAGGCTAAGTCGTCTTAAACTTCCGGCAGCTCACATATCCCGCACAAAAGGACAATCACTAGCGTGGCGTAGGCTGCAGACATTCACTTTCCTCCACACCACCCTGTGCCATCGAGAGTAGCCGGAAAGGTACCAGAACACATGAAAATGGTGGGGACTGTCAGCTGCTTCACTGGCCCACATGGTTTGGGCGTGCCATCTCAAACGCCAGTCCGCCAACCCAGGATACCACATCAGTAATTCCGAGCAGTGGGAGGCCGTGCTGCGGAGCTCCATTCCCGAAGCACAAGTTGCGGTCATCTAGCTGGCGAAAGACGCCGCCAGAGACCATGGGCAGCTGATCGCCACCTGACGAAGCGTCCACCCGGAACCCCCCCCCTCACGTGTGGTTAGGCTCAGAAAAGATGACAAATAAAGTTTTATATGTCTCTCTCTTTGTGTTCCAAATATACATGATCTCTCAACTAATCCTGAAGCTTTAAAAAAGTTGATGCTGTTCCAAATTTTATGCATAACTAGACGCTATGCCGTTCTTATAAATTGGTTTATTCAGTAATGACGACACACTAACTAGGCTTGCCGGAATAAATTAAACTTTGATATCTACAAAACCACCGCACCATAATCTTGGGACGTAAACAATCCCGCACAAACTATGAAACACAAATGATCCAGTAAATATTTCATGCAATGTTGAATACCGTTTTCATTCGGAGAAAGGTCGCCGTTTTGGTACTGTATGCAGAGAGTTGCGTGATAAGGTTTTTAGACCCGATTCACCTTAATGACATTTTTTCAGGCATTACCTGATATTTGTAATTGCTCTAAATTGTATTGACAATTGTACCAGCCTTTTGTTACTTATGTAGTAGTTGTACGCTGGTTTTGTAACTGCACTACACCTGTTCTGTTATCCCTCTCGTCTTGCTTGACGCTGCTCTGTGTGTCAGGTGGCAAGGGATCTTCGTGTTGTTTCAACATCTTTTTTCTTGTCTTACAGCAAATTGGCTAAAAATGAAACTCACTTTAATTCGTTTGAATTGAATGTTCACTCGTTGAATATTACGAGCAATGGTTACACAGAGTGATAATAAATTCTCAGGCGTTTAATGTTTATTCTCTGGGAGACAAACAAATTTTACCCGCAAAATGGTTTTAATGTTTTGTGATATCCTTGAAGAATAATCTTTTGTCTCTTCTGCAGTCCTGTGAATTGAAATCAATATTTAGGCGTGTTATTTTTGTTGGCGTTGTTCGTTCATTTCAGAATCAACGTGCCGCTTAAGAACTCGGAGGAATTTTCAGCGGCATTTCACTGCAAAACTGGATCATCAATGAGGCTCCCCGACCACGAGCGTTGTGAAATTTGGTAAAGCAAAAATTTTGAAAAACAGCCACGTTTCCCGCAGATTGAATAAACTCTTACTTGTTTCGTGGAGCATGTTATCTGTTACTGAAAATACGTTAATTAGAGGTATTTTCCCTACAAACATAGAGGTTAGACACAAAATAGTCGATTAAGCGCTGCTAATATCAAAGAAATTTTAGGGACACTTCACCAACCATCGTACTCCTCTTTATGAAAGCTTTCCCTGTTCTTAATACTTAGATCAATGAAGAGATCAAGTACGAGGTTTTGTAAATATATACTTCATTGTACTCATGAGGTTCACTGGGAGAAAGAAATTTCTTGTTTCGTGTTTCGCCTGATTCTACGCACTGCGCGCAAGAGTGTTGTGGGCAGAAAATACATATATATGTTTTAACATGGTGGTTCAGACTCCCCGGTAAGCGGGTGCGTAAATGACCTGCTGGTCAACTACATGAAAAGTAGTTAGCAAGCTTTTTATGTTTCTCAGAAATGTTGTTTTTCGTTACTTGAAAGGAAATCAAAAATTCAACTAATGCTTTTTTTCATCGCTTCACGGCGGGTATGTAGTTTTTTTTGTGAACTCGTTTGGTAATATCAATGTAACTGTGTTCTGCCCACTGTGATCTTGTTCATGGCTACCACTCTCCGAAAACGGCATGCCCTCGCAACATCATTACCCATGCTAGGTGTCCTTCAACATAACAAGCTGCATGTCAGCACTCGGTACATTACGCCCCGCCTACTTTATAACAATTGCGTGCCCTAGACACCGACATTCGCCCGCTACATCTACCAGGGACAACGCCCAAAAGTGCGCTTGCTGTTAATTTTTTTTCAAATCAAAACAATATTGTTTTCAACATTGCAGTGTTAAAGGCCACCCTGGAATAAAACGAGCTAAACGCAGCTTGCCGGCGCCAGGGGCCCTAGTGGCAGCTTCTAGACACACGAGCAGAAAATGTTATTAGAAAACAACAAAATGTATAGGATCACGTAATATACCTGCTACGTTCACGCACATTGCTTAATTAATACCACCCACCAACTAGGTATAGTGTGTTTGCCTAATGGTGTTTGCTTTTACTAAGGCTGAGCTGACGTCGGCAGGGGGGGCGCCGCGAGCAGCCGGAGCGAGCGGACGTGTGTTACATCGGCTCCGCAGTTAATGAGCCATAATTGCGGACTGATTGGTCCCACAGTGCCCATTTTTCACCAGTGTGTTAGGTTTCGCTCAGCGGACCTGGCAATACCAAAAATTCGGGGAGTTCTTGCGAATTTCCGAATTTTACGGCCCTTTTCATGTTTGCGGCGTGGCCGCGCTGCTAAGCCTAACTTAGGCCTAGTACGAGTACGGCCAGGCCGGGCCGTCGGCGACGGCGCTCGAGCCGATGTCGACCGGAGGGGAGCCCGCATCGACGGGATTCAGCGAGGAAGCTACCATGGAGGCCTGCGGAGAGCGGGACGAGGAAATGCAAGTACAATAGGACCGCAGCGGACGTCGGACGGCCGTGGCGGTGCCGGGCGAGGAGCTCTCGCCGGGCGACCACGCGGGGTGGACGACCCAGCGGAGAAAGCCACAGCAGCGACGAACGGAAGCTTCGCGATCTCCACCGTCGACCGGTAAGCCCGCCGCAAAGGCGAACACGTCTCTACAATCGAAGGAGAAATTCGCGAAGAAGGTGAATGCAAGCATGTCGAGAGCGGCGAGAATGCCCAACAGCATCCCCCGCGAAGAGCACAAAATTATCATGAGACCGAGTGGGGGACTGCAGGTAGGGAAGGTCAGAACGACCGAGTTGGCGCCCGCAATTATGGTGGCCACGGGCATCGCAAGAGAGACGCCCATGCAAGACACGGTGTGCCTCAACGTGGCCCAAAACATCATAATCGTGAGCACTCCCGCAGAGGAAAGAATCTCGAAATACGCGAGAATCCAGGCTCTAACGATCGGCAGCGCGAGTACGAAGTGTATGCCTATCAGGCGGCGCCGGACGGCACGGTAAAAGGCGTGATTCGCAACATCTCCACGGAGGACACACAGGAAGAAATAATAGAGAACATCGTGAACGATTACAATCCAACGGCGATAGACGCCCGAAGGATTGGAAAGTCGTCGGCAATCGTCGTGCGCTTTCAGGGCGAGAAAGTGCCGACGACGGTGAAATACGGATCCGTGCTCGTTAGGTGCAGTCTGTGTAGGCAACACCGCGAAGTTTGCAAGTAGTGCGGCGGAGTAGGGCACAGACAGGACGTGTGCCCGCAGCCCGAAAAGAGCGTGTGTTTCGCGTGCGGAAAGCAAAATCCGAGCGAGAACCATGCAGAAACGTGCAAACCACGCTGCAAATTGTGCGGGGGTGCTCACTGACAGGGGCGGCAAGCTGCAGCAACCGCTTCAAGACGCCATACTTGGTGCGGCGGCGGCAGTGGAGCCGCCAGCAGAAGAAAGATGCCTCGTCAGCAAGGAAAGAAATTTCTAGAAGCGAAGGGGAATTCCCGCCGCTCCTGCAGCAGCGAGGTCGCAGCGGTAGGAAGAAGCGGGAGCAACGACTTGGCAACAGGTCGGCAAGCCGAGGCGCCCGCGACAGGAGCCAATCGGCGGCCAGGAAAACGCGCGGGAAGAGCGGCGATAGGCCGTCGAGAGCCACGTCACAGTCGCGCGTCCACCTGACGTGGGCGGAGCTCGCCGGCGCACCGAAAGAAAGGAGGCGTTCGAGGTCACCGCGGCAGCGGAGAGGGATGTCGCAACCTCGTGACGAAAGAGTCGACAGACTGCAAGAGCAGGTAGCCGCGCTGAAAGCAGAAAACGGGACTCTCTGCCAAAAGCTCGAGCGGGCGATAAAGTTACTAGAAAGTTCTGGAAGAGAACAGGAGCCACGTGGCGGAGCGATGACAAGATCCGAGGAGCGTCGGCCGGAGAAGCCGGCGAGGCCGGCGCAAAAGGAAGATGAGGCGGAGCCTCCGACGAAGATGAAGGCGCTGCAGATGAAGGCGCTGCAGCGACGCGGTCGAAACGGAAACCGAGATGAACGAAGATCAAGACCCGCCTTGCGGGGAAGAAGAAATACAAGGGGCGCCGAAGCAGAGGCTCGTGAGCTGGGAGCTGCGCCTAAGGAGGTGCGCCGGACGCATCAGCAGGCTGGAAAAGCGGATGGACGCTTTCGAGGCGAACGTGAATGCGAGACTCGAAAAGATGCAGGAGTACCTTCACAGGATGCTGGATGGAGACGAGGTCACACCGGGGCAGTACGTACAAGCGAACCAACCAACACCGAACCATGGCCAGTAAATCACGAACGAAAGCGAGCCTGAGAGTGTGGCACTGGAACGCGAACGGGTCCCAGTGTCGGCGGGCGGTGTTGCAGCAGTACATCAAGAGTTTGGAGAGATCCCACGTGATCCTCGTCCAGGAAACCCACGCCGAGAACGCGCCGTCCCTCCCAGGCTACCGGGCGCACGCCAGCCCTCCCCGCGCCAGAGAAAGAGGCAAGGGAGAGGCGCAGGGCGTGTGCACGGTCGTCCGGAAGGGGATAACGTTCGTCACGCACGACGACCTCTTCGGGCGCAGCTCCATCGAGTACTGCGCGACCGAAGTAGTGATCGGGAAAAAGAAGAAAGAGTCGGTGTACTTTCTCAACGTATACAGCAAGCCGGGCCACAGGCAGAAGAAGTTCAAGACGGCCATGCATAGGATGCTGAAGCTCGCTGGCAGAGACAGGGTGGCGACGTGCGGCGATTTTAACGCCGCACACAAGGAGCTCGGATACAGCCGCACGACGGCGAAGGGGAAGGCCCTGCTCTAGGCGGCGGAGGAGGCCGGTTTCGTCCTGTATTCGGACGAAGCGGCGCTCACACGCATCGGCACGTCGATAGCCCACGACACCAGCCCGGGCCTGTTTTTCGTCCGCAAGAGGAAGGAGGCCAGAGGCGGGTGGCATGGAAGAACACGGGGCAGAACCTCGGGAGCGACCACTTCATAATCGAGCTGGACCTGCCGGCGTCGGCAGACGAGGTCGGCAGGGGCTAGCGCAAACACAAGCTCACGAACTGGGATCGCTTCCGAGAGGAGAGCGAGGAGCTCGGCGAGAAAATCACAGACATCGAGAGCTGGACGGACGCCCTGAAGCGCAAGATCAAGGGAGCGACCACGGAGCTGGGGACCGACGAAGAAGTACAGAAAATGGACAGCCGCCTGGCGCACTTGATGGAAGCCGGACAGGCCCTGCAGAGGCGCTGGCGTAAGAACACAAACAACAGGAATCTGAGGAAGAAGGCCGCCGAGATCGGCAGGGAGATAGAGCGATACAGTCACCAGCTGTGCACCCAGCAGTGGCACACCATCTGCAGAGAGGCGGACGGGCAGCTCCACCAGAGCCGCACATGGCAACTACTGAGGCACTTGCTGGACGATACCAACAGCAAGAGTTACCAGCAGCACCGACTCGCCCAGATCATGCACTGCGCGACGAAGAAGTTGGGGAAGGAAGAGACGTGTAAACGGCTCAATAATAAATATCTCCCTAGCACTCCCAGCGAGAGCCACGGCGACTACAGAGGCCCGAGCAACCCGTACCGGGACCGCGATATTGAGGAGTGGGAGGTCCGCGCGGCGCTGCAGAACCTCAACGGCAAGTCCGCGGCGGGCCCCGACGGAATCACCAACAAAGCCCAGCGAAACCTGGGCGACGGGCCAACAGAAGCGCTGACGGGGTATTTCAACCGATGCTAACGCGAGGGAAGATTTCCGAGGCAGTAGAAGGCGGCCAAGACAATACTGATACCCAAGCCGGATAAGCCGGCCGGTATCGAGAACATGCGGCCGATTTCCCTCACGTCGTGCATCGCGAAAGTCCTGGAGCACGTGTTGAACAACAGATGGCAGCGGTACCTGGAGGAGAAGGGCCTCTACCCGGACTCGATGCTAGGGTTCCGAGAGAGGCTCAGCACGCAGGACGCAAAGATACAACTGCAGCACGAGATACTAGAGCGTCCGACAACGTCGCAGGACAAGAGCCGTGCTGGGCCTGGACCTGCAGAGTGCTTTCGATAAAGTCAGGCACTCGGCCATATTGGCGCAGGTTTCGAAACTGGGTCTGGGCAAGAGGTCCCACGACTACATCCGCGACTTTCTGTCGCACCGGATGGTGGAACTACAAGCGGGGGACCCGGAGCTGCCGGAGAGAGAGCTGGGCAGCGTGGGTACCCCCCAGGGAGCGGTGATCTCGCCGGTGCTGTTCAAGCTGGTGATGATCGGGGTGGCCAAACGCCTCTCGGGGATCCCGCAGGTTCGACACACGATATATGCAGACGACATTACGCTGTGGGTCCCCGGGGGGAGCGACGGCCACATTGAGAGTTCGCTGCAGGAGGCGATAGCGGCGATCGAACAGCAGCTGGCGGGCACCGGACTAAAGTGCTCCCCGCAAAAGTCCGAGTTGCTGGTGATTCCACCGCCGGGCAGGTACCGCAAGAGAGCCGAGGAAGAGGCGAGTAAGATCAAGTTGTTCACGTGCGATGGGACGGAGATCCCTAGAGTCAGCAAGCTGCGAGTGCTCGGGATGCTGCTGGAGGCGAACGGCGGCAACGGAGCCACGGTGGAGAGAGTAATCACAAAGATGGGGATGGCCACCAAACTGATCAAGCGGGTGGCCAACAGACACAGCGGCATGAAGGAAGGAGAGCCTGTTGCGGTTGGTGCGGTCCTTCGCCACGAGCCACGTTTCCTACGTGGGCGCCTTTCACCCGTAGAAGTGCAACGAGAGGGACCGCATCAACGCGGCGATCCGCAAGACGTACAAGGCGGCGCTGGGGCTCCTCAACAGCGCCACCATGCAGAGGCTGCTGGAGCTGGGCGTCCACAACACGCTAGAGGAGATCGGGGAGTCCCAGCGAGCATCTCAGCTAGAAAGACTGCAGACCACGCGGACCGGAAGAAAGATCCTTAAAAGCTTGGGCCTGGGTCCGAACAGAAGACTACAGGAGAAGAATGGCCTGCCGGAGGAGGTGCGGAGAAGAGTGCGGGTGCTGCCGCTGCCGCAGACCGTACACCCCGACAGCAATCGAGAACGGCGGGCGGCCAGGGCCAAGGCGCTGGCCGAGATCTAAACGACGACGCCGGGGCCACTTACATGGACGCCGCGAGGTGCCCGGACCGCCCGAACACGTCCAGCGGTGTCGGCCAGGGCCGGAGAGACGCGCAGCGCCTGCAGCGTGAGGTTCTCGACCGCCGCGCAGGCGGAAGAGGTCGCGATCGCGCTGGCGCTGGTGGATCCGGAATGTACCACGATCTTGAGTGACTCTAGGACAGCCATATCGGGATATGCGGAGAACGCGGTGTGCGCGCAGGCCGCGAAGATAGCTGGTGGTGCCCGTGCGGGGGGCACGTGCGAGCAGGTCATTTCCGTCCGGTGGTTCCCGGCGCACTCGGGGACCGCGACGGGAGCGTACCCGAACCGCAACGAGACTGCGGACGCCGTCGCGCGGGAACATTCCGGTCGCGCGGCGCCACCCCGCGTCTCACGCACGGAGGGTGAAGAGCCAACGGAGCAAGAACCTATACTCAACGGTGGAGAAATCCTGCAGTGGTACAGGATCGGCAGGAGGGAGCGGCCGCCACCGCACCCGAGGCTCACCCGAGCTGAAGCCGTCCGGTATAGACAATTGCAGACCGACTCGGTACTGACTCCGGTGTTGGCGCAATACGTGTGCCCCGAGGTATACGTGGACGCTAAGTGTAGTGAGTGCGCGTGTGCGAACGCGACGGTGGCCCACTTGCTGTGGGGTTCTGCGGAACACAGTGCGCAGGGGTATGACGAGAGTCTGCGCCAGGAAGCCACGGACTCGATGAACTCTCACGAGTACGAAACACAGCGAAAGACAATCCAGCGGCTCGAGGCGGCTCGAGGCCGGCAGAAGCGCAGGGAGGCGCAGGCGAGAAGAACGGGGGGTGACCCCCCAGGATACCTTTGTGGCGCCGCCCGCGCGGAAGCCCGGGCCGAGGCATCGTCGTGAGGACGACAGTATAGTCGGGGTGGGGGTGCCCTGCGTCGCACTTGAACCCACCTCCGCAGGATATTTTTTTCTCAGTAAAGTCATTTTCTCTCTCTCTCTCTCTGACGTCGGCACGGGGGCATGAGAAAAGACGGCAGAGGCGTATTGTTTTTACCATATTCCTTCTGTTCACTTGACGAGGCGGGCCACAGAGCACGTAAAAAATGCTTTGATCACTCCCCTGTAGTTAGAAGCAATGTCAGCTTTGAGAAACGTTTCCTTTTGTTCGTTTGAAAGATCGGTGACGGGGGACCAGTGACATCTTAGCGACCGCGATTACACCATGAGAATGCCCGAACTGGACAGGAGATGAAATTCTGTGAAGGGGTCAAAGGTAGGAAAAGGACACAAGACGTTCTTTGTAGCGCTGCTACACAGCTCAAAGCTACTGGGCGAAGTTTCCATTCGCTCCTCGTCTGGCTCTGGTGACTTGGTGGCTGAGATACGCAATGGTCAGTAGACCAGACTAAGGTATGCGCTCCATGTATTTACAACGGAAAGGAATTTTGGTGGCGTGTGGTACAATTATAGGCGTGCACGGTATGGACAATACTTTAAGATGAGCCACCCGACAACAGATTGCCAGCGCTAGGTTTGCTTTTAGTAGGGTGGCTTTCGCGTGTGCTAGATTTGCGTTTTGCGCAATACCTTCTTGTTTTGGTATGAGAGTGAGAGGGTCGGCCGCGTGACTATTTTTTACCTACAAAGCTTTGTTTTTCACTCTGGCAAATTAGTGGCGTAGTAAGGATTAATCACTGAGCAATCCTAACTCTGAAATTGGGACGTACGTTTTTGAGGGCGGGGTTTTAATGGTAAAACCGAGGATTTTGATGCTTTTTTAAAGAAAAGAGGGAGGAAAGCGGAGAGCCCCGCTCGAAGCGTGCCTTGCCGGACCTCTTTTGTGCGATTATGAGCCTTGAGAGTTTTAAATACCCAGTGAAAATAAAGTGTGCATACTGTACATCTGTACATACTGTACATCTCGGGTACGGGGCGTCGGCCAACAAGCCAGCCAGTCGTCGTTTCATCGGATCATCTCTTTGATCATTGGCGACCGCTCCGACGGATCTTCACACCTCCTAAATTCAACTATACCGCATGTACTTTTACGAAACACCTGTGCAACCGCAGCCTTCGACTTATAACAAAAGTAGAGCAGTAAAGGGCAAAAACGTTTCCCCCACTTCAAACCTCTTACTGAAAGCTTATTCGCTCGCTGGATTCCTCGCTGACTCACTGACTCGCTCGCGCACTCGCTCGCTCTCTCACTCAATGACTCGCTCGCTCGCTGAGTTATTTGCTGACTCACTTGCTCACTCACTCACTTACTGGTCATATTCTGATACTGCGAGACGGTGAGGAATGGATTGCTAGACTTAGCAACTGGAGATGCGGAAATTGTGCCTTAGAATTTGCAGACGTAATCGATTATTTTGGTATAACTTAGTCCTGAGCATACTGCATACGAGAAAACAGGGGATAGCAGGGCAGTTCAGTGCTCCTAATTAACTACCTATACTAAATACCCCCCTACAGTAATGTTAAAACGTGATCACAGTAATTTTACACTCTCGCAGCAGCTGCCACACAACGAAAGATTTGAAAAAGTAGCGACGTTAAATGGACGTATTTTAAAGACACAGGCAACTCCATGCCGCACAATGACAGTCAGTGCGAGAACGTATTTCAGGAACGTACTACTCGACGGGGGGTGCTTCCCATGCGAGAAGAAGAAACCGGAAAAAATGCGAAAAATGCGAGGTTTAAAGGACAGGTTTATTAAAAAATGCAAGGTATAAAAAACGTATCAAGAGCTTTACCCACGGGCTGAATGAACGAGGGGCTGGTAGAGGTGCACTGAATTATGCGAAATTACCTTAGGTTTCAGTGTATAAAAAGATGATGATGATGGTTGGTGTTTAATGGCGCAAGGCCGACGAGGGCAAAGAACGCCAGAGAAGTTATTTAATGAAAAGAAGTGATTACCACAAAAGGTAGGTATAAAATGTGTTAACTGGACATAGTAAGATCAATAAAGATAATGGTGATGGCTGGTGTATAGGGCCAGATTTGATTATTCATGATAGGAAATGAGGTTTAAAAACTTAACATCTGACAAATACCTAAACACGCGTTTCACAGAAATCATGGCATCGTCACCTAGAAACAGCGATGGGTGTAGGGGAATATGTTGTCTGTAGAGTTCTCTGAAGTGTTTGTGTCGTGTTGTGTCAAGTGCCTTGCATTGTATGAGTATGTTGACTACAGAGAGGCCCTCCCCACACCTGTTACACAGGGTTCTTGGAGATTCGGTGAGCAGGTGCGAGTGCGTTACATGCGCATGGCCTATCCGTAACCTAGCTAAGGTAACTTCAATGTGCCCGTTGTGTGAGTCAGTAGTGTATTGTCCCAAGTGTGGTTTTATTACGTGTAGTTTGTTGTCTGTCTGTTCGCTCCAGTCTGCTTGCCACGTTTTACGGAGTTGTTGTCTAATGTGTGGCTTGAGGTCTGTGTAAGGTAGTGTTGCCTTGTCTACTGTGTTTCGGAGTGCAGCATTGGCGGCCATTTCATCCGCCACTTCATTACCGCCAATGCCAGAGTGGCCTGGCACCCAACACACAGTCACCCCAAGGTTTGAGGAACAAGCTACCATATTTGTTTTGAAGACAAGATTAATGACAGTTTTTTGATGACTTTCCGGATGATAATGCACGGACGACGCTCAGCGAACCTGTATAAATGATGGATGTAGGAATATGATGTTCAACTATGTGACTTACAACCAGAAATGTGCCATATGCTTCTGCCGTAAAAATACTTGTGTTAACATTCATTGTTCTACATGCTTCAAAACTGGGCCCATGCACAGCACAAGACACCGCAGTGGACGTTTGAGATGCATCGCTGAAAAACTCTGCAGCACTGTATTTATCCTGCAGATACATGAAATGCTGCAAAATCCCACTTCTTGGTGTCTTGTTCTTATTGTATCGTATGAAAGACAGATCACATGACACAGGACGGAGATGCCATGCTGCTACAAGATCAGTGTGAGATTATTTGAATGTGTCTAAGAAGGAGACCTCATGCATAGTCACTCGTCCCTCACTTTCTGCGAGAAGGGAACAGAAATTGATGGGCGGTTTAAAAAGAGTTTAGTTGTGGACGTATCATTAAAAACCGGTTTAAAGGGATGGTTATTCATTGATGAGATTTTGGAGGCATATAGAAGATCAACATTAATTGGCTGGTACGCTAAGCACGATTTGTCGCACTCAGCATAAAGACTGTGGACCGGACTGGTACGGAATGCCCCACAAGACAGGCGAAGCCCCAAGTGAAGCACTGGGTCGAGCATTTTAAGTGCTGTTTTTGTGGCTGACCCATACACAGCACTTCGGTAGTCCAACCATTACCCAACCAACGCGGCATAAAGTCGAAGCAAAAGTTGTTTGTCTGCACCGTATGATTGGTGAGATAAGACTTTTGGAATATTCATTGTTTTGAGGCATTTTTGTTTGAGTCGCTTTATGTGAGGAATGAATGTGAGTTTCTCGCCAAACACTACACCCCAAAAACTTGTGTTCTCTTTTTACTGGAATGGAGTCACCAAAGAGGGTTACGTCGGGATCGGGAAAGATGCCCCGCCTTTTTGAGAATACAACGCAGGTAGTTTTAGAAGGATTAAGTTTAAATTCATTTTCATCTGTCCAGCGGGAAAGTTTCTTTACCCCAAGCTGGACCTGACGTTCACAAATGGATATGTTACATGATTTGAAAGATATTTGAACGTCATCTACATGCATCGAGCAGGATAAGGTATAAAAAACGTATCAAGAGCTTTACCCACGGGCTGAATGAACGAGGGGCTGGTAGAGGTGCACTGAATTTTTGCGAAATTACTTAAAGTTTCAGTGTAGAAAACCACTGTCTGCCTCTATAGCACACTCCAATGTAAATTCACAACACTCGGAAAAAATAAAGAAGAGAACTCACGAGTGCATCCTCTTTCCAAATATATTATTGACTACGTCGTTGCTAGCGTCATCGTCTTTACAAAGTGCTTTTGATGCCGTCCCAGCTCCTCTGGTCCCACAGAATATTGTTGGCCAGTGCGTGCCCGCACTTTTCTAAAGATCGCATCACAACGTCTCACGGAAAGGCCGGCCATGAGGAGAGTACCAACCCGCACACAGTTGTCATGCAGGCCCTCTTTACAATGAGCCTGGCTGGTGGTAGTTTTCCACTGTATGCCTGCAGGCGCACGCATTAACGGCAGAGGAGGTCCTTGACGACTTATTAGTGCCTGCTTCAAGCGGCGAAACTTACTACGTCAGACCAACGGTAAATCCACAGCATCTATGCGATCGCCACGGGCATCACGACACCCGTCGTGAGAGCGCTCCGAAGCTGCCAACGGAAGATGCCCCGTGTATTACCGGGAGGTTATATTGCCGCGAACCATGCATTAAGATTGTTTAGTTATGTTTTTCTGTTACCGCCGGGCTGCGCCAGTCTGTGCTATCGTGTGCCAAGGGAAGCGATTGTTCGATTCTTTATTTGTATGCCGCATGTGCGATCTCTTCCTCTTTTTCAACTAACGTCAACCGCCTAGAATAATCTTCTTTGGTCTACAATGTTCTAGATGGAAATCGACTGTTCCAGATGCACTCACGCCGAAAGATACAAGCGTGCAGATGAGACGCTGCGGCATTCGACTCGCGGACGCTCGCCTGCACACGTCACTTTGTTGACTGCTGCTTCACTACCTGTGCATTCTTTGAGTTGTTAGGGGAGCAAAAAGCCGCTTCAATAAGGTTGTTTTTTTGAAGACAACTGCGTCGTGATTATCTTCGTGACATGTGGTAGAGATGCCGGATACAAAGCATTTACGCTCCCTACGCCCTCTGGAAGCCGACAACCCAACCCATGCCGTGCAAGAAGCGGACTTAAAGTTTTACCGGCCGAGTTTGGTCCCCTACCAGAAAGAACGAATAGTAAGAGCGCCGCAACCGAAAACATGGTGCATGAAGCCACTCCCACCAACGTCCGGCTGAAACCCTGGGCCGGGACCCACCTTCGTTCCGCGGATCTTCCGCTGAAGACTCCGAGGACTGGTTGGAGACAATAGAGCATGTCCGGATCTTTAACAGGTGGGATGACGAACAAACGTTTCGGCATGCGTTCTTCTATTTAGAGGCTTTAGCTCGAACTTGGTGTGAGAACCATGAAAGCTCTGTGACTGACTGGGGTCTCTTCAAGAGCGAGTTGCTTAAAACGTTCGCCAACGTTGTGCGAAAGGAACGAGCTGCGCGCTTGCTAGAAACGCGCACGCAGAACCCAAAACAAGGGGTAGTGCCTTTGTTGAGGAAATGAAAAGATTGTTTCGACGCGCTGATCCGGAAAACACAGAAGAAAATAAACTCAGGTTCCTCATGCTAAGGGTAAAGCAGGAACTTTTTGCTTGCGTTTTAGGTAATCTTCCTAATAAGGTGGCCGAATTCGGGTCTCAGGGCTGCCACAAAGGAGAAGAGGCTGGAAGTCCGAACGAATCAGTACGAAAGCATGGTCAATGTACTGGATTCTGAGACGATCGGTGGCGGGGCTATTCGCTCCGACCCACTGCGCGAGACCATCCGAGCAGTGCTCAGGCAGGAGCTTCAGAAGCTTTTTCTTACGACGCTGCAACCTCAAGTGGCTTTCTGACTGACGTCATCTTCGAAGAGGTTCAACAGGCACTGGGGACTTCTACGCCATCCGAAGCCTATCGCGAGCCACAAGCGATGACCTACTGCTCAGCATTTCGTTGACCCCGCCCTGCTCCAACCCGCAGTCAAGAGGCCCCGCTGTACCGCCGTCTACTGTCACCCGCCCGACCCCCTGTGGACCAATACCAGACGACGAGGAAGACGCCGTTTGGCGAACGCCCCATAATCGCCCGCTGTGCTACCACTACGGAGCGGTCGACCACATCTACCGTCACTGCCCCTACAAGAGGCTTTCTTCGCGAGGGTTCGCCTTGGACGCACCACGGCCCCAACCAGGCCAGCACACTACCGAGATTCAGGCACACCTGACCAAAACACCAACCAGGGTCCAGCGTGCTTCAACCATTCGCCGTCGCCCTACCCTAAGCGACCGCCGAACCGCCGAAGCAACGAAGAATTCCCCCGTGGAAGGTCCACCAGCCCACGCGGGGGAAACTAAAAGCAGTAACTTCTAGAGATAAATTTGTAAGACGGCGGAAAGACGAAAACCCGCGAACGACGGAAGGAAGCACCGAACATGCCCCCAGCCCGACGACCCCATCTAACCCTGACGAGACTCCCAAACACGATGACAATGACACGACACAACGCGTAACCGAAATGGCAGAGCCGGCGCGGACGGCAATGATGACGCATAGTGCGCGACCGCCAACACGCACAAGCCGACATACGACTCCCCGACGAACCCGAAATTCGAGGAAAGCGGCCTCGCACATCCAGTTGTCCATCGATGGCCTTGACGTAGTCGCCCTCATCGAGACGGAGCCAAAAAAATAGTGAGCGGGTAGTTCACTTCTAAGCTGAAGAACGTTACGACAAGATTGGAAGGTTCACACATACGCACAAGTGGAGGCCATCTCGTATCAACAAATGGAACGCTCACATTGTGCGTCACAATATACGGCACCACGTACTCTGCTGCCTTCGTCATTACCGAACTGCTCCCGCGATGTAATTCTTGGAATAGACTTTTTGACGGACAACGGTGCAATACCAGAAGGGTATGCTGACGGGCCAGTTGGTACATTGTTAAACTAAGAAAAACAGCGCAAACGACGGGACGAAGAAAGGTAAGACAAACACAGGCGCTGACGAACAACTGAGCGCTTTATTGCAGCAGAAAACATATATGTAGACAAAGGAAAACAACAGAAGGACCGATAATGACCTAGGAGATATCACATCGGGAAAAAACACGATATCTCGTAAACTTGAACATCAAGAAGATTGTAAGTAAGGGAGATGTTCGGCTGGTATTCTCTGCACCTAAAAAACTGGGCCGATTGTGCAAGCGGGTCAATGCTGAAACACCGAAGGCAAGCACGTGCGGGAAAAATCACATGACACGCTATGTTGAATGTGTGCAAAACTTCGTATATGAAATTCCTTTGTCTCCCAGCCGCGGCGGCTGCTTTTCTGATGGAGGCGAAAAGCAAAAACGCCCGTGTGTACGAGATTTCGGCGCACGTTAAAGATCCCCAGGTGGTCAAAATTAATCCGGAGCCCTCCACTACGGCGCGCCTCATCGCCTGCGTTGCGTCGGCGCGTTAAACCCTACAATCAATCAATCAATCAAATTCCTTTGTCACCGTGTGGCCGCACTTACATCGGGCAGACAGGCCGCTGCGTCAATGATCGCCTGAGTGAGCATGCCAACAATGTAAGGACGTCATCAAGTACCACCTTGGCAACGCATTGCGCTTCCTGCGGCTGCGAACCCCTCTTCCATGACTGCGCGATTCTGGCGCAGTATCCTGGACGAAGAGAGCGGGAAATCTTTGAAGCGTTTAAGATCAAAAAGAAAGGAGGTACTTGTATTAGTGAGGCATCAGTTTCCCTTCTGGAAAAGGAAATGCTGTTCCTATCTTGAACTTTAGACTTTGTATCGGCACGTGGCGGTTCAGGTTTACGAGATATCGTGTTTTTTCCCGATGTGACATCTCCTAGGTCATTATCGGTCCTTCTGTTGTTTTCCTTTGTCTACATATATGTTTTCTCCTGCAATAAAGCGCTCAGTTGTTCGTCAGCGCCTGTGTTTAGTCTTACCTTTCTTCGTCCCGTCGTTTGCGCTGTTTTTCTTAGTTTAACGGTGCAATAATTGATCTGCAGACAAGGTCAATAACTTTTGCCTCCGATCACTCCCCGTCGCCGGTGCCGAGCGCCGAACACCGTGTTGCTGTAAGGATCGCCGACCATCACGTCTCCCTAGCAACCGTCGCAAGCTTGATGATCACCGTCTAGTGTGAGAATGGTGATCCTGAAATTGACGCTACCGTAGAGAGTGAACAAAGTTTGCTTGTCTACTATGGTTTCGCTGTCGCAAAAGGCAGTTCGCTGCTTTTAACAACGGAAATCCCACGTTTCGGTCTCTAATTTCACCGAGGAGTACCAGAATTTAAATAAGGGCGCTGCAATGGCGTTCCTGAAAAAAAGCGCAAGGAGCAAGTGACGTGACCGCGGTCGCCTAACTCTGAACGCGCACGCGCCGATGCTTTCAAGCTGCCACATCCTTTCGACGTAAACCCGGCGCTGCCTCAAGAAAACTGGGTCACATTATTGGATGTGCTGCGTCGCTGCAGCGAGTGCTTTTCGTCGAACTCAAAATTGTATCAGACACGCGTAGCGAAGCACAGAATTACAACCCAAGATGAAGCACGATCTACCCTACGGACACCGCACCACGTGTGTTCACGCCATCAAAACTCCATCCGGACACTAGTCAAAAACATGCCTGCGACGACAATATACAGCCATTGAAGAGCCCTGGGTGGCTCCGGGCATACATTGAGGTTCTGGGCTGAATACCGGCGATGGTGCCCTCGACCACTTTTGCCCCGCAAACTACTTCTCGTCGATGAATTTGAAGACGGGCTACTGGCAAATTTAAGTGGACGAGAGAGACCGAGAGAAGACTGCATTCATAACCCCGGGCGGCCTATGCGAGTTCAAGGTGATGCCTTTTGGGCTCTGCACGGCGTCAGCAAAGTTTCAAAGAGTGATGTACCTGGTACTAGCTGGCCTGAAGTGGCACACCTGCTTCGTACATCCCGGCTAAGTTGTGGTATTCTCCAGGACTTTCGATGAACACCTTGGAAGGATGGAGTCTGTACTCGAGGCCATTGGTACGTCGGGGTTAACGCTGAAGCCAGGGAAGTGCCCCTTCGTGAACGAGGAATTCAGGTTTCTTGGCTACTTCATCGACGCCGCGGGAGTCTTCCCGAACCCGGCGAAAACTTCGGCCATAGGGATATTCCCAAGACGGAAAGAGAAGAAGGGCGTGCTATGATTTCTCAAACTGTGCGCATACTACCAGCGCTTCGTCGCAAACTTCGCTCGCATTGCAGTGCCACTCCCACGCTTGAAAAAAGATGTCCGCCCTTTCAGCTGCCAAACACCCAAGATGAAGCATTCTTGAAGCTGCAACAACGCTTGCAATGCCCAGCTGTGGTCGCTCATTTCTACGAAAACCCCGAAACAGAAATGCGCAGTGACACAAGTGATATAGGCTTGGGCGCCGTCCTCGTCCAAAAGCAACGTGGTTACGAAAAGGAAATACCCTGTGCCAGCCGTGGTCTGTGATAGGAGGAGAAAAACTACTCGGCCTCCCAGAAAGAGTGCCTCGCTAATAAATGGGCCATTTCAAAATTTCGCCTATAGGTCTATGGTATAACAGTCAAGGTTGTGACAGAGCACCACTGGCTATGTTTGTTGGTCATATTTGAAGGACCCCTCTGGCCGTCTATGGCGACGGAGCTTGTGCCTACATGACTTCGATGTCACAATCGTCTATAAAACCGACAGGATACACTCCGACGCCGACTGTCTCTCCCGCGCCCCCCGTCGACCCACCACCTCAAAACTACTACGAAAACGGCGCGTTCTTCGGAGTCGGGACGGACAGCGCCCTAGCCGCCCCATAGCGTGCCAACCCCGAGTTACGCGTCATGATCGACTACCACGAAGGACGCAACGTCGCCGTGCCTGGGGCATTCAAACGTAACTTACTAGCATGCAGTCTAAAAACTCCGTACTCGTGAAGAAAAATGTCAACACCCGGAACGACAAAGAATGATCGTTTAGTAAGCCCTGCAGACCTTCGTGAAGAAATTTAGGAAGCCTGCTACGAAGACCTCTCATCCCCACATCTCGGCACTGCACGCACTATAGGAAATATCAAGGCGAAGTACTACTGGCGCCGCCTTACAACCAATGTGTCCACTAGTCAGGAGCTGCCGTGACTGCCAGTGACGAAAAACGCCGCCGACGACACCCGCCAGACTTTTGAGCCGATCGCCTTCCCATTGAGAACCTTACAACCGATTGGAATGGCCCTTTTGTGCCCGTTTTCTACGTTACGATCCGAAAACAAGTGGATTGTTGTACCGACAGGCTACATGACGCGCTTGCAAAAACCGCCGCTCTTTCGAGGAAGTCGCAAAGTTCTTTATAAGATAAGTTGTGCTGCGGCATGGAGCAGCTCAAGTCGTAATCACGGACCGCGGAAGGGCCTGCACGGCAGAGCTCATGTAGAGAATCTTACGCTACAGCAACACGCATCACTGAACAACAACGGTGTACAAACCCCAAACGAAAGGTCTAACAGATCGTTTGAACAAGGATTGAGGATATGCTGTCCATGTGTGTCGACGTTGAACACGCGACCTGGGACGAAGTGCTCCCGTTTGTCACGTTTTTGTACAACACGCCTATCCAAGAAACCACGCAGATGACAGTTCGAGCTTGTCTGCGGAAGACGGCGCCTAAGATACTTGCCCCCTTCCTGCCGCACGTAGAAGACTACTAACACAACGCCGACGTCCAAGGATACCTTCAGCGTGTGGTGGAGGCCCGCCAGCTGACTCGAGTTTGTGCAAGAAACGAGCCGCTGGTGGTTGCCGGCCGCTACAATCTCCCATGCAGAGACCCCGAGTACCACCCAGGGGTTCGTGCGTGGGTTTGGACTTCTATCCGACGATGCGGACTCAGCCAGAAGCTTTTGCGGCGGTTTTCGGGAACCTACCGGATTCTGCGACGTGTGGGCCAAGTTACCTACGAGGTGATCCCCGACGGTGATTCTGCTACATCCCGATGACGCTCGCGACCCGAAGTCGTCGACCGTGGTTCGCCTGAAATCGTACCACAAAAGATGAGAGACTTTTGTGTTGTTTTTTCGGACTGTCCTTTATTTTCGCATCGGGGCGATGCACTCTTACAGTGTGGGTAATGCCGGGAACCATGCATAGGGTTTGTTTATTTATGTTTTGCTTTTACCGCCTGGCTGCGCCAGTGTGTATTATCTGTGTGCCAAGGGAACTGCTTGTTCCATTCTTTATTTGCGTGCCACACGTATTATCCCTCTCTCTCTTTTGATGGGGAGAGCGTTTACAACTAACGTGAACAACCTAGAATAATATTCATTGATCTACAATGTTCTCGATGTAAATCCACGGTTCGAGAAACACTCTCGCCGAAAGATAAAAGTGTACAGAGGAGGCACCGCGGCATTCGACTCGCCTACGCTCGCCTGCACACGTTAATTTGTTGACTGCTGCTTCGCCGCCTGTGTATTCTTTGGTTTGCCTGGGGAGTGCAATTTCCCTCCAATAAACGTGTTTTCCTTAAAGAGAACTGCGTCGTCTTTGGCATCGTGAGAACATGAGCAGAAATGAAAAATATCACGAACGAACGATATAAATACCTACAATACGCTAGAGCTTTATATACATTCGGAAAAAAAACGCATAGTTGCAACTACGCCATAGCATCCCCTATTTCTCGTTTGGCTTACATTCATGGCGATAGAAGTTTCAATTTCGACTGTAGGTCGACCCCCCACAGTACGTTTTAAAATTTCGTGGAATGGGTTTACCAAGAATTGCGTAGATACGGTATGCCGGAGGCTGTTCATGGCATGATGCATAAAAGGTATTAGCCGAGAAAAAAGCCAAATGAAAACCAAAACGACATTTTTTATAAGTACAGCAAAGGCTTAAGTACTGAGAAAATCAATTGCATAACTAGATCCGTCTGCAAGGAAAACGACAGATAAAGAAAGGGTTTTAAAGAAGCTTGCACCTGGTATGGTCAAAAGCTTATGCTTCAGGAAAGGGATCAGTAACCAACATATTTTGTAACCCTCCAAGAGAGACCCAGTGAGAAGTAGCAGCCACAGATTTCATCTTACGTCTTTTCTAACTTGAGGGCGAAGTTTGGGAGACATCACCACGCGTTTTCCGCAGGTAACTGCAAACCAAACCGACATACGTGCAGCCTGTAATTTTTTGGTTACCCCTGCGGAATTCTAAGTTCAATACTTGGACATCAGTAGACCTAGATAGGTGATTGATGGTGATGACATGCCTGGATGATTTAAAACAGCTTACAGTCAATAAGGCCACAAATTATATTTCTGGAATACGTCTCTTTCTGTTTCCTACGGCCGAATGCGGGATGCATGTCAGGAAAATAGTAGTTTGAAGTGTTCCAGAAAAGCATAATGCAAGAATATTGACAGCAGAAACAACGCCAAAGTTCTTCATACAGGTCTTGCCTAATCGGCAGGTGACCGTAAAACTACATAACAGACTGCCTGAAACTCACCAGGCCATCTTGGAGGCACTGAATGAACTGTACTGTGGGAGGCGAGCATACAATTATGTAAAAGCCTTCATATCGGATCGCGCCGCGTCCATAGGAATAGAAGACATTCGATCCAATCCCTTTCCTATGCCCAACAAAGGTACGCCGCAGGGCTCCGTAATCTCCCCCCTTCTTTTTAACATTGCCATGATCAAAATCGCAAAAAACTGCAAACCATTCCCGACATAGGCTCTACCCTTTACGCCGACGATATAACAATCTGGGCTAGTAAAGGATCACTGGCTGCAAAAAAGAGGTACTTCAAGAGGCTACAAATTTGGTGGAAAACCTGGCTGCACAAAATGGGTTACAATGCGCACCCGAAAAATCCGAAGTTATCCGAATCCACAGCACCCGCTATGTAAGCCCAGGGCCAATAAACATTAAGCTTGAAGATTACACAATACCCGAAAAAGATCGTATACGAGTCCTAGGGATGTTTATACAAAGTAATGGCAAGGCAAACTTCACCATAGAAAGATAAAGATGTCAACTGTGCAAATTGCAAGAATTGTGTGAAGAATAACTAAAAACAGAGCCGGCCTCAAGGAAGAAGAAACTCTGCGCATTATGCAGGCCTGGGCAGTCAGCCGCCTGGCATATAGCTTGCCTTTCCACTGCCTTAACAGACAAGAGACTTATCAAGCAAATGTCATACACCGCATGGCTTACAAAGCAGCCCTCGGTGTCCCAAACTATACACAAATGGAAATCTGATGAGCTTGGGTGTATTCAACACCTTCGAAGAAATCAGAGAGGCACTCCTCATCTCGCAAAAACAACGCCTGGAAAAAACAAAAGCTGGCAGGGCTATCCTGCAAAGAGTTGGGTCCCCCGAGGACGTACACTCGATTATTGACAAAGTGGACATGAGCAGAGAAGTACAAACACGACTGAAAGTGCTCCCCGCACCTCGAAACATGGACCCCTGCCTGCACAAAGAGAGCAGAATAGCACGAGGAGCCTTCCTACGGAAACAACTTGAAAACAAAAAAAACTGTCATCTACACCGACGCTGCTTTTTAGCTTTCTACAGCGTGAAAAATGCCTCCATACTTATAATTGATCACGAAGGAGCCATCAAGGATTGCCTCACGCTAAAAGATACCACTGCCAACGAAGCCGAAACTGGTGCTCTCCTCCTGGCAATAAGGTATGGGCAGCATAAGAACCAAAGCATCCAAATAGTGACAGATTCCAAAAAGGCTACGCAAAACCTTATGAATGGAAGAATTCACAAGCGACTTAAAAAATTAGAGCCGAAAATGTCGAATCAATTACACCGCATTGTCTGGACTCCACGACACGAAGAGCTGGAGGGAAACGAGAGGGCCGACAAGGCTGCGCGCGATCTTACAAACCGCGCGGCTAACAGTCCTAGCCTTCTGCAGCCCCTCCCAAGTGGCTTTGGCGAATGCCCTACTGTCCAAAGAGGTGAACGAGCCCCTTTCCCCAACTCGGACAAGAACCTCTCTGGCGCAGAAGCTCAAACGCTGAGGGAAATCCAGACCAACACTTATCCTAACAAATCCCGGCTATCCAAAACAGACGCATGCAATAAATGCGGAAACCCTTCCAACTGATTTCACGCAACATGGGCCTGCCCTATCATCTGGCCTTCAGGAAACAACCCCACAAATACGGTAGCGCTATGGGAGGTAGCTCTGACCAGCTCCGACTTCGGGATTCAGAAGGACCTAATTCTTCGAGCACAGAGAGGAGCAGAAGAGTGTAGCGCCCTGGAAGGAGGGCACCACCCCTAAGACAATCGCGCCACCTCCTTTTTTCCTAATAAACGTTTCACCTCTCTCTCTCTCTCTCACGAGGCTGAGCATGTGGCCAGGTTTTCTGTACGGCCGCGCCAACCAAGCGCGGGTGGTCTCTAATCTCGGTGAGCTGTAAGCTGTGTTATAGGCAATACTTCGGTACAGCCAAAATTGAAGCAAAATGGTGACAAAATTGGTCGGGTCCCATTTACTGGAATTTTCTCAGTGTGTATTCAATAAACAACGTGGGTGGGAAACACATTTGTCATTTAGCTGTGAATCGATCTACACCAGCAAAGCGGCAGACCTTAGGTAGCTTGCGTATACCTGGAGTATAATAGGATTTGTCGCGACAAAATGGTAGATAACTAGTGGGGATGTAAGAGCTGCTTTCAATTTTCGAAAGGCGCTTTGATAGACACTCGACCGATCTACATGTGTGAACCAAGCTCCAGAAGCACCGTAAACACAGATGCAAAATATGGAAAACTTCAGGAGAAGCTATACAAAGGAGAATAGCTAGAAGAGGCTATTTTCCCCGCGATGTCTTGTCTTACTCCACTATTACAATAGGAATCTAAAATAAAAATCTATACTGACAATCCTGGGTGGCTCAAAAAACTGATGCAAAGAAGTGGCTACAAATACGAAGATAGGTCAGTGGCCGAGTGAAATTAGGCTCCTTCGAGACATCGTATATTTTAGGTTATCGGTGACTGGTGGCATCTTTTAGAGCAAATAGCAAAGAGCCTTTGAAGACACAAAAGAGAACGAGCACTAATCGCCAAGTCAGGTTTATTCAAGGAATCCCGAAATAAAAAGCGCAAGAGCGATATTCTACTATGTGTGCTCTAGTGTCGCAAGGGCGTCTCATGCCAAAAAGCGCCAAGGCGAAGCATTTTTATATAATGTTTGTTCCTAAAAATACAACGGCACTCACTGTGGCGTACTTGGAGGAAACAGTGTAAATACAGGTGTAAAGGGTGCTTACTATAAAAAGCGGACATGATTAGAATGATACGTAACAAGGACGATGGTTCGGTGTTACAGTGCTGGGGGCTTCATATAATGCCTCTAGCTGCAGCGATGTGAGTGACGTCGCTGGCACATGTGATGAAAATGCTCCGGGCTATCCTTACTTGCATCGCTTGGCCCTGATGTCACCCATGGTAAGATATTGGTATACAAATAAGTGTCGGTGAGGAAAGCCAAAAGTAGTTCATTTCTGATAGCTGGTGGATCGGCAAAAAAAACAATGACAGATGCAAAAGTATCGTGTAAGTGTATATTTCGGGGAAATGTGGTTTACTTGCGTTATGGTGTGCCAAACATTGAATCAACACATGCATAACTACACGTCGGAGTCACTGTGCAGACTTCTGACAAGCTGGTAATGGAGTACCGTTTGAAAGATGAATGTGTAGCATAAGTATACACTGTTCTTAATCTGCATATTGATATTTCTGTGGACGTGGTAAATTTTTCTGTATTGCATATCCCTATTTCCAGTTTTATAATGTGCAGTTTGTTTCGGGCATTGCGTGTCCAACTGTGGCTGCCAGTGCCTCCGAAGCCTACTTCGCAATAGTGTCTTCCGTTCTAGGTACACAGCTTTGGCATACTACAACACGGCGGAGAGCAGCCACAGCAGCATTCTGGTCAGCGATTTCATTTTTCCGAGATGCCGCAGTGTCCAGATACCCAGAAAACTATTAAAGTCAATTTTTGAACACAGGGAGAAATTATGGATTTAAAAAGACAACTTACAACGAAGTTGCTGGTTTATTGTCTCGAATGCATAGCGCATGGAGTCGCCAAAAATAATGTAACTGTGTATTCTGCTTTGTGTAATCTGTTCCAAACTGATCGAAATGCCCTCCTACCTCTGCTGTAGACATATTGGTACTTTTGTTCATTGACCTTGTGATAGCAAGGGTAGGAAAATGTTCAGCGCACGACACAGAATAGCCAGACTTGGAGGCATCTCTGTAAAACGGTGTATAAAGATACTTGAGTCGTAGGTGTAGGGAGTCCCGTAAGATGAGCTCTCGCGATGGAGTTCTTTCGCTAATAGCTCTAAAAGATAAATCACATGAAACCAGAGACATTTCCCATGGACCAACAAGGTCTGTGATCGATGTTTTGTAAGTCTCTAGTTAGTGAAGGGCCAGTGGAGTTTGGTGGTCAATCCGCCTGACAGGTGGTGTAGCGCTTGCCAAACAGAATGCGCCACCACAACAGAGGCCGTTTGTAGGACGAGGAAGAGGAAGCAGTTCGGAAGCGGTCGGCCAAGACGACAGCAAGATGGCGCCCTCGGGGTGTAGGCCCGAGGTCCGTCGCCGGCGCTGCTTTCCAAGCTATCATCCGTCGCGGCGTAGGTTCGACGACAGCCCTGGACGCCGCCGGGAGAAGCCGCTGTCCGCCACTGGAGTGAGCGGTGTGCCAGTGACTCGGAGCGCCGGCAGCGAGGCCTTGTTGCAGGGCTAAGCTCTCTCCTCTCAACGCTAGTCATCGGCACCGCGACGTTCTTCACCATGGGACCATAACGCCGGTTTGGAGCTCCTCGGCGCACGGAGCTCCGCAGCCTCGTAGACAGCGCCGACTCGCATCGACTCGCGAAGCCACCACCCCATCTCTCCATCTCCGCTTCATCCACCCTGCCAGCCCTAGCGGACTGAAGTACGCTAATGTCTCACTAGTCCGCTCTGAGCGTTGTAAAAAGTTTAACCCCACTTTTCATACCTGCCCGTTTGGATTGTCTTTTGAATAGAATCCTAGAATGTGTGTGTTCGTGTAGAAGTAGTGCACGGCTCATAGCTCTCCGCACGATGCTGCCCATTCATTCATAACAAAGTATCACTAAGAGAAATCCCAAGCGCCTCAGCTTGTTCTTTCACTCTCAGAGAAAATATCATAGATATCGAGGGCCGATTGAAATGCAAGTGCATGGCAGAGGTGTCATTGAAAAAATTTACACCATCTTCCCGCGAAAGGGAACCATGGGGTAGATGCGACGCATCGGGGGTTGCCGTTCCGGTTCCGTTATGTTAGCCTGTGGATTGCTGTTGTTGTGTGTCCTATTTAGGCAGCATGTTCACCCCCGATGTGTCGCATCTACCCATGGTTCCCCTTCGGGAAGATGGTGTAAATTTTTTAGTCTCCATTTCCAAATCACGGCAGTCACCGGAGTATGTCATCGGAGGACGCCGGCGGAACGACTGAGCGGAGCGGCGCAGTTTACTGCGTTTATATGTACGTTGAGCGGAATGAGAGAGAGCAGCGCAGAGCAGCGCATGCGCATGTGTTAACCCGCACCCACGCACAGCTGGCACGGCGACAAAGTGACCGCAGCCGAGCGCTAACACGCAGATGCGCTGCGGTGGAGAGCGGTCGCTAGCGCGCAGCGTGGCGCGGCGAGGAGAATGGGGAGGGAATTAGCGGACAGCCGCCGAACTACGCCGGAGGGACATTGCGGCTGAAAAGGATTGCGTCGAATCTAATAAACAAGGAAGGGTGATTTTTATGGATGTTGTCACCAGAGATAGGCTAATTGATTGTAGGGTTTAACGCACCGACGCAACGCCGGCGATGAGGCGCGCCGTAGATGGGGTTGTCATGCTTCAAGGGCACCCTCTGAGAGGAGAGGCATCAAAACCCCTGAAAAGGAAAAAAACAAAGAAACAGCAATTTGAACGGCGCATCATGAACGTACCAATGAGCGAACGTTAGCAACTAAACCACGAGGCATCGTGGTCAAATATGACAGGGCGGTTGTCAGCCAATTAGAGGACGCCGCGAAAGAGACCAGTGGTGTTATGGCCATATATGGGCATGGAAAGGCAATGAACCAATGAGAGCACGCAACAGGAGAGCCCAGAGGGGTTAAAAACCGGTCCCGCAACGAGAACGAGGAGCCAAGAAACCGGGAGGGGGCAGGATCATGTGAGCTTCAAGGAACGAGCCAGGGGTACACGGCGAGGCCACCGACTATGCCAACCAAGCCTGGGCGGGAGCGGGCCGACTACGCATTGGCTACGGCATCCTAGGCACACCATGAACTTGTGTTTTCGTGGTCCCAGTGGCATCGGTCGGGCACCAGCGGCCAACTTCTACGCTACGTCGACCTGCGCTTCGACGGCCCCAAAAGCCTACGTTCGTGCCGATGCTACCTGGCAGAAGGCTAGAAAGGGGTAGCCACCGAGGAAACTTGAGGACGCGCGGAGACAACGCCGTCCAAGGAACAGCAGCGCGTATCGAGCACCGGCATCAAGGACTTCCAGCGGAGGCGGCTACCAGGGGGTAGCTACTAAGGAAGCAAGTCAGGCACACGTGGAGCCCACGCCGTCCAAGGAGCGACGGCGCGCATCGAACGCCGGCACCGAGGCGAAATGAGGACGGCTCTCACCGAGTCGTGGCAAGGCAACGGTGCGATACGTCAGCGCAAACAACAGGGTAGGCCAGTCACTCTTGCCTTCTCTAGAGATCCACTGTAACCTTGTCCACGTCTATTTAATTTCTACTAATATGTCTTTAACACCCGTTTGTTCCATGACCCACTCTGCTCTCTTCCTGCCCCTTAATGTTACACCTATCGTCTACCATTCCTTTGCTCACTGGGTCGTCCTCAATTACGTAGAACCCTCTTCGTGAGCCGACAAGTTTCTGCTCCGTGGGTGAGTACCGGTAAGATGTGACCTGTCGTACCCTTTCATCTTCAGGAACAATGTTAGGCTGCCCTTCATTATCTGAGAATGCCTGCCGAATGGACTTCACCCGATCTTTATCCTTCTAATTATCTCTGCCTCATGGTTCGGATCCAGGGTCACTACTTGGACTAAGGAAATATATTCGCTTACCACTTCCACTGCCTCGCGAACTATTTCAAACAGCTGTTTTCTCCCGAGGTTATTCATCATTACTTTAGTTTTCTCTATACTAATTTTCAAGCGCGCGTTTCTACTCTGTCGAGTGCGGTAAGCATTCTTTGGAATTCGTTCCCCGAGTTACTTGTCAACGTCTTCTAAAATCGGAGGTTATTGAGGTATTCTCCATTAACCCTTACTCCCGCCTGTTCCCAGTCCAATGTTCTGAATAATTCTTGTAAATGCTGTGGATAACATTGGAGAGATTGTGTACCCTTGTCGGACGCCCTTCCTTACAGGTATTTTACTCTGAGGTCAAGTTTTCACCGCTCATTTGTACCACCCAAGATTACCCTGGCCCTATACAGCAGTCATTTCATTCTTTGAGCCGTTTTATTTTATTTCTTTTTATTTTTATTCTTATTTTTTTGTTTATGCCTAAGACAAAAATGTTCAACACTTTTTGTTGGCGCTCTTTGCGCTTCGCTGGCTTTGCGCCAAGAATCTGGCAATCACCATCAGTAGGACCATACTCATGCCATACGCATTTTAGACACTAAAATGACAGCGAAGGACCATTAAATACGATCTTGGCGCTGTTTGGGCTTCGATGCCCTTGCGCATAAACTGCCACTTACTACTACTAAACAAAGTTATTTTACTGCTCCCTTAAGGAGGATGACGGTTGCCGTGAACCCATTATAAAAATCCTCTAGTATTCTTACATACTGTTCGTCTACAACCTGGTTCCTTAATGCCTGAATGACTGCTGAGGTTTTGACCGAGTCAAATGCTTTCTCATAATCCATGAAGGCTATATATAGGGGTTCAGTATACTCCGCGCACTTTTCTATCACGTGATGTTACTGCAAAGAAGTATATGTCTAACCCCCCACATTTTCATTCCGGTGTCAGCGATTTACTCGGCACCATTTCGGGGCTTCTCCTCCCCACCGTTTGCACCTCTTTCGCAACTATTTTCCTTCTCGCCTCCACGGATGCCACCTTGTACTGTATGCGGTATGAGATGATTGCGAAAAATAAACTCAAGCGTGGACGGGCGTAAAAAATGCACTGACGATTACTACAAGTTGTGCGCAGCAGGAACTGCAGTCTTCTCGGTCACGGCGCATTTCTACTGCGTCTAACGAAGTGTTCGCCTTATCAGCGAACGTACGACGCTGGGTGCGCAGCTCCGCTGCTACCTTGCAGTGCAGCGCCGCCGCCGGCGAGCATGTTGCAAATCGTGTTCGAACCTCCCGCGCAAATTTCACGTGGTTCGGATTAGCCCCGCACAATGGAGCAGATCTTGTTGAATATCGTCTTTTAACCTTCCGCGAAAACGTCAAGGAGTTTGGATTTGTGGAGAATGGAACAGCGTCTAGGAAATGTGCAGGGGAAGGGCGCTCCTTGGTGGCGACACATAAAACGTGTTAAATAAAGGCAGTGAGAGAGATGAGACGCTCCTCTCCGTTTTCTGTTTTTCATCGGTGCTACGCTTCGCGCCCTCGGTTACGGAGACATAAACAACTGCGCGCCAGCGAAGCCCAGGTAACGGCAGCCAAAGGGCTGCCCCCTAAAACGACCGAAACCCGCCGTCGCGGCGTATGTCACTTCTAAGCACCCGTACATGACCGGTTACGGTTTATGCGAGCTCAGATTTGTAGTAAAATATAGTGGTACGGAGGAGGGGAGGCGTGCACGCGCAGCTATTAGTTACACGCCCGTTACTGATGGATTGTATGTCCATTTGTGCTGTACGAGATTTTAAACGCGGACGTTAAAGGCTCAATCGGACCTGTCCGCAGTCATAGTGGTAGAGCTAGATTGGGTTTTGCTGTGTTAGGCTAAGTTTCAGATTACCGACGAAATACCCCATATCGTGATCTTACGGACGTAAAAGATGTCCCATGTCACGCAGTTCGGTTAGCTGAAACGTGAAATAACGCCATACTTTAAGTCATTGCGACAATTGCGGCAAAACTCTGAACCCGGCCTTACACAAACAGTAAGATGCTTACGACGCGGGAGGGACACACGCAGTTTCATGTTTATCTGCCACGAACAAAGCTTGGGTTCGTCAGAGGGTCATTGAGCTAATGGACAAGGAAATATCCTCCATCGCAAATTACGAAAAACGTTCTTTGTTTCGTGCGCTCCGTGGACTGCGTCCAGATTTGCAGGTCATGCTTCTTCACAGAGTGGGAGGGCACTAATGTTTTATCATGGATATATTGTCCCTTGTTGAATAGCCTTTACAAAACACTGCATTTTCATTAGGTTGACAGAAATCTAAGGGTAGCAGAAATTGTATTACCCATTACCTTCGTAAGTACCTTGTAGACAATTCACGGAAAGCTGATCGGCAAGTAATTTTTCAACTCCCTAATGTCACCTTTTTTATGGATTTAGATAATGTTCCCTTTCTTCCAAGATTTCGGTACGCTCGCGGTCATTAGGCATTGTTTGTAGCGGTTTGCGAGTTTTACTGATACAATCTGTCCGCCATCCTTCAAGAGGCCGGCTGTTATCTGATCCTCACTAGGCGTTTTGCCCCCTTTCATTTCTTTTAAAGCCTTCCTTACTTCTTCTGTCGTTGCTCGTGCTATGTCCCTCTCCTTTGAACTACTTTCTCGTTAGGCATTATCCTGGATGTCCCGGCTACTGTACAGATCTCTGAGATACTCCTTTACTACTCTAAATATTTTATCCTCATTTTTGATGACATTGCTTGCTTGTCTTTAAGTGCGTATATCTGATTTTTCCCCACGCCTAGACGCCTCTTCCTGATTCCAGGTTGCCTCCCTTCTTTAGAGCATATTCGATCCTCTCCACAACTTACCCTGTCACGTTCATTGAATAACTTCGAAACCTCCGGTACTTCTATTCTGTAAGCTGGAGTAGAGATTGCCATGGTTTGCCGTTTTTATTAGATCTTTCGCCTCCTCGAAAAGTTTACCAGTATCCAGTCTAGCCATCGTCCCTCCGACTTCTACTGCACCCTCCGTTTTAATGCTTGTAAAATTGTCGCTCTCCCTGTGTCGTAAGCTCTCCTTCCTCTGTAAGAGCTGAATATCGGTTCTGCAGCGCGACCCTTAATTCTTCATCTTTATGTCTCACTGTTAGCTCATTGATGGGCACCTTTCGTACTAGCTTGTTACCGTCCCTGCTCAAATATAGCCCAATTTGAGATCTTACCCCACGGTGGTCAGTACACCTAACCCATCCCAGCACTTCCACATCCTGCACAACGCCTGGGCTGTCGCATAATATGAAGTCTATTTCATTTTTATCCTCCCTATTCGGGCTCCTCCACGTCCACTTCCGGCTCTCCCGTTAGCAGAAGAAGGTCTTCTTGATGCGTAAATTTTTCCGTTCTGCGAACTCGACTAGTAGGTCCCTCCCGATATTTCTACACACCAGACATAGTTCCCAACTGCTTTGTCTCCAGCCTGATTCTTGCCTACTTTAGCATTGAAGTCTCCCATACCTACGGTACTCTGTGTTTTTACTTTTGCCATTGCCGATTCCATATCTTCATAGAAGCGTTAAACTGGCTGGTCGTCCTGGCTGGATCGGGGAGTGTAGCACTGTACAACCTTTAGATTTTACATCTGATTAAGCCTAATGAAAAGACCGGCTACCCATTCGTAAAGCTATAGTATTCGTCTATGTTACCAGCTATGCTTTATTGAGTAGGAATCCTATTCCCAGTTCTCTTATGTCCACTAGACCACGGTAACATAGGGCGTTTCCATTTTTGTAGCACCGTACAGGCTTCACCTATCTTCCTAACCTCACTAAGCCGAATTACATCCCATCTAATCTTCTCTAATTACTCGAACAACACCTGCGCACTCGCTCCGCTAGACAAAGTTCTCGTATTAAATGTCGCCATGTTCAGATTCCTATAGCCGCCTGTCCGGCTCCAGGGCTTCTTGCACCCTCTGCTGTGTCACAGGTCTCATCGTGGCCGTGTTCACTTGCTTCGAAGTCCCTGGAGACTGGGGACGGAGGGTTAATTGTTGTTTTATTGGGAAGTTGTGGCCATTAATACACCAGGGTGGCCAGTCCTGCTCTGGTGTGGGATTGCGTTAGCGGCAATGGTCGCCGGTGTCAAGCCGCACCCCAAGCCTAATCTGCAATTCCTTGAACACGTGGATTTTTTTCTTTTTTTTTAATCCGGTGGTAATTTTCGGGCTCCGGAATTCGAGCGACAGACGTTTTGCATGCAAGGCGGATTCTCTACCTTTGCGCCACCGCTGCACCCAACAAAACAACCTCACACAGATCTCACATCGCATTATTTTCCCACAAGTAATATTTTCATAGTAGTAAGAAAGATAGCATCTGTATATAGGGTCGAAAAAAGCCAAAAACATCGCCCGTATTGCTTTAACGTAGTCACCATAAGAGATACTTCATTTGTGCGCTCTGTGTACAATATTTCTTCAGAATTCACTCGGTTGGTGACATTTTGGTGCAAATGCGGTTGGTGTCATTTTTTGGGTGACGTCTCTCCACTGATCAATTTGAATTGCGCGATCTTCTGACAGGTTCTTATCTAGGCAGGAGGGCTAGGCAGGCTCACAAACCTCAACTACCATTGCAAATACGTATACCTGGAACACAAGACCTGCTGGACCTCCGGCACTTCTTGTCTTCAGCCTAGAAACCATTGCGTTAGCACATATAAGGAAATATTACACCGAAGAACATATTCTGAATAATTGCGTGGCATGGTGTTCCTTCCCGCATTTCATTTTCTCCGTCCTATTCGACCTCTCGCTACACCCCAAAGTAAACTTGGAAAGAAAGGCCAACCTTTTTCTCTAAAGAGACAAAAAGGTATCAAGATTAAGTAAAATGAGGGGTAAGTTGCTGCCCAGTAAGGTGCACATTTTACGTATCTGATATTTATGGGCCATTACTTGACTTAATAACCGATACTTGGACAAACGCAATCCTCTTGTAGTAAGTTATGCGCAGTGACTGCCCACGCTTACGCTTTTCTTTAGATAAATAAACAGCCTTAATGCACCATGAAATATTCTGTGGATAGCAACATCCTATATCGAAAGACGGCCCAATATAGAGTTTGTTACTGCGCGAAATGTGTGGTGTTTGGATAAAAAGTCGGCTCAGGGGTATTCCTTTTCAATTTTCTTGACGATGACTAAAAGTAACCATAGCTAACTAAAAGAAAACTGGCAATGCATCTGCTCCCTTCGAAACAAATGTCGTCGAAAGACCATAGCCGTAGTCCTCCCCTGCAATGTAAATACCGGTCTTCTGTTTCCCGGTCACCTGTCCCATTCTTTCCTTCTAGTCTCGATGTACCCACAATAAGCACGAGAGGTTTCTTCAAGTCAAATCAAATTTACCGCAATTCAAGTCGAATTTCCGCCTTCTACTTGAACGTTTCGTTACTGTTGAATTTCTCGGAGCGCATTTTAATTTTTGGTTTAAAACAGTCTTTTCAACGGGTAATTTTTCTGTGCTCGGGCAAAAATAAACCAGTCAGGTATTTTCTTAAAAACAGAACACTGCAGGTTCCACTTCGCTATTGAGCTTTTTGCTAACTTTTCTGCTAACATTTACCTTCTGCTAAATCTCTCCTAACTTTTGGCTAGGCGGCTGAATCAAGGGACAGGCACACAAATCTACTGGTCAAATGGAATGTTTTCGTTTGCGTAGCTTACGAAAGAGTACTGTTTAAAAAAAATGTCTGGCTGATTAACTTTTTAACCGTTAGGACTCCATGAAATCCTCACTAGCGATCTTACGGAAAGTTTCGGCTGGGCCCTATTCGGACGAATTGCACCGGGTTTTTCAGCAACATTTTGATGCTCGACAGCCCACACGCAAGCTTTTTTGTGCAGCTACAAAGCACATTTAGTAAAGCAATTCATTGAAACAGCACACGGTGGTTTATAATACGGCCTCACAGCTCTGCCACAATGGGCACGGACGCGTGGCGGTACATAACGGGGTATATGCCGCAAAGCTATACCTATTAGGAGTTCGGTAATCTGTACAGGAGAAATAGTTTAGCAAGACATACTTACCAAACAAAACGTCAAAAGAGGGTAGAGAGCCAAGGAGAGTTAGGATTAGCACGCATGGGAAAGGCCGATCAGCACAGAAAAAGCGTTTTCCAAGATACATTGGTGGGTCTTAAAAAATGCATCAGTACGTACACCATCTCCTTCAAGAACATGAGGGATGGCCCAGGGCGTACACTTTGCTACGGTTATACAAGCTCGCAGTCCCATCTCACGCCAGGCCAACCATGCTTTGCGATAGGCCTCTATGGTGACGTTTGCTCGATTTCGGCATCAGCGTGGCCTGCCTTTCAATACTTTTGGTGTCCAATAGCGGCAGCATTTCGTCGCCGTTTTTTCTATCCAGTCCTATTTACTCCATTACTCTGCGCTCTGACGTCACATCACACATCTTTGCCACGCCTGCAAGCATAACAGCATAACGCGTGGAGATGCAGCGCTATGGACACATTGGGAACGAAAACCCAGTCAGTGGTGACACCAGTTGACGTTGCTCAAGAGACTGCGAGCGCGTCGCCACAACAGCCTAAATTGCTCTGTCATTCCTTACGTTCTCTAGGAGCATGGCTTCTTTCCCCTCTATACAAGCGATGCGTCCGTGCCTTTACGTCTTTTACTTGGTGTTGACTGATTTTATGCCTAGTGCAATGGCTTATTGCATGGTGCCGGACAAATCGCGATTCTACGCGTTTCTTGAGCAACTCGAGTAGATCACCACCTTTACGGGGGAAGAATAAGAATCGCGGTAAGCAAAGCTCGTCTCCAATACTGGGATTTTGTTTCCACGGTATTGTGAGAAGAATTATAACACGGCAGTTTAATAACCGCCGTTCTCAATACGTAGGACAAGCATGAAGCGGTGTGTGTGGCGGAAACTCCGCAAGCTGTCCGAAGGCCGCATTATCATCTACCGTTATCCGTGTCACATCTTCTCTGCCGCGAAAAAAATCATTTCATCTAGTCACTTACCACTACATTATTTCTGTACCCCGCCGTTTCATTCGTAACACACGTAGTTCCACTCAGCCAATAACAGTCCACCCGCACCGGCCTTCTTTTCTTCATGTTTTAAGCATATTTGTGGGTATGAGCCAGTTATCCCCAATAACAACACTTCTGTAGTTCGTCTGAACGCACCGTCTATTCTTATCGTCAAGTAACCACAACGGGGAAGATGCTCAAAAACATCTTAAACTTTTCGGTTTGAAAGGTGACGTTCCCGACTTTATAATACTTGACAGCAGCCTTGGAAAGCTGGAGCATATCTTTTAGTAAACGGCGAAGCTAAAGCAGGAATTTTTCAGCCAGGGTCATGAGGGAGTGGGGTTAGGTTGCCATACGCCTGATAAGAGGGCGCGGGTTGTGTGAACATACCGAAGGGGGCCAATAACTTGCACCTCCTACTTACTCCCATTGCTCCGCGGCAAATTTTTCACCTACTGAAAACAACGCAAACGTTCTACCTATCTTCCGCACTCAGGTGGTTTCTCAATGAACTTGACATCATAATGATAGTGCATTCACATTTGCTAGTAGCCTTTGTACACGTCTTGGACATATACGTACGACCTCAGTGCGACACATGCAGATAAAATAAAAGCAGTTGCGGTACTTCGTCACAAAGGCAGTGACGAGCTAGTACGATGGACCGCGCCGAGAATAAAATCGTTATTGTTTCGAACAGAAAAATGGGTCATAATGACATACAAGTGTCACATAACAATGGACCAGAATGTTCCTTCCGAAGGAGCAACCTGAAAGAACAGGTTAATAGGACAGGACGGATGAAGGAAATAAACGTTTCATGTTCTGTTTTGGCACATTTTCTTTTCTGCTATTTCCCCTCCTCGTATATCATAATACACTTGCATGCCATTGTGCCTAATTATTACTTCTACGTAAGGCGTGTGAAACTGTTAAGCCAAATAGTTCAGTATTGCACTGTTGGACAAGACTTGCTGCATCTTTCATAAAAAATTTAGGTGCCACTCAACCACCACAACAGAAAGAAGACAAACACACGCGCTAACTCGCAACTAGTTTTATTGGAGGTATCGTGTCATATATATATATATATATATATATATATATATATATATATATATATATATATATATATATATATATCAGGTAAGTAGAGAAGAGACAGAAGTAGATTATAGGATATCTAGAGTAAAACTTCCTCGCAAACCAAACTTTTAAGCCACTGTACTACACAAGGTATATATAGAATATATTGGTGATATGGCAGCATAGTGAAATGAAACTTCTTACGTTTATTGAGACTTTTAACCTTGTTCCTACTACAATCTCTCTCTTATTCCTACTCCACGAACAACTCTAATTTCCTGGATGTTACAGTAACAGTTTCTCAGGGAAGGCTTTAGGGTAATCTCTACTGAAACCTACGGACACGAGCGAGTATTTGCACTTTCACAGCAGCCATGTCAGGCACAGCAAGACCGCAATACCTTATAGCCAATCTCACCGTTTAATGCGAATCAGCACCAGCAAATCGTATTTCGATTTTACCTGTAATAAACTTACAACCTCGCTCTTGAATAAAAAAACCCAGAGCAGATGATGGACGAAGCGATTACCCGTGGTAATCAGTCTAACCGAAGCGAAATTCTCCGTAACAAAGCTACGAAACCAAATCCAAAAACAAACCTTCTTTTGACCCATTCGGCCTCTTCCCCGAAAGTTGCCTTCATAAAAAAAGAAACATCATAATAGAGTCAATTCTCGATACAACGGCTTTCAAGGGACCACTCAAAATAGTTATTCGAAATCATCGTTATAGTGAAAAAATAAAAAAATCCGGGGTAAGAATAGTGAACGAAACAAAAGCATCCACCTACCTTTACGGAAATCATGTGCACAATCGCGTTAGCTCCTAACGCAGTTCTGGACGCACGTGTATTTGAAGAAATCGGTGATCTTTGCCTGACGTGCGCCGCTCAACTGCTGCAAGATGAACGATTCGAAGCTGTCCATGTTCTTGTCCACTGCGTCGGTGGCAATGATGTACCTTCGAAGAAAAGTGCGCAGTTTTGCTACGCACTGCAAAATTATCGGCGTTAGACACGGCTTCTTCGCCTTGGCTTGCGGGCCCTCTCTTAGCGTCGTCGTCGTCGCTCAAGGCGTCCTCGTCACTGGTTTCGTCATCGCGACGAACGGTGTTGACGATGTCTTCAGTCGTCAGTTCAGCAGACGCGCATGTTTCATCGACGCACTGCACGTAATCTCCAAAGGTGACTGCAGCGTCCACGGTCAGCTTTTCTGCGACTTCATCCCATGCATCGCATTCTTCAGTGTCTTCTCGCAGCCACTGGCTAGCATGGCAGCGAGACCCCCTAAGCGCAGGCGATGGCGATAGAGCTAATGCGGATTTAGTATGCTGGTGATGATAGGTGTACATGCCCACCATTAGTCGTCGTTCACACCAGCACGAGTAATTTCGTATACTCAGAATTCGTTATTTTGAAGTGTTGTTTTATATGAGGATGAGAAAACTTGATACGTTATTCTGAAATAATTGGTGTTCTGAAATTCGTAGTATTGAAATATTTTTACATAGAAAAAAATAAAAGTTTCGCAGGGGATTTTCAGAATGTCCATTAATCTCAAAAAAATCGTTAATCTGAGGTTCGCTTCCAGAATTTCGCTCAAGGTGTTATGGAGTCCAAGCTTGAGAAGGAATCGACTAGCTCTAACTCCAACTTGCCGCGTGGTTCTGGACAAACTGGGCTACCCGATACCTGCACCATCTAACGCACCTACCAGGATCCCATTAAACATACGGGCCAACGTCAAAGTAGCCGCCATTCCAAGACACATGTACCCGGAATAAAACAAAGGGAGGAAACAGGCGAGAACAAGATACTTAAGCAATAAATTCACCGACAACCCTGATGTATATTATACAGACATCGCGAGAAATCCCGACCACCAGGCCCACGTCGCAGTGGTCGTTGGTTTCGAAGGGACACAAATCTCAGCTGCAACAGTCCGAACAACCGACACCGATGTCGCAGAAGAGACAGCCATCGCCCTAGCGGCCACGTCTAGCAAAAAGCAAACTATTACAGTCATCACTGACTAGCAACAGACGTGCCGGCATTACCTATCAGGACAAATATCTCTGCATGCGCTCACGCTTTTAAAACACGCCAAAACTCTCTCGACCATTCACATTGTTTGGACTCCTGGTCATGCCTCCCTCGCGGGGAATGAGGCGGCTAACGCCGCGGCCCGCGACATTTTACACCGGGCATCCCCAAGGGAGGCCGACGACACACCTCCAATCGTTCGTCCAGCCAGTCTGTCCCAAAAACATACACGGACACCTTATATGATTATCGCCTGGAGCGCCTCCTTTACCCCTCCTCAACCATTACTCAATACACAAGACTCTAGAATCTGGCGCCGAATCCAAACACAGACTTAGTACAACATGGCAATTTTTCATCATATTTCACCAACAGTTTTTCCCTACAACTGCACAACATGCAATAAACCAAACACCACCTATCACATCGTACGGGAGTGGGTCAAACATCCCAACCCAATTCCATCACCTACATTGGAGCAGTGGGAGCAGAGGCTGACCAGCTTCCAGCTCGAGGATTAGGAGTGCCTGATCTCCCGAGCGAGGGGTGCTGGGGAGCCTGAAGGCGGCCTACACTTTTAAAAAGTAAATATTATTCCTGCTCTTCCTCCTAGGTTCGCAATAACAAGATTTGTCGATCATTGTTCAAAGTGAAGACTATTTCCCAAGAAGACTATTTCCCGAGCCGCCACGCGTTCTTTATAGACGCAGGACACATTTGCGGGCCTTCTCACCACGTTCAGCATCAGCTGACTACAGACTACTTGTTGCATACCCTGTAACAAACCACGGTGTAAGGTATGCGAACCAATGACCACCACACAGCGCGGCGCCAGCACAGCCTGAAACTATTATGGTAATGTAAAAGGAACTTCAACTGTGGCTCCGCCAACGTCGTATACCTGCTAGAATGCACCAAATGCGACAAACAATACAAAGGCCACACTGAAACCCCCCTCTGTTTGAGGTTTAACAATCACCGATCTCATGGAAACACCTGCCATTCCTTGCGTATATCAAGGCATTTTAACCCTCTGGTCATCCTTTTGAACTGCTGAAGGCCACAATTCTCGAATTTAGTTTAAAAACGCATCACGATCGTGAGGGTTGTGAGTGCTACCTTATCTATAAGTTAACGCCAGCGTCGTTTGGCATCAATAAAATTTATGGGAAACTTACGTGTCTTTCTCCGACTAAAATTTCGGCTTCCGCCTTCTCCTCACTCCTTTCCTTCGTATTCATATGCTAAAATTCTGCATTCCTCTCGATTGTGTTATGTCTGTTAATTTCTTTCCCCCCGCAATAATTTTTTCCCCCCGCGATAGAGTTGGTGACCCCCAGTAGAAGGTTATAGTTTCGTACTTTCACCACGTTCTTTAGCACGGTGGCTTCACTATCATCCAGATGTGACCAGCAAGTCTGGAGATTACGTTCTGGGTAGAAGGCTGCGGTACCATTGTTAGCTTTGGTACTCTCACCTTATAGTCAATTTGTGCACGCGAGCGTGTGGTTGCTTTAACCTCCCCTTTCTTTTTTTTATTTCTTTTTTCTGATATTCCTTGCTGTACGCCTCTGCATTCCCTGAGCTGGTAACACGTACTTACCAGAGTGCGCGTTATGTGCGTGCACCTGCCTTCTATTATGTTCCCTTTCATGATTTTTTCGACCATGTCTCCTTTTTTTGTTTTTTTTTTCTTCTTTCCCTCCTTTTTGCCTGCTTTTTGCTGCTCTTTGTATAGGTATGTACATAATTTCCTGTTGAAACTGCATTTCTGACAGCTTTAGAGCGCGATGCCCTTTCCTCCCACCACCAGAAGCCAAGTATAGTAGCCTTTATATTTCTTCCCTGAATCCTATTCTTATGACGGGTGTGTATGACCAGACGTGCACCATACGCGTACATGGGCATATCTTTTGAGAACTCTTTTGCCCTCAGTTGCCACGGGACACTGAAATACTAAATACCTTGTTAATTTCTTCTTCTTTCTGCTTTTTTTCATGTTCGTACCAGTTGACTGTGATTTCTTTGTTATCTTTTTTATTCACATCCCAAATGCGTGCAAGGTCATATCTTGTTTTTACCGCCTTTTTCCTCCCGTTGCCACAGGGGAAAGGAGAATTATACTGTTAAATTTATTTCCTTTGCTTCTTTTCTTCAGTTCTTTTTTCTCATGTTCGTTCCGCGTGACTGGGATTTTTGTGATCTCTTTTTTATGTCCATGGGCTTTTTTTGTTTTGAACCCCTCTTTTACCCCTGTTGCCATGGGGGTAAAGGGGAATCACCCTGTTATTGATTTTTCGTTTTATTTCTCTTTTTTTGTCTTTTTTCTCGTGTTCGTGCCGGGTGATTGTAATTTCTTGTTATCCCTGTTTCCCTCTTCCACTTCTCGCATTTTTTTCGCTGTCCACCAACCATGATCCCATTCTACAAACTGTCCCTTCCTGACCTGCACTCGCCCTTGTTACATTTTCTTTATATATAACCTTGAAACAAACTTATTATGTACTCTGAATAAAGTAAGTCATCTTCCTGAAATGTCAGTAAACTTTTATTTTTTTATTGTTTTTCTCGTGTGTGTCTGTCTCTGCTTACCTTACTTTTTCGCAGTCTGTGTGAGTTTTTATGCTTCCAGACTATACATACACAACAAACACCTTCTCACCCTTTCTCTCCAAAAATATCCCGGAACATTCACTACAGCTGACTTCTTCCTTACCGACTTCGCGGCTCAACCTATACAACCGTCTTTCCCCTACAATATTTCCCCCAGGATACTCCCAAACCAATCTAATCTCAACTGGGGACCTACCCCAATATAAAGCGTGCCAGACAAGAAAAGGTTTGCCATGATGAAGCCAATCCTCTATGCAGAAACGTTAGCAACAATCGTGGTTTGTACCTTGTTGGAAGTTTGTTTTATATATAGTATAAATATGTATATATATATATATATATATATATATATATATATATATATATATATATATATATATATATATATATACATACTATATAATACATACATAACACAGAAATAAGAGGTGGCAGTGAAGAAATCCTCGGAAAGCAAAGGGAGGATGTGGTAGGTCATTGTAACAGATAAAGAATTTCTAAAGAAAGAAAACAAGTTGAGAAAAAATGCCCGCCAGGTGGGATCCGAACCCACGACCTCCAGAATACCGGTCTGGTGCGATAACCACTACGCTACCGGCGGGGCGATATTCCCCTCCACTTTCTGGGGTATTTATGTTTACGTATTTTAGTTTTCTGTGCTTGGGGGTGGTAGCCAGTGCCACTCGGACTTTTTTCTCCACTTTCTTTGTTTATGTCTTTCCAAATTTTTTATCTGTTACAATGACCTACCATATCCTCCCCTTTGCTTTCCGAGGTTTTCTTGACTGCCAACTCTTATTTCTTTGTTATTTTCAACGACCGCTCATTTCCTCTTCTGATTCTCTACATGCATATCGAGGTCCTCTGTTCTTGCAGTCTTGGTGCCATAGGAAGCTTAAGAGGGTTCAACGCTGGTCGACCACTCTCGACATGTCGTAGACACTCGAGTCATGGTCCGGGGGTTAAAAATTACTCCCACCTCCCCTCGCGGGAACGCCTGTGTAGATGCAACGCATAGGGGGTTCCGTTGTTGTCTCCGTCAGGTTGATTCTCCCATTGCGTGAAACGTGCCGTGAACCCCCTGCCGCGGCTATGACGCAACACAGTCCAACACAATCCGCTTTAATCCAATGCAATCCAAATCCAATCCCATCGAATCCAATCTAATCCAATCCAAGCCAATCCAATCGAATCCAATCCCACGCCCCTCGCCAGAGAGTTCGCTTCGGAGGGGAGAGGGGGTGAGCGGCGGAGAGCGCGGCGAGGGGAATGGGGGAGGGGTGTGGAAGGACAACGACAACGCAGTATGGAGGGTCAAGGCGAGTGAATGGGATGCCGTCGCATCTAAAAAGAAGGTCCCCTTCACCCCGAGTAGTCCGAGTGGCGCTGGCTACCACCCCTAAACACAGGGAAAAAAATATGTACACATAAATAATCCAGAAAGTGGAGGGGAGAATCTCCCCACCGGTATCGTAGTGGTTATCGCACCTGACCGGTTCCTACCTGGAGGGCATTTTTTCTCCACTTTCTTTCTTTCCAAATACTTTATGTGTTACAATGGCCTACCACATCCTCCCCTTTGCTTTCCGAGGTTTTCTTGGCTGACAACTCTTATTTCTATGTTATTTCTACGAGTCCCTCATTTCCTATTCTGATTCGCTATATGTATAGCGAGGACCTGTGCTCTGGCAGTCTTGCTGCCATAGGAAGCTTAAGAGGGTCCAACGCTGGTCGACCACTCTCGATATGTCGTAGATACTCGAGTCACGGCCCGGGGGTTAAAAAAAGCTCCCCTTCACCCCGAGTATTCTGAGTGTCGCTGCCTACCACCCGCAAGCACAGGAAACAAAAATACGTAAACGTAATTACCCCAGAAAGTGGAGGGAAAATCGCCCCGCCGGTAGCGTAGTGGTTATTGCACCAGACCAGTATTCTTGAGGTCGTGGGTTCGGATACCAACTGGCGGGTCTTTTTTCTCCACTTTCTTTCTTTCTTTACAAATTTTTTATCTGTTCCAAATCCTCTCCTTTGCTTTCCGAGTTTTTTTTACTGCCAGCTCTCATTTCTGTGTTATTTTCAACGAGCCCCTAATTTCGTATTCTGATGTATATATTTATAGATATATATACATATATATTTATATATATGTACATATATAGTAAAAAGGGGTACAATAAAAAGCATACCAACTTTACTTCGAAAACAAATTTACACCGAAGTTTCGGACGGGGACCGTTCTGTATCAATAGTTATATCTTACAGAATGGAAGGGGCCTATATACAGTTCAAGCACCTGAGGTTCCGGGAGGGATGACATACGTTTATCTTTTATGTAACCTGCCCCGGAACCTCCTGCTTGAGTTGCATATAAACCACTTCCATTCTGTTAGATATTACTGTTGATAAAGGACCGTCCCCGCCCGAAACGTCGATGTAAAGTTATCTTTTCGAAGTGAAGTTATGTTTTTATTGCGCCCCTTTCTACTCTTCCACCTTCACTAGCCTAACCGTTTATATATATATATATATATATATATATATATATATATATATATATATATATATATATATATATATATATATATATATATATATATATATATATGTGAGAAGCTGTACAGGTTATATTTTAGCAAGTGGACAATCGCCCTTTCCTGGGTGTGCATCCTATTATCATCGCATCATCTTCATCTCGGTGGCGGCAGTGTCATCGACATCGCCTTTCTTGCTGAGCCTTCCTGGCGCTGTGACCGCACGAATAAAGACTCCCGCCTGGCGACTCCCAGAGCCTCTCAAGTGGTGGAAGGGGCTTTGATCCCGCAGTCTACCTCTCGCTTCCGCACCACTGGAGCTACGATCAGGTCGTCGTTTGCTACTGCCCACCAGCACCATGCAGCACGAGAGCAGCCGCTCGGGCAGCAACGCTGCAGCCCCGATCCAGCCTACCTTTACTATCACCAGCCCCCAGCGCGATCCTCCATCTTTCGCTGGCCTCCGCGGTGACGACGTCGAAGAGTGGGCTCGACTCCCTACAACCGCGTGAGTGCTTTCAATCGATGGGATGACTCTTACAAGCTAGCGGAGGTGCCCTTCCGTCTGACCAAGGTGGCTAAAACTTGGTTTTTTAATCATCGCGAAGATTTCACCGATTGGGACAAATTTACCACTGACTTGCGTCGAATTTTCGGCACATCCTCCACGCGCGCTGAAGCTGCCAAGAAAAACTCAATGAGCGCGTGCAACATCCCATGGAGACCTTTACGTCCTACATCGAGGATGTCTTGGCCCTGTGTCGACAAGTGGACGGCAGCATGTCGGAAGAAGACCGGGTTCGGCATATTCTGAAGGGAATTGCCCCGTTTGCTTTTCAGGCACTTGCCCTGCAGAACCATTCACGCGTGCAGGACGTCATAGCCGCATGCAAACGACTTGAAGACCTGCAATCTATGAGGGTGCAGCCAGCCATGTGGGGCGAAGGCTTCTCAAAGGACTTCGACTTGCGCGCCATGATTCGGCTGATCATTCGCGAGGAGCTTGAAGGACACGTCTCGCACAATCTCCCAGACAACCGCCACCAGCCTCCGAGTACTACGGTGCTCGCAGCTCCACAAGAAAGCTTGGTTCCCGGCCTGCGTGATCTCATCAGGGATGAGCTGGCCGCTGTTAAGTCCGATCCTCCGTACAAGGCTGAGCACTCCTGCACATGTCCTGCGGCTTCTGCTTCCACACTGCCACCGGCCATGCAAACGTCGACGCCGCTAACGCACGTGGGGCAATCCTGCGCGCACGTGGCTCCCATTTCTACGGTCTCTTCTACTCCGCAGTCTTATTCCGTCTGGCGCCCTTCACGGCCAGTTTGTTACTACTGTGGCATCCGGGGCCATATTTCACGTTTTTGTCGACGGCGCCAGCAGGACGAGCGATACAGTTACGCTATGAACGCACGCCGTGATAACAGCCCACGCCGTTATGGACAACCCTTGTTTCCACCAGCTACCCGTCGCTATTCGCCCCCTCCTGACTCCTATGACCCGCCCCGCACGCAACATTCTCCCCGACGTCGGTCACCTTCGCCTTACCGCCGGTCATCGTCTCCTCTCCGCCCTGCCTCTCACGTTGCCGACCGTCTCTCGGAAAACTGAAAGCAGCAGTTTTCTGGGGGGAAACTGCGTCACGGGAAAAATCTTCAAGTCCCCCTAAGTCCCCATCAAATACATTGACTGTTTTCATAGAAGGAGTTTGGGCCGAAGCTTTAGTTGATACAGGTGCCAGTGTTTCCGTCATTCATGCAGATTTGTGCTCTAGGTTACGCAAGGTTACGACGCCCTATGACGGTCCGACTCTTCGTGGAGCCAACGGTGTTATGATTCGACCCTCCGGATTCTGCACAGCTCGTGTGTTCATCGATTCCATACGTCATCACATACAGTTCGCAGTGTTGTCCTCATGTGCACATCAACTCATTTTGGGTTGGGATTTTCTGTCGTCGGCCTCAGCGGTCATCACCTGTCGCCAACCCACCCTTCATATCGCCGATACTTCCATTGCCAGTGTTTCCGAAAGACCGCAGCAACGCCGCTTAGTAGCGAGGACCGATTCTATTTTGTGCCCAGGAGAAGAAACAGTTTTGTCCGTCTCCTCGACCACAGTCACTGATGGTGATGTGTTGATTGAACCAGCTGGGAATTTTATTTTGAAAGGCGTAGTCATACCTTCCTGCCTCGTCCGTTTTTCGTCTGGTTCAGCTCTCCTTGCTGCAGTAAATACGTCTACCGAAACAATTTTGCTACCGCAAGGTGCCACGGTCGCTTCAGTTTGTGACGATGAGGCAGTGTCTGTGCTCCCACTTTCTACACTTTCGACCGATCAACACGCCTCCAAGTCGCCAACCCCAGCCTCTGCTTTCGACACAGGCAATAAGTTCTGATCTTACACCAGACCAGAAGCAAGCATTACAAGTCTTGCTATCGAAACACCAGCGTTCCTTCGACATTTTTTCGTCTGTTCTGGGAAAGACATCTGCTGCGGAACATCGCATCGATACAGATGCATCGTCTATTGTTCGCCGCCGCCCATACCGCGTTTCTCCATCCGAGCGGAGGGTTATACAAGATAACGTCGACGACATGCTCAAGCGGAATATCATTCGTCCTTCATCGAGTCCGTGGTCTTCGCCGGTTGTGTTAGTGCAAAAAAAGGACGGTTCCGTACGCTTTTGCGTCGACTATCCGGCGCTGACCAAAATAACTCGTAAAGACGTGTACCCGATGCCCCGCATCGATGATGCCCTGGACACTTTGCAAGGTGCCGAGTACTTTACGAGCCTCGATCTTCGCTCTGGATACTGGCAGGTTCCCATGCACGAAGCCGATAAGGAGAAAACAGCTTTCGCAACGCCCGATGGTCTTTACGAATTCAACGTGATGCCATTCGGGCTGTGCAACGCTCCGGCCACATTTGAGCGAATGATTGACACCGTCCTTCGCGGCCTTAAATGGAGAACCTGCCTATGCTATCTAGACGACATTGTTGTTTTTTCCTCTACTTTTGCTGACCACCTACACCGCCTCGATGAAGTCCTTACATGCCTTGCCAACGCCGGGCTCCAACTAAACACAAAGAAATGCCGATTCGCGAGCAAATCCATCAAGGTGCTCGGACACGTAGTGAGCAAAGACGGAATTCGCCCGGACCCCGACAAAATTAACGCCGTACAACACTTTCCCCGGCCGACCCGCCTCAAAGACCTCCGCAGTTTCCTTGGCTTAGCTTCTTATTTCCGGCGTTTCATACGAAACTTCGCTTCGCTTGCTTCGCCCCTCCACAAACTTCTCGCATCTGGCACCTCTTACACATGGTCTGATGACTGCGAAGCAGCGTTCGAAAATCTAAAGCACGCTCTCACTTCTGCACCGGTGCTCCACCATTATGACCAAACGGCGGCGACTATCCTACACACAGACGCCAGTGGGCATGGCCTCGGTGCCGTGCTGTTGCAGCGCACCGCATCTTCAGTAGAAAACGTTGTGGCCTACGCAAGTCGTGCCCTGACACCTGCCGAACGAAATTATACAATCACGGAACAAGAGTGTCTCGCAGTTGTCTGGGCAGTACAAAAATTTCGCCCATACCTGTACGGACGTCATTTTACGGTGGTCACTGACCACCATGCTTTATGTTGGCTCTCGTCGCTCAAGAACCTGAACGGACGGCTTGGCCGCTGGGTCTTGCGGCTGCAAGAGTATGATTTCACTGTAACCTACAAATCTGGCAAAAAGCATATGGATGCGGACGCCCTTTCGCGTTGCCCTGTCTCGACACAAAGTGAATCATCAGCTCCTGCGGCTCAAGTCACCCTGCCAATAGCGCCTTTAGACGTCGTGAAGCTCGACTGTCCCGAAGACTTCGTTGCACTCCAGCGGGCAGACCATTATTGTCGGAAACTCATGGATGAACTGAACGGTTTGGCAGAGCCGTCGAACAGCCGCTTACGTCGTCAGCTGCAGAAGTTCCGTCTCTTTAATGGTATCCTGCATCGATTATAATTACGACCCTACCGGTGACAAGTGGGTTCCCGTCGTTCCGCGTGCTCTTCAACAGCAGATACTGCGCGTTTTTCACGACGACGCTACGGCCGGACATTTAGGCTTTCACAAGACCTACCACCGAATCAAAAGTCGTTTCTTCTGGCCTGGGCTTTCTACCAGTGTTTCCAAATATGTCGCTTCCTGCGCGCCCTGCCAGCACCGTAAACGGCCAACCACAGCACCTGCCGGACCGCTGCAACCACTACCTTGTCCGTCAGCACCATTCGATGTTGTGGGCATCGACTTATACGGCCCGTTGCCCGTTACCCCCAGCTGGTCATCGGTGGGTAGTAACTGCGGTTGACCACCTTACCCGCTATGCTGAAACCGCCCCTCTCCGAACCGGTTGCGCCGTAGAGGTCGCCGAGTTTTTCTTACACTCCCTATTTTTGCGCCACGGTCCACCACGCGCTCTTCTAAGCGACCGTGGGAAGACGTTTCTGTCAGCAGTACTCGCGGAAGTTCTTCGTGCCGCCAATACCGTCCATAAAACGACCTCGAGTTATCACCCTCAAACAAACGGGTTGACTGAGCGCTTTCATCGGACACTTTCTGATATGCTTTCTGCCTACATCCGACCAGATCACACCAATTGGGACACTATTCTGCCTTTTGTGACATACGCGTATAATTCTGCAGTTCAACGCACCACTGGTTTTTCGCCGTATTATCTCGTCTATGGGCGCCCACCACCTTCTGTTCTCGATTCAACTTTCTTTTTTGCACCTGTTGACTGCACGGAGAATGTCCCCGCACAATTCGTTGCCCGCGTCGCTTACTGCCGCAGGATTGGCCCGGGAGAATACTGAAGCCAGTCAGCATCTCCGCAAGTCTCACTACGATGAGACTCACCGCAGTGTCTCCTTTCAGCCAGGGGACCAAGTTTTGCTCTGGACACCCGTACGCCAACCTGGGGTGTCAGAAAAGCTGCTTTCGCGATTCATCGGTCCTTATACCGTGCTTCAGCAAACGTCCCCGGTGAATTATCGCGTGGCTCCGAACAACGCTGTCACCGATCGTCGCTGCCGCGGGACTGAAATTGTTCACGTTTCTCGGCTGAAAACCATACGTTCATCGTTCCGACACGCCCTAGCCAGCGGCCAGGTGACCGCTTTTCCTGAAGGGGGAGGATAAGTGTGAGAAGCTGTACAGGTTATATTTTAGCAAGTGGACAATCGCCCTTTCCTGGGTGTGCATCCTATTATCATCGCATCATCTTCATCTCGGTGGCGGCAGTGTCATCGACATCGCCTTTCTTGCTGAGCCTTCCTGGCGCTGTGACCGCACGAATAAAGACTCCCGCCTGGCGACTCCCAGAGCCTCTCAATATATATATATATATATATATATATATATAATATCTAATATATATATATCTATATCAGTAGAGAAGCGCAGAGACGCGAGAGAGAGCAGAGCGGAGCAGTTGAACTTTTGAAGATGTATAGAACACAAGAAAAGAGGCCCTGACGAAAGCAAGTCGCTTTGCTGAAACGTTGGTAACAATCGTGCTTTACATTGTTCAAAGTTTTCTTTTCTTATATATATATTGCCAAGAAGACAGCCGACACGCCGGTAGCCGGTTGAGGCTGTTTAATTGCTGGAGAGAAGCCGATAGATAACGCAGGTCTGAGCGTTGCGATCACCAAGCGCGTTTCTGGCGCATGCACGTCCTGGGGTTCATCGTCTTCCCTGACACCTCTTTGGAGCATATCCCCGTGTGGGGATTTGGCATAATCCTATATGGGCTCTGCTGGTGAGGCACATACCCCGATGTCTGGATGTATTTGTTCATTACCCTCGTTACAATCGCCCCCGTTGCAAAAGCAGCCAACCTGGCGACTTAGGGTGATGTCGACCCGAGCGGGTCGTAGTAAGGCTTGAGCCTATCAACGTGGACTGTTTCACGGCCACGGCAGCGAAGATCCGAGGATGGAGTAACAGGCTCAACAAGGTAGTTCACTGGCGAAGTGCGGGCAAGGACCTTGTATGGACCGCGATATTTGGCCACCAATTTTTGGGAGAGACCGGGTGTTGAGCAGGGCACCCAAAGCCACACATGCGAACCAGGATCAAACATCTTAGGACCGGTAGAGTCGTCACGACGATGCTTCTGGCGCTGTTGGTCAGCAGTTGTAAAAGAACGGGCTAGTTGTCGACATTCTTCGGCATGCTGCGCCATTTGCGAAACCGGTGTGCATTCTGTGGCATCGCGGTTGTAAGGGAGTATGGTATCCAGGGCGCATGTCGGCTCACGTCCGTAAAGAAAGAAAAACGGGGAAAATCCCGTCGTCGCCTATGTGGCTGTGTTGTAGGCGTACGTTATAAATGGGAGCACGAGGTCCCAATTGGAGTTGTGAGATGACAAATTCATTGAAAGCATATCGCCCAGGGTGCGGTTGAATCGTTCCGTGAGCCCATTCGTCTGTGGGTGGTATGATGAGCTTTTCCACGGGACATTCGACGAGTAGCGCTTTCACGACTTCTGATAAGAAGACCCTTCCTCGATCGCTCAGGAGCTCCCGAGGCGCCCCGTGCCGAAGTATAAAATGATGTAGTAGAAAAGTGGCGACGTCACGAGCCGTGGATGCGGGCAGTGCAGCAGTTTCAGCATACCTTGTCAGGTGGTCAACGGCAACAATTATCCATCTGTTACCGGAAGCTGTAGGAGGCAGTGGCCCGTATAGATCGATCCCAACGCGGTCAAAGGGTTTTTCCGGGCAGGGTAGTGGTTGCAGTGGCGCGGTCGAGCGAGCAGGTGGCGACTTGCGGCGTTGGCATTCCGGGCACGAGCGAACGTACTTCTGTACGAAGTTGTACATTCCACGCCAATAATAACGGAGGTGGAGTCGCTCGTATGTCTTCATGACGCCAGCATGGGCGCAGCTTTGGGTCGTCATGAAATGAAGCACATATATCTGCGCGCAAATTGCGTGGAATTGCGACCGTCCGAGAAATAATTTCGGCGGTAAAGCAGGTCGTCGCGCAGTTGAAAGTGAGAAGCTTGCCGTCGCAGGACCCTTGATACACGGGCAGTTGACGCACCGGAGAGGAAGCTGATCATGGAAGCTATCCATGGGTCCTTCCGCTGCTCAGCGCACATGTAAGTAGCACTGAGAGACGACAAGCTGCAGTCGGTAGTGGCGACGTGAGACACGTCAGCCGGCTGCGGAGAGCGCGAGAGGGCATCCGCGTCTGAGTGCTTCCGGCCTGAACGGTAGACGACGTTAATATCGTACTCTTGGAGCCGAAGAGCCCATCGACCAAGGCGACCACAAGGATCTCTGAGGGAGGCCAGCCAGCACAGTGCGTGGTGGTCGGTGTCGACATCACATCGGCGGCCATACAAGTATGGACGAAACTTTCCCAATGCCCATATTATGGCCAAACACTCTTTTTCAGTGACTGAGTAATTGGACTCAGCCTTTGTCAGCGTCCGGCTCGCGTATGCAACGACGTGCTCCGCAAAGTCAGATTTTCGCTGCGCGAGCACGGCACCAAGACCAATACCACTAGCATCTGTGTGGACTGCTGTTGGAGCAGACGGGTCAAAATGTCGAAGTATGGGCGGCGATGTGAGCAGACGACGGAGTGTCGCAAACGCCTCGTCACAGGATGCTGACCAAGCCAAAATGCCGTTGTCGCTGCTGAGGAGCTTTGTTAGTGTGAAATGATGGGCCCAAAGTTGCGAATATACCGCCGAAAATACAAACACAGCCCGATAAACCTCCTAAGTGCCCTTACGGTGGTCGGTTTCCGGAACTCCGCGACGGCACGAAGCTTGGTCTCGTCCGGACGAACGCCCTCCTTGTAAACAACATGACCCAGGATGGTAAGTTTGCGTGCGGCAAAGTGACACTTCTTCAGATTGAGCTGCAGTCCAGCCGCGGCGATGCACGTAAAAACTTGCTCTAGGCGAACCAGGTGCGTCTCAAAATCTGGAGCGAAAACGACTACATCGTCCAAGTAACAAAGGCACGTCTTCCATTTTAGGCCGTGCAAAAGACTGTCCATCATTCTTTCGAACGTGGCTGGGGCATTGCATAGCCCGAATGGCATAACGTTAAATTCGTAGAGGCCATCAGGGGTGACGAATGCCGTCTTTGCGCGATCAGCCTCCGCCATTGGGTCCTGCCAGTACCCGGATCGTAAGTCGAGGGATGAGAAAAATTCGGCTCCCTGCAAACAATCAAGCGCATCATCAATGCGAGGGAGCGGGTAGACGTCTTTGCGTGTAATGGTGTTCAATCGTCGATAATCTACGCAGAAACTAATTCAGCCGTCTTTCTTCCGAACAAGTACCACAGCTGAAGCCAATGGACTCTTGGAAGGGCGAATGACACCTCGCTTATTAAGCATATCCGTCACGTTGTCTTCAATGGTTTGGCGCTCAGTCGGTGACACACGATATGGGCGCTGTCGCAGCGGGGCGTGCGAACCAGTATCAATGGAGTGCGTGACAATGGACGTGCGACCCAGCGAGCTTTGCGCGTGAATCAAACGACGAACAGAACTGCCGAAGCAATGCAAGCAAGTCGTGCTCGTTGGGTTGCGTCCAGGTCTGCGTTCACGCACTGGTGGAAAGCAGCAGATGGAAATTGTTCTGGTACGCCGGATCTAACGCTCAGTCCTTCATCTGAAGAGGGTGCAAATGGTCAGGTACGTCGACGAGTAGCCGGGCATCAACAATCTCGAATAAACCCAAGTGTTTCTCGCTAAAAAGGGAACATGGAGTTCGCCGACGAATTAGTGACTAACATAGTGCTTGCGCCATCACGAGTTGGTAAAAATGGCACAGGGCAAAGGGAGACATTTCCGACGTAGGAAAATGGCTGAGGGCGTAAAGAGAACAGTTGCGTCTGAGACAGTGGTGCAACACAATGGAACGACGACAGAGGCGCCTGGCGGAACGTCAGTGTCTTCAGCAATTAGGTAGCTTGGTAGTAGGGACACTCATCGAAATCCTCTAAGACATCAGTGGAAAATTAAAATTCAGCCCGAGCACAGTCAATAATAGCGTCGTGGCGGGAAAGAAAATCCCAACCCAGGATGACGTCCATGGGAGCAGGATGGCAGGACGATGAACTCAATGATGTACGAGATTTCTTGATGACGACCCGGGCAGTACAGGCAGCAAGCGGCTTAATGGGTTGCGAATTGGCGGCTCGTAATGAAAAGTCCACAAAGGGGCGTCATAGCTTTTCGTAGAGAGCGGCAGAGACGGGCATGGATACCAGAAACAGCGGCTCCTGTATCGATTAGCGCAACGGTAGGGGCACCTTCTACAATTACGTCAATAACGTTTTTTTGGTGAAAATTGAGGGCTTGTGACGCAGGACGGTGACGCAGCTCTTGCCTCAGGAACTGCGGCTGTTAGTTTTCCTCCCCGTCACTGGTCGGGCGGCGACGCATGGGAGAAACTGAGCGGCGACGTGGGGAGGACGATCGGCGGCTGGTGAACGGCGGCTGTTCCCGGCAGCACGAGACGCGACCAGAAGTCTCGGTGGGCAAATTCTGTGGAGTTTGCGGCGGAACATAAGACGAGATGTGGGGGCTAGCGTAAAAAGGTGCTTGAAAAATGTTGGTGGCCGGCACCACACGACGACGACAGTAGCGGGCGACATGTCCGGGTGTCCGACACGCGAAACAGATGGGTCGATTGTGTGGTGTGCACCACGCATTTGCATCGTAAGGACTGGTGATAGGGCTTGGAAGTGGTCGTGATGGTACGTGAGTCAGCGCAATGCGCACCGCAGGCTGGAACGACACGGCTGGTTGCGGCGCTGGGGACTGGAAGAATGGAGCAGGCGGTGGTGGGGGCCTGGCTGACGCTCCAGCGTAGGTGAGAGGGGCATAGGTGAGAGGGGAGAGGGGCGTAGGGGCAGCTACTGGTGCGGTGTGGTCGGCTGGTGGCAATGCGTTAGCTAACTGGTCCCGTATCATATTCCGGAGTGTAGACGCCAGTGGAGAAGGCGGCTCTGCGGTGCAGGGAAGCAGGGAAACTTGGCGGGCCACCTCTTCTCGGATAAAATCTTCGATGCGGGCAAACAGAGCGAAATCCTCGTCATACTTAGCCGCCACGCTCGCCACGGACTCCCCGCGAGCACAGGCTTGTCGAGTCAGAGCTCGCTGCTTGCGTAGGTCATCAAAACTCTGACACAAGCGGACGACATCCGCAACAGTTTTGGGGGTACTCTAGCCAAGAGCATCTGGAAAAGCGTATCCTTCGATCCTTTCATCCAAGGTTGAACTAGCGATATTCTGGTTCATTATCCTAAGGTCTTCCAAGCTTCTGCGTGCCTTTGTCAGCTTTCTTTCTTTTCGTTCGGAACACTCGAGCGACTTTCTGGCCAACCGCTGTTTGAAGCTCGTGCTGCGTTTCTTCTTCGGCCCTGTACATTTGATTCTGCATCTAGCCTTCCTAGTGTATTTACAAGCGCAAACAGGGGTTTCCCGTCGGGGCTGGTTCCACCTGGACAGTTCTTTGCGAAGTGGGGCTGCACCAAACTTCATCACGCACTGGCTACTTACTACTGGCTCAATACCACATCCTGGGCAAAGGTTTCAGTCCATCGGCCTTCTTCAGCGTCTCGGCCAGCGTCACACTCGTTATTACGAGAATGTTATCTGTCTAAATGCCGCGGCAGAACACGGTGCAAAAAAATGGTTTTCTTTGCGCCGCCAGTGGCTTCTGTGCACGCTGAAATTCGTGACGTGTTTCATAACACGCAATTCGCCCAGTTCTGAGCTCGTGTGCCAGGCGAAACACAGGGCGGTAGGCTCACTTGGCACAACGCCTTTCTGCCACAATGACGACGGCAAAATGATGTACCGCAAGCAGCTTGGGGTGGCTGCGGGCGTTTCCTTCGGGCAGACATCCATCTCAACGACTACAGCAAAATCGGTCTTGGAAGCACTTCGTTTCGCCGGTGCGGCTTCGGTGTTACCGAAGTCTCTAGCTTTCCTTTTTTTTCGGCAACTCCTTCGTGAATACGAGGGGAGCATCAGGAATATGTAGGGACGGCGTCCTCCGTAAGCGCTGGACGTTCACGGTCAAGTTGCACAGTTTCCCCATTGATTATGTGCGTAAACGTTTTCCGGATAAATCGTTCATCGAAGTGGCGCGAACAGACAACACAGGTGTTATCCAAAACTTTGTCCTCACGCTTGATATTTCTTGCCCATTCCTTCAAGCGAGCAGGGTTCGGTTGGAGCACGGAACAACGATACCTTTTGTGTTGACGACGTTGTTATCCACCTTTACAAAGCGCCATGAAACACGTTCTTGCCTTTTTAGATGGCAGTATATGGCGCACACCAACGGTTGCAAAACGCCGCCTCACATCGTGTCTTCGCACACTGGTGAAGAAACAAGGAGCACACCAAACAATGCAACGTGCTAACCCACACCGAAGAAAAGGTACCGTTTACGCGCCCTCGACTGCTGCACCAGCCGGCCGCTGACAGCGCGCCACCGAAAGGCAGCGCCACCACCCGGCCGCCGTTCCACTCATCCAAATGCTTTCAGCGCGCACGGTGGTAAGAGACGCCCCCGCTCCGTGACACTAGGAAAAGAATAGGAAATGTACGTGTAAAAGACCGATGGTACTTACTACAACCGCAGCGCCACCGCCTGGTCGGCGTCAGCACCCGGCCCGCGCCGCGGTGCCTGGAGGCCGCACTCTTTGCCAACTGACCTATATCTAAAAAATCGATTTTGTAGAATTCCAAATTTGGCGCCCTTCGAAGAGCGGCCTCATTGGGGCGAATTCTCTAAAAACGACGAGGCGTCGTTTTGAAACGACGTGGCAGCGCCATGCAAATGCATGTGTTTTGGGGTTGGGGCCGTCGCTTTGGGGCGACCGGCAGGGGCAATCACCGCAGAAAAGCGCTGGTGGCAAGGCGCGACGACAAGTGAACCCATGCCCATCGAGGGGGCAGTGGGTGTCACTTCGCGCCCTTGCCACAGCGCTTTTTCTGCGGTGATTGCCCCTGCCGGTCCGCCCCAAAGCGACGGCCCCAACCCCAACAACACATGCATTTGGCATGGCGCTGCCACGTCGTTTCAAAACGACGCCTCGTCGTTTTAGAGAATTCGGCCCCATGGTCTCTACAATGGCAGAAAGGAGGGCACAAGGAGTCCGCTAGAAGTAGGAGTTCCTGTATAACATCCCCCTCGCGAGGGGCACGATCAAATGCAGAGCATTTCCGGGGGCGCACGACGTTAAACAATGTTGCGTTACGTTAATGTAGATTCACTTGTGGCAACTCCTGACGAGAGAGCGCTCGTCAGCAGTAATTTGAATGAGTCAACGATATAAGGGGCGTTCATAGCGTCCCGTTCTATGTCGGCTTTGTGGCGCAGTCGGTAGAGCACCATGCACATTGCGTTCCGCCCGCAGGGTCGAGAGATCGAAACCTGGCGCCGGATAGTATTTGATAGTATTTTCTTTATATAGTGCAGGGGGAGGGGTGCGGACAAGGACGGTGCGGTCTACGACGGGACAACGCGGGTGACGTCGTGAGTTACTGAAAAGCTCTGCATTTAAAACCTCTAGCCTCTATAGCCACAGATATGGCGGCGCACACTTGGTTGCCTGCATGCAGTCCACGCAATTGAATATCGAGGATAGAGAAGGAGGTTATGCGCAGTGAAGACTAGGACTGTGCCTTGGCAAGACAGGCGCTAGTGTCAACTATTCGCAATAAATAGAAGCTCCAGCTTCGTCTTGTCACCGTCCTCGTCTTCCTAACAAACTTTTTTTGGAGAAGAGAATGTTCTTTGTGCTTGTACGTGCTTTTTCAAGATATACCGATCACCTTTGATGTGTTGGTACCGGGACAACATAGCTATGAATTGTCATTTATGTCAAGATGTTGTTTTAGTTCAGCGGCATAAAAGCAACATAAATTCAGTATTGGTAGCCTTCATTCGTTGAATAATATGGCGGCTACGACATTTAGAAAATGATAAGATACATGTTAGGCCGACATTGCTGTGCACCATAAATTTTGTACCCTTGTGGGTTGTAGTGCTGTCTGTATATATTATACGTTACGAGTGATTGATCACTTTAGGTTATTCGTTAACCATGAGTTAAAGCGCAAGGGGATCAAAATAATTGCAAGGGGAAAGCTGTTGGTAATAGGAATGGCTGAAGTAAAAAATGGCATCTGTTTGGACCCCCCTAAAAACTGCTTAGCTAGATAGTTTAAAATTCATTGTAAAGCTGGCTCAATTTGCGAACACAATGAAGGATTTGAAACAAAACTTCAGGAACAATGGCCTCAAAGGAATCTTGGTATCTGGATTAGAATGGTCGTAGCCATAATATTGGGACATAATTATTTGACTGAACTATTTAGCGGAACAACAAGAAAGCAAGCTTGCCGAAATGTGAACCTCTGAGGATATAACAGCCGAAATTTTGTCAAATAATCAATTTGTTCTGTTAACTTATCTTTCGACTATATACTTTGGCAACAAACAGGAATAGCAACCCGGTGACACATACGAATGCATCCACTGCCACCTTTTTAAGAACAGAAATAGTCTTCCTTATTATTAATTCCTCGGTAACAAACCAGGTCTATAAGATTTTGTTATGGATATTACACAGAATAGGCAATACTTCCTTGGCTCTCAGCTTCCTTTGGGGCACTTGCATTGCAGCAAATACCGGCTCCACTGGCTTTAATAAGAACCATCATTAACAGGCACACCTTATCTGACAATGAAGGTCACAGATAGAACTAGTGAGCACAGAGCGACAAACGCGGGAATGAAGGAGTCGCGTGTAAATTCTCGGTGGGAAGTAGAATGTTTGCCAAGATCATGGATGATGTCATCACGGCCAGTGAATTCTTGGCATTTTTAGTCGCTTGTATTACCTATGTGGCTACGCGGGGACTGCTTTCAGTGTGCTGGTCTGCAATACTCACAGATCTAGTACCTAGTACTGTACAGTGAACTGCCACCCTTTTCTTAACGCAAGTTCGTCTGGGAAGACGTTGATGCTTCCCCCAGTTTACCTGAAAAAAAGATAATATTCTAAAGGCACCAAAAATACATCGTGTAAAAAATGATGAAACCTGATCGAAATCACCTCGTCCAGATGGTGCAAAAGCTTAATTCGCCACCGATATGGAATAAAATTGTGAACACGTAACTTCTTTGAACATATTTTATGAACAATGGCTGAAAACATCCGAGCATTATATCCGATGAACTAGCACGACGAAGTGGCACAGCGGGGTTCCAATAGTGGCCCGACTTCCGTTTTCTAACGTCGCAAACGCCACTTCGTTCTTTTCAAAAAACGTTGTGCGCTAAAACAGCAATGAGACAGTCTGCTTGATTCATTTGTGTGGGCTTTGATGACGTTGGAATTTGCACCTACAGTGTTGCTCTTTGATGCCTTCGACGCGTTTTGTCAACACGGGTGACAATTTTGAAGCAACCCAGAACCTACAATGAATAAGCGGTGCATTTTTGGGGGTTTGTGTGCTGCCATAAAGTGTTTCGTGCGGTAACTTGGGCCCCCTGGACATCTGGGCTAGATTAACCTCTATTGACTTTAACCAACAGGTCGTGCCCACATCGGCTCTTAACGTGACTCTACATTCGTCCTTTTAATTTACTGTTTTCTAAACGTGTGTAATTTTACCAAGCAAAAACTCTAAAAAGGTTTTACCAACGTTGCGTAAAGCAGCGTTACATTACTACTTAAAACACTTCGCAAATACAGTGCTTTTTTACAACCAATATTCAAATCATGGTATTTCAATTAGTTTTTTTATGCGTCTAAATTCTGTTTTGGGTTTTGCAAATATTTTTATTTTTTATAATTATATAAAACAATAAACAATGCGAGCGTGTTACGCAGTTTGAAAAGCTATGCCGCATTTTGCATAAACAAGGAGTGTTTCTGCGACTGTGGTCTACCCGGTTTATTGAAGTTTCGAACAAGAGGTATTCATGCCAGTGTTCCAGACTTGTGTCCTTAGGGAGTTTCGCTGTAACAATTGATTTTGGTGTTAGAATTGAGTGTTAGTGCGGTACAGTACCCGTTAGTACCCGTTGTGACATAAAACCAACCCTGTTTTGTATATTGCTGCATTCTTGAAGCGAATGTTTTTGTATAATTGTTTTCCTCGCATGTTAATCTTTTGGTTGTAAGCAACTCTAAATTGTTTGTCTGTTAATCTTTTGTCTACAATCAACTTGAAACTGTTTATGTGTTTCTGTAAGTGTCTGTAACTGGCAGCTTTCGCGCTCTATATTAGTTTTGTAGCGACTGGCGCTGAACTTGTTTAATTGTTTCTGGTTGTTACGTTGTATCATTGATACCAGGATTTTTTGATAATAAATTTATCCTTTCAAGAGGCAGTGTCGCATCCAAGGGGGAGTTGCGTTTTCGTCGTTCGCGCGAGGGAGCACGTGCGGCCCCTCGTCCTCTAACAGCTCATCCCATTCGGCGGCATGCCGCCGCCACGCGCCATTACTACTTCAACCTGAGGGTGCCTTCGGGCCCAGTCGGTCGACGCGATCATCGATGCAGCGGAGGCCATTGTCTCACCGTCCGACCTGTACAGCGCAAAGCACATGGGCGGGCTGGAGTTTCAAATAGGAGTCAACACGCAAGCAGCGGTAAGGAAATTCTTGGACACAAACGTTCTAACGCATAGGAAGCAACTAGTCACCTCGAGCCGCTAACAAACAGTATGTTATCATCGCCGTCTTCTTCTTGACAACCTTTGTTACGGACGCCGAACTGGCGAAAGCTTTGGAACCTTACGGGAAAGTTGTGCACAAAGACTCTAACTGTTTTCGCGACAAGCGTTATGTGAAAATGGAAATGCGCATAGATAACCCAGTACCAAACCTCTTGAGAGTCAGCGGCCAAAGGGCCACGTTCGACTACCTAGGCGTGCGGAAGGTGTGCTGGCGGTGCGGCATGGAAGGTCATTTCAAGGCCCAGTGCGTCACTTCCGCGGATGCGACAGGTGTGTAGTGTTCGGGGCACGCGACAGAAGGTTGTGTGCGAAATTGTTCGCGGTGTGGCTGGACGCACGCCACAGCCGACTGCATTGCGCGCAAGTCGTACTCGATGCGGCGGCTGGAGGGTTCTCGGCGGCTTTTCCCCCGTTGCAGGAACGGCAAGAAAGCGGCGGCCGAAACCGAAGTAGGCCGATGAGGTGAACGAGGACCGAAGAAATAACCCCTGAAACCACTGCTGACATCAGGAGCGAAGAAACGCAGTCTCACATACCACAGGTAGCTCACAGTAACAGCAACGAGGAGGATACGGAGAAACCGGAAAAAACGCAACATCAAACGGCGGAAAACGGCGGGAGCAAAGTGCGCAATAAGCGAAGACGGCAGCGAGGCGCCAGCCGGAGCGGGAGGGTGTCAAGATGGCGGCAGAGGAGAAGACGGCCGCCATGACAGCAGCAGCCCGGCACTGCTTCGGGGCGGGAAGACGGACAAGATGCGACGGAGAAGATAGCCGCCATGACGACAGCAGCCGGGCGCGGCCCTGGCTGGACGGAAGGCAAGATGGCGGCAAAGGAGAAGACGGCCGCCATGATGGCGACGGAGACGACCACCGAGACTGCGACAGCATCGAACAAAGCCAAAGGAGCAGACGGCGGCAGAGAGCGAGGAAGAACTGAGCTTTCGTCGCGACGACGGCGAAAACGAGGCAGGCAACCACTCGGACTTTCCGTCCCAGCGAGCCAGGCACGCAGCGAAGGACACGATGGGTAAAGGCGAACCCGACAGCCGGGCGAAGGTGGGCGACGCGCGTCGCGCTGCCGGCCGCGGCACAGGACGATGGCGTGACTTCAGGAACTTCACAACCGACGACCGACCAGGCTCGTCATAGGACGAGGAGAACAACCTCCAAAAACAAGTGGGCACAGTGCGAACAGACCACCAGGCAACGAAACGGATGGCCAGGAGGGGAAGGAGTGAGTGAGTGCACAGAGCCCGCGACGAGCTACAAAATTACGATTCGCCCACCTCCCCTCGCAAGAACCCTGGTGTGATGCGACGCTGAGAGGGGTTCAACGCGCAAGCGGAGAGCAAACCGTCGACCGAAACGCCGCCGGAGAGCGGCACACCGGTTATATGCGCAGCGCGCCCGAAGGAGAGGAGATCCGCGGAGAGAGAGAGGACTGTACATGCGCAGCACCGAGCGAAGCGCCGCCACCGGCGGAGTGAGAGCGCGCTGTGGCCGCACACCCCGCAGATGTTAGAAGAGAGAGTGTTCGCTCTCACCTGGGCACGCGCCGGCGCCAGTGCGTCTGCCGCGGCTATGACGCAATGCAATCCAACACAATCCATTTTAATCCAATCCAATCCAAACATCCAATCCAATCCAATCCAGCCAAGCCAACCCAATCGAATCCAATGCCCCTCGCGAGAGAGTGTTCGCGATCGGAGAGGAGAGGGGGTGAGCGGAGGAGAGTTCGGACGCCGACGACAACGATGACGACGGACGCACGCAGGAAGGACAGGGCCGCCGACAAGAGATGCTCTCAGCGTCGCATCTAAAAGAGCAAGCCGAAAAACTGACAGCGACGCTTCGACCAGCAAGGTCAAAAAGAAGCTCAAGAGCACGAAACAGCGTGAGCAACTGTTCCACTCAGAGGAGTGGACTGAGTAGCAAAAATTTTGAGGATTTCGAGGACGATGAGATGTGTTTCTAAAATATTATCATAATTCTCTGCATGTTTTTTTTCTCATGTAATTTTCAGTTCAGTCGCGGGTTTTTTTTTTTTTGCTTGCTGCTGTGCCTTGTTACGCGGGACGAAAGCAAGGAGATGTACGCGCCCGGAGCATGCGTCAGAGAGGAAAGGCGTCCCACATAGTCTGTCACTGGTACAGATGGTACACATAGGAACTACGGTTCCACATAGTCTGTCCTGGTACAAATGATAGAAAATAAGCAATCGCGCGGGAACGGCCCCAGCGTATAGGCTGGGGCGATATAAAGGACAACATTTTTTCGTGTGTTCCGGGGCCCCATTGGCACCCGCAAGACCATGTGAACCCCTTGGCGAGCAACGAACGTGCCCCCAGTTCGGGCCACGACTGGAGCTATGAGTGATAAGCGGCGGGCACGCCGACCCCAAAAGCACAACATCAGGCGGCTAACAGCTGTAAGGAAATGCATGCCAGACAAAGGCATTCCATTCCCGGTTTCACGGTTTAGTGAGCGGCTGGCAGCTTGCGGCCGAGTGCGGTGCACGGCTCGCCCTAAAGGGAAAGCAATCAGATAAACCACATGTAGGGGACACCGCATTTCCCAAACATCTTTCTTTCATGTCTTGCACTGTTGCGCGGCCTGCTGGTACAGCAGACGCGCCCGACGAACGGGGCTTATCCCAGGGAATTGCAGCGCCTGAAGGGTTGTCAATGGAGAAGCGTGCCCGCAAATATCCAGCGACGAGAAAAAAGTCTTGTGTTGGGCGGGGTGCGCCTGCCAAGGCAGCTAGGGCAATGCCCCCCCCCCCCTCCTCCTTTAAGGTGGCTCCGACACGGGAGCCACAGCAAGTGTATAACCGTCCTCCTTAATCCAATGCCAGCAAAAAATAGCAGCAGGCGCAAGTGTGTAACTGTCCTTTTAATCCAATATCAACAAAAAATAGTAGTGCTTTTTTTTGTCTATTTGTGGTTATGCCGGTTCAGTGCAGAAGACCGCAATGCCAAAAATGTCCAACACAGGACTGCAATGTGAAAATGTAAATGCAGAGTGGCGCACTGTACGCGCACAATGGGTTTGCTTACCCCGGCACGGTGATGGAAACTCAATGCTCTTCTCTTCTGATTCACGAATGTCTCGATGTGGCTGTCAGTGTGTGACTGTGCGAACCTAACAATCCATCCCAAAATGCTGAACATTTGGACTTGGAACGTCCGGGTTTTAGAACGCCCACCAAACAACAGCAAATAATTGATCTCGCAAACAAAGGCAGATGTGACATACTGTGCATACAGGAAACGAATATAAAATCTAGTCAGGATGTTCCAAAATTCGAGCCTCAACATGTCGTTAAGGGTATCTTTTCTTTTCCAATGCAGAATTCCTGTGGAGTTGGCATAATAGTCTTTAACACATCTTTGCTGCCACATAGCCACTTCACTTTTGATACAGAGGGTAGAATAGCAGTCTTTGACTTTCACTGGAGCGGTGGTCGATACCGCATAAATAATCTTTATGCTCCCCCATACCTTTCTACTTGGAAAAACCTGTTTAAAACATAGAGCATCTGTTCCTCGAAAACCGGCATGTCATATGCCTCGGAAATTTTAATTGTGTACTGAACCAGAATGACAGGATAGGGCCCTCACATAGGGTAGACTATCAATGACGCGAATTAAACAAGTTAATGCTTCATTTTAATTTAATTGACGCACATGTAATCCTTCACGGAGCAACAGTCCAGTACACATGGCAACAAGGCAGGACGAAAAGTAGGCTAGACAGAGTCTACGTTAGTTCGGTTCTGGCAGACACTGTCACAGAGTGCGAAATAGTGGAAGCTGCAGCATTGCTCCCACAAATCTCGGACCACAACCCTTTAGGAATTAAAATACCTAGCAAAGGAAACCCAAGCAATAATTAAGCCTGGCAGCTAGACACTCGCATACTATATGACAGGACATGCAAAGCCAGCCTGAGAAACAGAATAGCAGCATCAATCGAAGGGAAGCAAGTTAACGACTGGAACTCTTTAAAAGTGGAATGGAAGACCCTCTGCATTGACGAGGGAAAGAAACTCAGACACAGGCAGTCAGATGAGTTAACAAATATATCAAAACGAATGAGAATAATAGAACGAGGCAACCCCGAAACGCTGCTAATGCAGACCTATCTGAAAGGGACAGACAACCGATTTTTGTCGAGTATATATTCTCTATCCTAAATGAAAGGGCATCACTTATAGCACCTTCACGAGAAACGGTTTTGCTGATAACGCTCTAGAACTTTTTAAATAGAATTTTTTGATCTACGAGCCGTATGTGTCCCTCCCAAAACTAATGCTGGCAACCATGACATAGAGTAGCTCGGCAACATACATTTGTCTGTATGCGAAATAAAAAACGACATTTAAAAACTTGTTCCCAGCTAAAAAAGTTTGAATCGCAGGCTTCCTGTTCCTTTATGTGTTTTTTTAATGCAAGGGTCTATTTTGCACGAATGCGCCATCTGTTGGGATAGACGATAGGTAGAATCTGGCTTCACGTTGTGGAGGCGGGAAGTTCGATTCTCCCCAGGCGCGACGTTTTTTTTTAATTTTTAATCTGCCATTGGCATATTTGGAGACTGAAATCAAATATTTTGGCAGAACAAACGCCCCTGACTCAGACAGAATCGTCAACGCTCCTTCGCTGGGTCTGTTTGCTGAACGCTGCCGTTGTTTCTGGGCATGGCGGCTCAGTTAGCTACACTGAGAGCAACCCAGCGGCGGCGGGCGGCGTGTCATTAAAATTTTCAAAGTAATGTTTAGAAATACATGTACTATTTAAGCTTGTACAGATACTTGTGTTAAAAGGTTTTCAATACGTAAATAAACGTTTCAGCAGTTACAGTAGCTGCTAGGTTTGCAGGTCACGTGACAGGGACACATATTGTAGTGTCAAGTTTCGAAACTACGAACCGCCACCCTTCTGATTTCAGGAACTTTGCTGCCAAATTAAAATTATTTCCTCCAGTTTGTTTAAAAATTGCTTGTGGTTACCGGGCTATATAAAACGCTGGCTTTCATATGAGCTATTTAAAGCTGAGACACTCCAGGTTAAGTATAGCTCTACTCCACCTCTGCCAGTGTTCATAGAGCCAGACAATCTCCCAGTGCCAACCCAGAATCTTGAGGTATGAACGAAACAGACAGCTGAAAAGCAGAAGTTAAACAGGTACAAATCAGAGCAAATATCACACCAGGGGATTCGACAGTTCATTTCCCACTTTCAGGAAATGACCTCAAGTGAAACAACCAGAGACGTTGACAACATTATCTCCAGCCCCTATGTAGCAAGTCTTCCACAATTACCAGACGAGGACTTTGTACACTCTAATCGTCCCGATCTCACTAAAAGAATAGAGTCCAATGAAGAAACTCCACAAAGGCAAGGCACCAGGCGTGGATGGATTGCCAGTTGAGCTTTACAGTACGTTCTGGGACCTTCTTGGAACGCTTTTATGCGCAGTACTAAATAATATTTAACAACGCACACAGTACCCCTGCACTTTTAAACGAGGAAGAATCATCCTAATACGAAAAATGCCGGGGCATGGAACGAACCCACAAGTTGGCGCCCCATCACACTACTGGGGTCAGGCTAACAAATTACTCGCATCAGTATTAACAAGGGCGCCTACAGCTTACATTGCCGCAAGTAATAACATCATGGCAAGCCTGCTCAAGTTATAGACAGAAACTGCTCAAAGCCTTGAACATGTTGAACAGAGACATAATAGAGTACACCAAAACGAGACTAGGCTAGAGGCTGGATTCATCTCTTTGGATCAAGCGCAGGCGTTTGACAGAGTAGAACACAACTACTTTTCGCAAGCAGTAACAGCCTTTGGATACCCACAACAGTTTATTAACATACTGGCAATTCTTCATGAAACAGGCAGAGTGATCTACTAATAAACAAACAGGTAGTAACTAGTCTGAGCGTAACAAGAGGTGTCCGGCAGGGGTGCCCACTTTCCCCACTACTCTTCGTTTTAGCAATACGAGCCGTTCTTGAAAAAATGTCGAAAATAACATGCTTACAGCTACAGGGAGCCGGACAGTTAAAGTAACGGCGTATGCCGATGACGTTACATTGTACCTAAGGGGCGAAGACAGTTTAGTGCATGCCACTTAATTGCTGTCAGGAGTATTCTGAGTTAGCTGGCTCAAAACTGAATTGTGCAAAAAGTGAAGCCTTAAGCATAAGTCCAGTAGGAAAACAACAGATATATGGCATCCCAGTTGTCACACATGTAGAAATTCTTGGAGTTACTTACACGTCAAGCGGGGTATCACTTAAGACATGGAACCAAGCACTTAAACAACTGAGGGAGGATGTAAACGAAGCTTTAGCTTACGACTTTCCATACGCTGTCAAAAGGTATCTCGCACGAAACGTGTTTACAGGGAAAATACTGGTACATAGCAGGGACAGCTGCCCGTTCCTCGACACATAGCGGTCAAAATCACATCTGAAGTACTGCGCATATTTCGTCGGATAAAACAACCTTGGTCAAAAACGGGGAACTGGGCTTGCCCAGAACAATTCGGAGGGTGGAGCATCCCCTCGGTAACACACTATGCCATGACCTATGCATTGAAAAGTGTTCATTAGGGTCCTTGATCTACAGACTGGGCATTCAGCAAGACAGCTAAGTGTATATTTCTTGTGAGCGCAGGCTAGGTTATTGCTCCAGCACACGCCGGATGGGCCTAATGCAACTCAGGGCCCCCCCCCTTTTTACACCAAAGTAATAGCAGCATATATGAAACTAACTACACATATTTCACAAAGGGAAATAGAAGATATGAAGAATGTAGAGCTTGGCTCAGAAACTAGATGAGACAAACCCTGAAAACCCTAGACGAGAAACAAAAGAACTTTCCCTGGCGCACGCTGATCAATGCAAACGTGCCGGGCGAAGCCCAAGACGTAACATGGAGGTACGGGTGGTCAGTCTTGCAGACAAGAACTGTCTTAAGGAGGTGGGTACAACAACAACAGACACGTGTGTGCACTGTAATCAAGAGGGAGACGAATGAACATGCAATGATACAATGCACAGGGGCCAAAACAATTTTGGTTCGTTGGGAGCAGGGCATACAGACAACTCCGTATCCGGGACTTCCTGGAGGGCAGACGGTGCCAAAAAACCGCTAGCAATACTTATCATAACGATTGGTTTTTATGTACTGTGGATAACAGGTACACTGCTGCCAAACAATCGCGCCCCCGACGAAACCAGTGGAACTTGCTGAAACACATGCACGCGAATATAACAGAAAACCTGGAAGCAGAGTTCTTCTTTATTGGGGGAAGAAGAGTTCCTCAGAAAATGGTCTTGTCCTTTTATTGAGGTCTAAAACGGGCGAGTACACTTGAGTTGCACTCCAATACACGGATTTACGCTTCACGGGAACATAAAGGGAGCTTATAAAAGTGGGTGCGCCTGAAGCCGCCCTTCAGTACAAGGGTTACATATCATGGGAACATAAAGGGAGGCTTGTAAAAGTGAGTGCACCTGAGTTGCACTCAATAACGCACGGGTACAAGTTTTGCGGGACCATAAGGAGAGGCTTGTAAAAGACGCAAGCGCCTCGGGCATGGATACTTCCCTCCCGCACCCGGGTACTTGGCGCCTCACTCTTACTGCAAAGTGCGCGCTCTCGCAGATGTAAAGCCGCGTACTAGTGTATTCACAGGTGTAAGCCAGTGTGGTGCGGATGTCAACCGCGAGCTTGTCGTTGCTACTGCCAAGGCAGTCCCAGATTCATTCTGTAATAGAGGTCATGTTCTGGGTATTTAATAGGTTTCGGCAGCCCCCAAACGGGAAAGGTGGTGCAGTTAACAAACCAATGCTTTGCATCTTGTATTTGCCTTTGTATTTGAATGCTTTGTATTTGTGTTTGGAGCAAGGTGAACCCTGTGTAAATGAAACATCTTGTGTAAAGGGAGCGGGTGCCTGGGATGGGGGAATGATTCTCTCCCCTCCCCCCAGGACACTGGCTGTCATCTCAGTGCAAATTTATGTACATTGAAGTGCACACCACCTGTAATTCGTGTTCATACCGTGATAGTTCTTGCCTCATTTCGTGAAAGTATCTGCTTTTGTTAACAAGGAGCGATGTCGACCTGGAATGTAACGGACGGACGAGTATGTGTGCGTGGGAAAATATAACCACGAGTGTTTTGTACCTGCTTTTGTAACAGGTGAGAATAAAAATTCCTTCTTTACTAATTCTGTAGAAAGTTCCCTTTACGCAGTATGAAGAGCCTTCGATGTAGTTTTTGTTGGATGCGAATCGTTAAGTACTGGGTGTTTGAAGGCGTTTATGCAGTCCCACAGACATTTGGCTCCACAAGCAATGTGTCTTCTATGTGGACCAGTCGTAAGGTTGAACTGTCAATTTTACGTTGTGTAATGCCTACCTGCTACGATGCCGCATCTTTGAATAAGTGGTGGTAGAAATCTGCAATGTTATTGGTTGATAGGATGGAATTAAAACGGTTTACAATGGCAAAACACCGCGGTTTGTCGTTTGTTAAGGCTGAACAATTTGTTTCTTTAATTATTCGTTGCCATAATTTTATACATCTTATGGTGAAAATAGCCTGAATTTTATAGTCGGAAACTTCACTATGCCCTGAATCCTGCATATATATAGGAAGGATAACAGCAAGATTGAACGCAAAATACCGTTCTACTCAACCAATTTGTGAAGTGCAAGTTAAATTTCGCCTCTCCATCTTCTTGGCGAACTGATGGAGGCGAAATAGTGATGTTCTTTTGATGTGCGAGCCGAGAGGACGATCTCGACTCGCTCCGATGACCGACGACCGATGCTTGGAGCGGGTGAGGGATGAGGACTGCCTTCCTTGCTGGATATTAGCTTTATTTACATATTTCCTTGCTGGATATTAGGTTTATTTACATTATTTACATGACTCCATGTTTACATCACGTCAGAGTGACGGCTACATTGTCACTCTGACAGCAGCAGCCTGTTCGGCCGAGATCTATCCTGAACTAGATCCCCTCTCGACCGACCCTCGACAAAACCCAACACTCCGGTTTTGATAGCAAAAACCCCGCCTCCAAAAAGGGGGCGTTCAAGAAAGAGAGAAAAACCTTTCAAAACAATTATTACAAACCATTGATTGGCCACAGGAACCAGCCAATCACACACATGTCCCCACCTGCGGTCACGTGACCTAACACTCTCTCTTACACACTCATAGTGCGTTTCCCACGAACGCCATAGCACCCGACAAGCAAATACAGGACATCTGTGGCCTAAGTGGGCACCCAATACGTTCAGCGGGCGGCATCTGCACAAAAGCCCAGCCGTGGGCCCGGAGCGGTCCCCGCGCGGCTGACCTCCCTCCGCGCGACGCCTCCCACGACGTCGTGCGTCTGCGCGCGCGGCGGGACAATGAGGGTTGCTAATTCCCTCCCAGACTAAAGACACCGCCGCCTGCCGTCTGTCCCCCGGAAAGAGGTGCATCAGGCCCAAGCGATCTTCAAGGCGAACGACCTTTCAACGACCAGCGCCTCCACCCAGGTCGCAGATTCTCCAAAAACGTACACCACGGGCCTTTTCGACACTAAGAGAAACACCATCATTCAGCTTCCCGTCAGCTTGTCATGCCGAATGACCCAGCCACCTCGGACGCGACAGAGGTACTCAGGCTAATCGCCCCCGTCTCTTGACACACAAAAAGGACGGGCACAAAACACGCTCTCCGCGTCTCCGAACTTGGCGTCCGTGCGGCTACATGAAAGGGACACGGGAAAGCCGCCACCAGCGTACGCGACGTCGAACATGAGCCGCCGGCGGCTTTCCTTAATTAAATGAGGAGCCCGAACATAACACCTCCGCACTAAGAATGTTGTCCGTACACTAGCTGTACGTACAACATTAACTCTCACTGCACGTTATGTCTTACTGCAGAGCCAGAACTAAAAAAAACACTCAAGCCGTTACGCGAGTACAATACAAAGTACAATACAGTACAACAATACAAAATTAACCCGGTACACACCAACCCAACCAGCACAAAGCGCTGGTCCAACTGCACCAAAAACGGATACAACACGGCATACTCAGTGCCTTAGCCTAGCCATGGCTTGCGCAACATCAAACCATAAACGAAAGCGCTCACCTACAAGGCCCGTTAGAACAAACTCGCGGCACCCTCTACCATTAAAGGCAACCAACCCCACGAAGGGTATAAATGTTCGAACTTGACAACTGAATGAATGACACCATCCATTCTTAAACGTTAAGCGCATGCAGGAACATTCTTTCACTCTAAGGAAAGAAAAAAAAACACCCGAACAAACCCAAACGTACCGAACGAGGCTACTCCTGTACCAATAACAAAACGTTAAAAGAAAGTTCTCTTCACGCACTCGCGGACGCCGGTTCTTTCGGGATGCGACACAGATTGTTCGTCCCTGTTGCGGTTCACTTGCTGTCCACATTCGATGTACTGAAAGTTCATTTTCCAGTACTTCAAACACTAGTTCGCACACAAGCGCCACAAGTGGGCCCTACCTGCAAATTCCATGGCCCACCATGACCATATGCCAACGAGCGCAAATAAAGGAAGGCACTCGTTATTGTACCCAAAGGTAAACTCCCCACAGTGCTGTAACCGCGGCTCTACTTCCCAAGAAGACAGAGTTAAGACCACCAAGCTGCGCTACTCGCTAATCACACACCTTACGACAGCTGAATGCAACCAACACATGCACAAACAAAAAAAAACTAACAACAAGGGGAAGAACTACAATACAGGTAAAACTAACAATAACGCTCGTCTGGGCGAACCCTACACATAAAAAAAACAATAGAAAAAAAACGCAAAACGCTAACAACTAAGTGTGCGGCAAACAACGCTGAACCGTCCCTGTCTCGCACTGCATACTATTCAGCGCGTACACCTCCTTCCACGGTGGCACACACCGACCGTCGCACGGAAGCTGATTCCGTTTTGTGCGCCACCAGCTGATTCTACACGAACCCTGGTTTAGCTCGCGGTGTCCTCTGCTCCCGCGAGAAAAGGAACACCCTACTCGGCGGTAGCGCGTACGAGGATGTCGCACCTGCACCGCCACACCTGCCCCCGCGTTCTCGGGCCCGTCGGAATCGGCCTACGCGCAAGACGCCGCGGGCCGCCTGCACATTCCTGCTTTGCGCACGGAAGCTCAACGATTAGGCGCGCCGTTCCGCTGCCCTTGCACGACCCCTGTGCCTCCACTGCCTCTTCCGAGATGAGCATGCTTTCTGCAGCTTCGCTCGATCTCTGCATTAGCTCATCCTCGGCGCATGGGGCGGTGCTGCTCTCGACAATTCTCTGCGCGACCACGGCAACATTTCCCGCCGCCACCGGAAGAATTGCTGCAGCCAAGACTTCCGTCTCGCGAGATTCTATGATCTCGTCTGTAGCAGTGGGGACGCTAACGTGTTGCACAACAACTGGGGTGGCTTCGGCCACCTCCACTAAATTCCCACTCTCCTCATCCCGTGGCGCTCGAAGCGCCCACGAGGGAACAAACACCGTGAAAACATTGGCGTCCTCTTCGAGGCCACCAATCTTGCGAAGCTTCGCTTTTTCATAAGCGATCTCCGCTCGCCCTTGAGCTAATTGAGCGCTAAGCTCTTCAGCTGCCCATGCGGACGGGCTACCCGCGCCCCGGCTACCCGCTAGCCTTGCTTTTTCTAAAGCGTGCTGGGCATTTTTGAGAGCTATCTCCGCTCTCAGCTCCTCAATCTCGAGCACAATGGCACTAACCTTCCGGCCGGTGCCGCGACATCCCGTTAGCATAGTGGCCATGGTGAACCCGGAGAAAACAAATCAGGGCCCACCTGTGCTCGCTCCGGGTTCGGTCGGGTCGCAGTGTCGCTGGTGCAGCAGCTCATGGACCCGATGCGCCGCACTCGCCGCGGAGATGGGGCCGTGCTCCCTGGGCCGAAGCCCACGAGGCCTCCCGCTGAGGTGTCGCCCCGTATAACTGCGGTTTATGCCGCCCTAGGCCGGAGCCCACGAGGCCTCCCGCTGAGGTGTCGCCCCGTTGAACCACGGCTTACGCCGCCCTGGGCCGAAGCCTACGAGGCCTCCCGCTGAAGTGTCACCCCGTTGAACCGCGGCTTAGGCCGCCCTGGGCCAGAGCCCACGAGGCCTCCCGCTGAGGTGTCGCCCCGTTGAACCGCGGCTTACGCCGCCCTGGGCCAGAGCCCACGAGGCCTCCGGCTGAGGTGTCGCCCCTTTGAACCACGGCTTACGCCGCCCTGGTCCGGAGCCCACGAGGCCTCCCGCTGGGTGTCGCCCCGTTGAACCGCGGCTTATGCCCCTCTGGGCCGAAGCCCACGAGGCCTCCCGCTGAGGTATCGCCCCGTTGCCGTTGAATAGCGGCTGCTGCCGCACTGAGCCGGAACTCACAAGGCCTCCCGCTGAGGTGTCGCCCCGTCGATGCTTGGAGTTGGGCTCGTTGTTGGACGGAGCCGAACCTTGCGTTGAAGGAGTCTCTCCGCAATGCCCCACCAGCTCCAGCCGATGTTCGTGGTCATCCTGTCGACTGCGCCAGTTAAATTTCGCCTCTCCATCTTCTTGGCGAACTGATGGAGGCGAAATAGTGATGTTCTTTTGATGTGCGAGCCGAGAGGACGATCTCGACTCGCTCCGATGACCGACGACCGATGCTTGGAGCGGGTGAGGGATGAGGACTGCCTTCCTTGCTGGATATTAGGTTTATTTACATTATTTACATGACTCCACGTTTACATCACGTCAGAGTGATGGCTACATTGTCACTCTGACAGCAGCAGCCTGTTCGGCCGAGATCTATCCTGAACTAGATCCCCTCTCGACCGACCCTCGACAAAACCCAGCACTCCGGTTTTGATAGCAAAAACCCCGCCTCCAAAAAGGGGGCGTTCAAGAAAGAGAGAAAAACCTTTCAAAACAATTATTACAAACCATTGATTGGCCACGGGAACCAGCCAATCACACACATGTCCCCACCTGTGGTCACGTGACCTAACACTCTCTCTTACACACTCATAGTGCGTTTCCCACGAACGCCATAGCACCCGACAAGCAAACACAGGACATCTCTGTCCTAAGTGGGCACCCATTAAGTTCAGCGGGCGGCATCTGCACAAAAGCCCAGCCGAGGGCCCGGAGCGGTCTCCGCGCAGCTGACCTCTCTCCGCGCGACGCCTCCCACGACGTCGTGCGTCTGCGCGCGCGGCGGGACAATGAGGGTTGCTAATTCCCTCCCAGACTAAAGACACCGCCGCCTGCCGTCTGTCCCCCGGGAAGAGGTGCATCAGGCCCAAGCGATCTTCAAGGTGAACGACCCGTCAAAGACCAGTGCCTCCACCCACGTCGCAGATTATCCAAAAACTTACTCCGCGCGCCTTTTCGACACTAAGAGAAACACCATCATTCAGCTTCCCGTCAGCTTGTCATGCCGAATGACCCAGCCACCTCGGACGCGACAGAGGTACTCAGGCTAATCGCCCCCGTCTTTTGACACACAAAAGGACGGGCACAAAACATGCTCTCCGCGTCTCCGAACTTGGCGTCCGTGCGGCTACATGAAAGGGACACGGGAAAGCCGCCACCAGCGTACGCGACGTCGAACATGAGCCGCCGGTGGCTTTCCCTAATTAAATGAGGAGCCCGAACATAACAGTGCATACTAAATTTCTCTCACGGAATTGCCAGACACTCAAGAGCCGCAAAAATGTCGCATCAGTGATGCCCTCACTGATGCGAAATTTTACTACATATACCCTACTGAAAATTAGAGGTAGAAAAATAATCAAAATCGAGTCAAAACAATATTATGCTGGCTTAGAATTAGTACATGTCACATTCATTCTGTAAGTAAGGAGACGTATTGGCCAAGAGCTCATGTTCGTACCGAGAAAAAATATCCCGGGTCATCTCCAGTAACAGGAAACCTTGGGAGGAGCGAGGCATGCAGGGTATAACTGTATTCTTGGGGCCTTGACGTTTTTACCCCGCAGATAAAACCGATGGCGGGTAGAGGTAAACAGCTTTGCTTGAAACACGAAGCGGTCTAGTGCAAGAGTTGGAAAACGAGCGTCTCTTTGTGTTCTTTTAGTACGCGTTACGATCTAGGGCGAGGCCTTGGAAAACGAGTGTCCCAGTGCTTTAGTATCACTTCTACGCGACGACTACTGACGACGACAGGAGACGCCAATGGCCCAAGCGCCGAAGGGGCTTCGCCCAGAAAAGTCGTACAGCTCACATCTTGTAGTGATTACCAAATTCATTGAATGTTAGAAGATTCAGCCAGTTCGGAAGGCAAAGCAAACGATCGGGGAAGCGTAAATGGTGTGTGCGCTTGAACCGAGCCAATGTTGCCTTTTAACAGCGGAGCTGCTGTACCGCTTTGCTTGGTGAAGGTCGGTTCTGGTATCGTGTCACGCTCCTTCCGGAGCAGGTTTCTCCGCCCCCTAAACCCCGTACCGGTATAGGAAAAAGACAAAAAAAACATAACAAGGCCTCAGGGCTTTCAGGATTTCATATAATACGGCACATATTGCCCCAAAAACAATGGCATTCAAGCAATGCATCTAATTTAAACGTGAAGTCGTCTATAGGGAGACTAATGGAAGCTTGTTCGTTGTAAGCGGGATTTTCCCCAGTGCGTGTTGCACTTTAAAAAAGTGAAATCTCCGAAATAAATATGATTACAGTAGACCCCTCTTACGCTTGTGTTATCCATACTGTTCCAAAACGAATTGTACGGCAATTAGCCCCTAAGACGACTCCATCGTTACGCCGAGTTTTGTTTACGTGTTATTGCTAGTTCGCTTACACTGTAGGTGTAAACGTTACAGAATGACTGCCTGCAGTCAATCCAGGTCCATCTATGGAGGGAGGTTGTGGTCAGAGAACTGCTGTAACTGTGGTTCTATCGGAACTGTAGCGAAAGAAATTGTATGACAATTACCCGCTACTAACACTGTGCACCACAGCTTCACTGATAGTCCTTATTCACAGTATAGAAGGGCACTGAATTTTTGGAGACCAGCTATCAGCCAACCATATTTGAAGTGGTTTTTGCGTTCTAAAGGGTATTCGTTCTAAAGGCTAAGAACAGGCGATACTAAACTAGGTCCCGAATATTAGTTCATAAAAAATTTTCTAACAACGCCTCAGAAGGGGTGTCGTAACGTTCATTGCGTAGAACACAAAAAAAGTTTACACCACAAACATACGTTTAAATTTCGTTGTGGACATTGTGCTCCATATAAAAACAATATAGCTTAATGCTTTCAAAATTCAGCACAATTCCACTTTATGACGGTGGAAGACCAGCGGACCTGTTCGTGTGAGACCATCGTGGTGGGAAGGACGTTACCGGGAAACCGCAAGCGATGACACACCGAGCAAGCGACACCTTATCGGTTGGTCACGGACTCCTGCTCAAACAGCTGCGTCGCGCCGGTGCAGAGTGCAGCGGGATTGCAGTCACCCCCATCTTCAGTTTTCTGCTTCGCGTTATTCAGGGTGCCGATTGACATCGCGCTTAAGCGTCGTGCCGTCGGCTCGATCGTCGTTGTCTTTTGCCTTCTTTGCACCCGCCGGTATGCCCACGCCAGCGCTCTTTGAAGGCCCGCTGTCCTTCCTCGCCGTGCACAAAGCGCGGCCTGCCAACATCTCACGCGGAACACAACTGTGATGACGCCTCCGGGAGATGTAAGCGTCACAATAAAGATACGCACACATTGCGAGTGCACGGCTGGCGGAGAGCGAGAGAGAGGGAGATCCCTTTATTTTTCGAGCGAGTTGGCTAGGAATGCATGGTGGCTACCGCCCGAAGGTTTGCGGCGACGGTGGCTGCTCGGTCAACCAGACGTAGCTGCAACCCCGGTTGGGAACTGCCCCGTGCGTACTCCACCTGCACGACGCCGAAGATGGGCGGAAGGCCCACATATCATGGGTTAGTGTGTCCAGGGAGTCACAGAGGGGACAGTTGGTTGAAGGGAACTCAGAGGAATAGATCTTGTGTAGGACGAAATTGGCGTGAAGGAGTCGCCAAAGGCGCTCGTGAGCGTTGGTGAGGGATGGGAGGGCGGGGTGGTAGCGGAGATGGGAGAGGGGGCAAATCTCCGTGTCTTCTTGGTACGAAAGCAGTCAATTTTGTGCCGGCCGAGCACTGTGGTAGAGTGCAAGAGCGAGCACAGCGCAGCTGGTGAGAGAGAGAGAGAGAATAAACTTTAATTAATCCAGAAAATGCTTGAGAGAGGCGTCCTCATTCCAGGATGCCTTGAGCTCGGGCCGCGTCGACAGCCCTTTCGATCAGGCGCAGCTGTTTTTCGAGGCCGGAGGTGGCCAAGGCTCTCTCCCAAAGCTCTGTGGAAAGGTGGATGTTAGGGGGGTCTAGGGTGGACTTGCCGCAGCCACCCACTATGTGTCTGAGAGTCCCAGGCTCTCCACAGAAGCGGCAAAGGGTAGAAACGTGTGTCCGGTCAAAGAGGTGTAGTCTGGTGGGATACGGGAAGGTGTTGACCTGCAGGGCACGCAGTAACCTTTCCTGATCTCTCGGTAGCGATTTGTATGGTGAAGAGTAGGTTTTACGGGACAGCCTATAGTGTTGCGTGATTTCCTGGTAGGTGACAAGACCGCGCAAAACACACCCTCCAGCTGGTGAGTTCTCGTGCTGCTTTGTGGGCCCCCTCGTTGCCTCCCTCCCGTGTGGGCTGGTGTACAGATGATGTCGACTGTTTCATTACAGGGATTTTGGAGGTTAAATATGAATTCCGTAGCCGGAGTACCACGGCGAATGAAGTTTTGAATCGACGTCTTCAAATCAGTAATTGTAATTGTGGTTGCGGCGTGGTGATAAGGGCTAAGGCAATTGCTGCCCCTTCTACAGTTGTGAGAGTGCCGGAGAAAAAGGGTGTCCCACAGCGCAAGAGGAGAACGCATGCGCTATGCCACGGGATGTGCATGGAGGAGGAAGCGGGGTGCTGAGAAAGCAATCACCTTTCTTGTCCTACAGACGAAAAAGACCCCCGGCTAGCCTATAACAGCTCTACTGCAAAATAAAGAATTGTGCAATATTTACTTGACTTTAACTTCACTGAAAGGGCAGTGTGCAAGCGAGCACGGTAGGATTAATAATCTTCCCATTTCATATTTGGAATTGCGCAGGTAGAAGGGGCTCTGGTAGAAGGGGTGGAGGACCCCACCAAAAAACCGTGATTAGAACTATGCTAAAAAGGGTCTCCAAGAGCAACTGGCTCCAGAAGGTCAATCAGGGGTGACGTCCTACCCCTTGGGTGTTCTTGGCATTGTTTTGTTCTTTCAGTACTGAAACACTATGTGTGGGCACATGTAACCCCATAAACTGAAAGTACGATGAAAGCCGTATCGACCAAGCTCCCACTGATTTTTTTTTTCATTGGCCAAACTCCCATTCACCACTTTGCCATTGCCTTTGTATCCATCGGTCTCTTGTGTTCCCTTTAAGTGATTCTCCCTATAGAAAACGAGTCATACCTTATGCCTATTTTAAAGGGGCACGTACAGATTGCTGTATCATTGCGTGGCAAGGAGCAGTGCACCAAGATTATTCATAGTGCCGGGGAAGGGTACAGAACTTTTTATGCAGTGTTTTTGCATGCTTCCGTTAGAGTAAGCTCACGCCTTCATTTTGTATATATCTGCTTGTAGAATGAATAGTTCAGCTATACTGTTAAAACATTCATCTCATCAAAACGGTAGCCGTTCTCGTATTACGTTGCCTCCGCAACGTTATAGAATGTAGCGCCAGACGTGCGGATGATGAAGGAATCAACAAGCAACATCGTTACGTATTAGAGAAAAATAACCAGAACATACCTTCCAACACGAAAATAGAATATCACAAGTTGATATGTCAACTTTGTGCTCCAATGCGCTTTACATAGTTAACACCAGTGCGCGACCGATCGGGTGCTCGTGTGTCTTCTTGTGGATGAGTTAAAAGAATTTATTATTTATCTAAGGGGGCATAAAATGTAAAATACGGTTCCAATGAAACGCACAATATTTGACCATGTCCTATCGCAGTCAGAACAGTACCTTTAAATAACGATGTCGTTATAGGTACTTCGGATGTACACGCTAATTATCTTAAAGTATGTCAGAAGGACCTGCAAAATATCTCAAAAGTCAGGTTCGCCGTCCGCGTCACAGTTTGTCATGATTTTTACCCAACACACCAAGCAACTTCCGTTCGCTCACTAACCAGAGTTTCTGTTAGTTTGCCAATGTTCACGCCTTCGTCAAATTGTCAAGTCCCATTGCCATTTTCGAAGTAGTTTCCACAACCGGCTTTTGTCGTTGTGATGCAGGTTTGAAATTCGTCCTTTCTTCCGGTGTCGGCAGAGTTGTATTGTAGCTATTCTTCACGCCGCTTCATAATTCAAAGTGGAAGCGGCATGCGATGATTTTTTACCTAATCAGAGAAAAACGCTATCACTCACTAAAGAAACGGCCATCGGTAGAGTTAGTTGCGTCTGGCAATGTGAAATTAATAGTAGTAATTAATGAATAACAGTGAGTCTAGCTAATCAGCGAGCGGGAGTGGCTTGACCGGTGGGTAAAAATCAAGTCATACTGCTGTAGTTGTTTGTATTCAGCACGGGTGTCTGTGACTCTGGTTAGTCAGTGAGCACAGGTGGTTTTCCCCGTCGATAAAAGTCAAGCAAGATGCACTCAGAGGCGGACGACGAACGTGAAGCGCGTAAGACGTACGTTGAGCCTGTCAGATAGCGTACAACCCACGTACATTCAAGGAATGTTGCAGGTACGCCCGAAGTATTTTTAATTTGTGGGCACATGCGACGTACGTTTAGACGCAGCGTTGAACGAACCATTCCTTTCTAAAGCATTACAAGGTCAGCAACCGAGAAAAATAAGCATATGTCAGTAATAGTAAAAAAAATTCAGGTTATTACCAAGGTTTAAGAACGGCAAATAAACAATAATTTCTAACATCCACAGCGGCTTTCGAAATACTGCAGTACAACAATAGCACACGAAATGGGTTCTCAAATAGGATTATAGTATGTAGAAGGGTGCAATTTTCATTTATTGCTAATGGGATGGATGCGTACGTAAACAAAAAATATCCTGCAACAATATAAAAGAAGTCACTAAGGTGCACGTTGCTATATTCTGTGCACCTTAGCGGCTTCTTTTATATTTCTGCAGGGTATTTTCATTTACGCCTGCGTTCAGCCCGTTAGCCCATCAGCCTATCACAACCCACAACAGATATGTCCAGTGCATCTTATGGGCAAATTTGCTTGCAAGCACAATGATCCCGGCAAGTTGAAGCACACGAAAGCAACTCGCTGTCTTTGCTCAGCGCCATTCCTAGCTGGTGGGCTGTAGACACCGACCTCGAGGATTTTCTGTTCATTATTTCAGAACACGTGAGCCGACTTCTGGAGTAGTACCAGAATATTCGCCTCTCGCTGCAATAACAACAACACAACAACATGCACCATTGATAGCAGCGCACGTAGCTTCACACAAACAATTAACCTTTCAAAAACTACTACACAGCACACATAGGTAACGTTTTGAAGGTAACACGGTGCTTCGTAGCTTTGCGAAAATTTTTGGTGCGGATAAATGATATCGAGAAACGAGCTGCGATAAGTCCACGATAGACATTTGGTTCTGAAGTGGTAGTGATCCAATGCCTGACGTACACACGTGATATCAACATTACGCTAATTACAAGCGCTAACCCGCACCTGGCGTTGCTTCCCAAAAAATTGAACAGATTTTAAAGTCTGTGAACACTAAAGATAATCCAAGCGCAGAGAGTAAGATGTTGATAGCTTGAAGAAGATTTCAGCGAACGCCATAACAGGCCAGGTTAAATCAGAGCGTCGGGTCATGTCCCAGCAGCTACCTTGTCGTGTTATATGATTGTGTTTATGGGTGCACATGATGTGCGTGTAGCGAAATACTTGATATGAAACGAAAACGCAACGCACCGCACCTCTAGTGAACGACACCGCACAATGCACACTCATATGTTTACTGCATGCTTACGCACCGCACGAAGCACTAACATTTAAAACAGTCCAAGCGTAAAAAAAACCTCGCATCACCAACTCGCGACTTTCATGATCTATCGTAGCGTCTGGTAGCGCTTGTATGGTTTGTATTAGCATATCATCCGGTACTCACGCCATGCTGTACGCCTACTGCACTGCTTCGTTACCGCCAAGTTGCCTAAGAGATAATGAATGTAGTCAAGCCTGTACGTAAGACCTTTCCAGATAAAAATTTGCTCCTCCATTTAATTCGGCCTCTCGTCCGTACATGATCCATATATTTCGTTTTTGGGCTCCGGAAGGGTCTTCCTGTGGTCTACAGGGGGAGCTTCCGAACGTTACTGAGTTGGTTGCAGCGGGAAGAAATTTCGAACTGGCAAAATATTCCAAATGAAAGAAATGGACAAGCTTTAAGGACAAAAAACAACATACACCTGCGAAGCATCACTGGCCAATGAAGATCGAGAAGACGAAATACGGAATAGGTATCGACGTCTGCGGATTACACAATGAGTTTCATACAACACATCAAATACGTGGAGGCAACCCTAGTAAGATAAATGATCTGTTGAGTCCCACAACTACCATTTCTCTTAACCATACCAATTGGTATCCATTAGTAAGTGGAAGACTTAGGAGCAAGGCCGGGATACCATAACCTACAGTATGAATTACCCTACCCCCGTGCCCCTCGAAACACTTATGCACTGACTTAGAACAGCATACGTGCCGTGATACTTTTACAGAGCTTGGATACAAGCCATTGTAGTTACCGCGCTAAAACAGGGGGACAATGTTTCCACGCCCGGTAGTCACCGTCTGACAGCTTTGATCCGAAGCCTGTAACAGGTTTTTGAAAAATAATACAGGATTCGGGTTCCTAAATAATACAGTGGTACACTGGACAGTTGTCTGCCCGGTTTCCGAGCAGTACGCTCTCAATTGACAAGCTGCTGCCCGTCGAATACTGCATGAAGGATGCTTTTCTCCACAAAAAACACGATGCGCGTTATGCGACCTTGATAGGGCACACGGCCGTAGTTTAACGTTATAGCATTCTTCTCGACCGCTGGCGTTTTGGCAAAGCGGCATGCATGTGGTCCGAAAGAACATTAAGGATGAGGGAAAAGCTGCACAATCTAGATAGTATCAAAAGAACAATGTTGAAGTCTTGAACGACTAGGGCAACGTATGCGGGTTTAACAGCTCTTTGAATCGATTCTGCGCATAATCCGTTGCATTCACACAGCACACTGTGAATTTGTTCGAAATAAAGTTTTCTTCTCTAGATTACCCCACCCAGCTGCTATTGTGTGAGATCGAGAAAAAAGAAAATTAACTTTAACAAAATCGAGTAGTCTTTGTGCAGCGTCCTCATTGCAGGATGCCTAGACCTTCTTGGGCTGCATCGACAGCCCTTCTGATCAAGTGTAGCTGACCCTCGAGGCCGGAGCTGCCCAAGGCTGTCTAACATAGCTATTTGGAAAGAAACCTTGCTTCCTCAAAGCTAAAAAGACAAAGAAGACTGGAATTTCAGGTGCAGGACGCTCCTTGCTGGCTGTCGGCGAATACCACACTTCCTTACTGCGCTTCTGTTTGCGATGTTTTCAGTAATGGTATTCTTTTCATTCGCGCGGTTTTTTCAGGCTCAGCTGCCTGTAATCGTCCATTTTATCTGCCGTTGCAGAGAGGGCTGTAAATATCCGCGAAAATTCGTAGCGAATGCAGAGATAAGGTGCCACTTTATTGTGTTTCGACCAAAGTGCCTCTTTTCTATCGCACCAAATCGGAAGCAAACATCAAACAAAACCCGGTTCCAAAGTTATTCTACATTTGTTCGTTCTCCTTCTTAACGCTGTGTTGTAAAACGCAGCTCGCTAAGCCTTTTACGTTAAAAATAGAGCTTCGATATTGAGACACGGTAGAGGTCGGGTAAAAATGGCTGCATTTACACTATTTATATTTCGAAAAAATAAAGCTTGGATACTGAAATGAGATAGACGCCATTAGAAACGCCTGTATTTATACTATTTACAAATGGGAAAATCGGACACAGCAAATCACAGTTTCAGATACTGTCGGGTGCTACACCGATGGTCGTCTTCTTCGTCCACGTTTGGCCCCATGCCCTTAACTGGGATTCCGCTTCATAGCCACGGCTTCGTAACTTAACGAAGCAGGGCTGGTCCATAACATAACCCCCGCCGGCGAAAGCGCCGTCCCTGAGTTTTCTATTCAGGGGCCGACAGAGCCGAGGTGTGTGGTTTCAGCCGAGCAAAATAGACAATGTTTGTCGTAACGACGGAAAATTATGATTGAATCGTGGTGACCTCCTACGTCACCTTAGTCACCTGGCGTAACACCTTGTAAGGGCTGGTGTAACGTGGAAAAAGATCTGGATAATTCGATGAGAAACCCGAGGAGACCACAGAAGGACGAGGGAGCCTGGGTTATACTCTTAGGGACGGTGGCGCTTGTCATAAAAGCTTTTGTGGTGTGCTTCAGACCGTTTGGTGTGTATGCTGGCAATCTGTCGCGCATAGACAGCACGGGCGATAGCGTCGCTTACGTATTCTATCACAGAAACATGGGGAGGATGCCACATGGTATGTAGTGGCAAGTTAGGTTGCCTTCCATACAAGATGGAAAATATGGAATACGTGGCGACGTCATGACGTGACCAGTTATAAAACGTCAGAAACGGTAACGCTACGTCTCAGTCGCGATGTTCCCATAAATCATACATGGCTATCATGTCGGTGATGGTACGACTAAGGCGTTCAGTGAGTCCATTCGTCTGAGGATGATACGCAGTGGACACGTTATGCTCAGTGCCGCACGAATGTAGGATGTCAAGACAACGTGGGATAAAAAGGATCGCCCTCTGTCGGTGAGGAGTTGGTAAGGGGCTATATGGTTGAGAATAACGTCGTGTAAGAAGTAACAGCAACTTCGGTAGCACAAGTGGTTGGAGGGACCATGGGGATTACAAAGTGAGTAGCATAGTCACTGGCAATACAACCACTTGTTTCCCAGAGTGGTAGTAGAAAAAAGCCCTGCAAATAGTAACCGACACGGTAAAACGGTTCAAAGGGGACATCGATGAGCTGCAGGAGGCCGGCTAGGCACACAGTAGGGGTTTTAAGTCTTAGACAGTCATCACATCAGGTTGCATAGCGGTTCAGCTGAGGTGACACGAGGTGACATAGCACTGGCCGAATATGTACCAATTGGTACATGTTCGGCCAGAAAAACCGGTGGCGAACTCTGTAGTAGGTACGCGGAAGGCTTAGACGGGCCGCATTTGCTTTGGCAATAAGGTGCAGAAGGGCAGACAACCGCAAGTGTTCTGGAATGACGAGAAAGAGCTCGAGGCCGTCTATGTGAAGATTTCGGCTGTATAAAGACGCTTCCTTGACGAGATAGATACCAATTGAAGCGTCCTGCAGAGGATAGTGTAGGCGTTCAATGATACGCCGCAAGCGTTCAGGGAGTCGTTGTTCGACCCCAATGCTGAGCAGGCCTGATACGGAAGAGACTTGGTAGTCTATCTCATTTCCATCAGGAGTGGTAACGGGATAGTGAGACAAGGATTCGGCATCCCGGTGCAATCGCCCGTACTTATGTAGAACAGAAAGCAGTATTTTTGAAGCCTTCAGGGCCCAACGGCGTAGCCTTACTGTTGGGCCCTTTAATGCTGAAAGCATGCAAAGGTTACGCTGGTCTGTGGCCACAGGGAATGGCCGTCCGCAGAGATACGGTCGAAAGTTGGTGACAGCCCATACCAGTACCAAGCACTCATGTTCAGTAATATAGTAGTATCGTTCGGCTGCAGATAATAGGTGGCTTCCAGAAGCGACCACACGATCTTTCCTGCAGACGTTGCGCCAGAACTGCTCCGATACCATTGCCGTTCGCATCAGTGTGAACTTCTAAAGGGGCGGGAGTATCAAAATAGCCAAGGATGGAAGGCGTTGTTAATCTAGTTCTCAAGGTCATAAAGGCGCGTTCCTGATCAGGCCCCCAGAAAAGACGCACATTCTTCTTAAGAAGCTGTGTTTATGGCGTGCAATGTCCGTGAAACATTAATTGAAGCGAAAGGTACGAGCATAACTCAAGAAGGCTCCATACTTCTCTTGAAGAAGTAGGGACAGGAAAGCTTTGGAATGCCTTCAGCTTTTATGGGTCAGGTTTTACTCCACACGCATCGACACGATGGCCGAGGATAGTAATTTTGGGCAGACAACAATGGCACTTGGAGGAGTGCAACTGGAAGATGGAATTACAGAAAACGACAAGGATGGCCAATAGTCGTAAAAGGTGAGTCACAAATTTAGAAAAGGAAGCGATCACATCGTCAAGCTAACAAAGAAACGTGGACAAGTTAGAGCTGTGAAGTAGTCAGTCCACCATGCGCCTAAATGTCGCTGGCGAATTGCAAACGCCGAACGGCATGCCCATAGGCTGATTACGTCCGTCCGGTGTAATGAAAGCAGTTTTTTCTCTGTCCATGTTGTCCACTGCAATTTACCAGTAGCCTGAGAAAAGGTATGTCAAATAGAAGTACTTCGTTCCATGGAGACAGTCGAGGCATCGTCTATTCGGGGTAATGGGTAAACGTCTTTCTTTGAAATTGTTGAGATGATGATAGTCGGCCCAGAATCTCCTGGTGTGCTCTTTTTTTCTTGACCGGGAAGACCGACAATGGCCAAGGGCTAGAGTAAAGTTAGATGATATATTTTTGAAGCACGTTATACACCTCCTTTTGAATGACCTGGCCTTCAAAGGCGGAAATACGGTATGGCCGCCGCGGGAGGGGGCTCACGTCGGCCGAGTAGGTTCGTTGTTTTACCAATGTGCTTTGGCCTAAAGGGCGCTCGTCGAAACTGAAAATGTCTCAAAATGAGCTCAAAAAGTTCGAAAGGTTATCAATTTATGCTCCTGTCAGATCAGGGCTGATCATTTTAACAAATTCATCAGATTTGGTCTCGAAGTGGGGCGTATCATTTCAAAAATCTGAAGGCCTATCAGTCGTAAAGCTCAGAATGTGGCGCCGGTCAAGGGAAAGCAAGGTAGCCAAGGATGTTCCATCGGGGGCGACATGTGGGGATAAACGTAAAAATTAAAGCGGAAGGGTGGCGTGATTGTTCGCAACAGTAATGAGGGAATGAGGAAGGGTGGCTTGACGTAACATGATAACGTCACTGATTTGGGAAAGGACGTACGAACCATCGGGTACGTTAAGAGTAGAAAAAAACGCATCTCACAGTTTTTGGAGGCAAACGGGTAAACTTCTCCGAGCGAAGGCAACATTCCACTTCATGAGTTACATGGGGGGAAAGTGACAGCCCAAGTCGAATTTCACACGCGGACAGTCGATGAGCGCAGAAGTTTTAGTAAGCCGGTTCAAGGATGATGTCGTGAGGGCAGTGCGGTAGGACATGAAATTAACAAAGGGATTTAATGATTTGCGATGGTAACACGAGCGGTGCACGTATCAAGAATGGCTGGCGCGCCCCCATCGGCCAGGCGTACTTTACAGCAAGGGAAGCACTGCGCACTTTTTAAGCCGCCGGTAAAGGTCAGAACAAAGGGCAGAAGTTTGAGCAGCGGGGTCCACTAACGCCTGGACGCATATGATTATACGATCGACGATCGACGATTATTTCTCGAAGATTAGGAGCGGAAGAAACACTCAAAACCGGATTTTCTGGCCCAGTCGTTCATGCAGCGTCACCTCTAAGTGCTTTTTGTCTAGTTTTCCGCAATGGGACACCAAGGGTAGGAGGGAGAAGAAAAACTGTGGGGTTGGTGTGACGGAGATAGGTGACGTCGAGAGGATGGCGAGCCACTGGGTCGGTCAGTAGGTTGTTCGAAAGCGGGCGGGAGTCTGTGGTATCTGAGCTCGGCGAGAGAAAAAAGCTAGTTATTCGTTGGTCCTTGCTGGTTATAAAAGCCGGAACGGGGTCCCGGTGGCCAGCGGCTTGGACAGTAGCGAGAAATATGACCGCCACAGCGACTGGCGTAGCAAATTGGTTTATCGTCACGTGTACGCTATTCATCCGTGTTAAAACGTCGAGGAGGCACGTACTGGTTACGGGAAGCACTTGAGGGCGGAATATCGTGGGTGAAAGGGCGACTTACGGAGAACAGCGTACCTAAGCCGCCATTTTCAAGCTCCTGGCGTGCTACAATCTGGATGAGTTATATCGGTGGTGTTGCTTTCTCTGCTGGGAAAATAAAGGTTGGCGGAACGATAGCTTCTAGCTCCCGGCGTTCAAGGCGTACCACATTTTCTGGCGAAGTAGGGTCGTGCGGAGGATGTGGTGAGATCGCGCAGGTTGATGCCACCGCACTGTTTGGGAGCATCATGAAGTTTTATCAATGTGGCGGCATTTCGCTTGCTCGAAGTGTCGGCACTCCGCCATGACTCTATCCACGATCGAGCAATTCTGGAGAAGGAACAAGTTCAAGGCGTCATCGGCAATGTCTTTTAAGATGCGGCGATCTTCTCGGACTAGGATAATGTGCGGTTGACCTTGGCGCATAGGGAAAGCACATCCCGTATGTATGCTAAATACGCCTCCATTGCCCTCTCAGCTCTTGCCTGGCAGCACGCTGATGTCTAAAGGTCCTCGCAAACACGCTTTTCAGCCTCTCTTTGCAGGTCTCCCACCCAGTGAGCTCATGTTCATAGTTATTATGCCATTTGAACGCCAACCTCTTGAGATGGAAAATGATATTGGCCGCATAATCCTGGGATCTCAGTTGTTGTGGCTGCTTACATGCCTTCTACAGAGTGAGCCGGTCGTCCACGTCGACGTCGTCGGTGCCGTAGCAAAATCAAGGATCCTGGAAGTGGGGCAACACAATCGACGGTGAGATGGCCAGTTTATGGCACTGCCCAGAATCGGTGAGCATGGTGTTCTGAGAGAACTAGTGTCCGCTCTGAAGCTCCGTAGCCTCACAGAACCACTGTAGCATCTACACGAAGGTGAGACGAGGTAGACGCCGTTATAATAGGGTGTATTTACACTATTTACCAACGGGAAAAATCGGAGAGACAGCAGATGACCATTTAAGCTCCTGCCAGGCGCCACGGTGAACGTGCTCTTCATCCTAAACTTTGGCCACGCGCCCTTCATGGGTATTCCTCTTCATAGCCTCGGCTTCACAACTTCACCAAGGAGGGCTGCTCCGTAATATTTTAAATAGTGCACTTACTGTTAAGAAAAATTCCAACAGCACAGTAATGTTCTCGCATGCTATACAGATACACCTCATTCAAGTAGCTACATCCAATGATTAAAATTGGCAATTTCTACTCTGTGTCATCCGAACAATCAGCAAGTATGAAATGCTTTTTGTGATTTGTAATTGCCCACTTATAGGGCGCGAAAGACAGGCGAAGATGCAGCACTTTCCTCGACATTTTTGTATTCGGAGAAGGCTTTTGAAAGCATCAAAGAACGCGCCAAATTCTAAACAAGAAGCTGAACCTAGTAAAGCATACCGCTCGAATGAAGGATACGCTTGGGGGTTTTGAGCGGTCCGGTACACATCGCCGCTAATTCATATTAGCACAAGTGTGTTGCTCCTAGTCGACGTCACTTCAACGTGGTTGCCCGTTTCAGTAGAACTGCATAATGTTATCTCCTCTTACATGAATTTTAGCAGGATGCCCACTACCTGAGCTTTGCACTACACGCACTCAACTTAGAGTCAGAAACTTCGTTCACCCGTAAAAATGTATATATTTTCTTTACTAATATCTCAATATGTAACGTGTATAGTGGTGGTGATGTTTATTGACGGGTGGACCTAGCCCTGCGTGGTATGCCGGCAATTACTCACCCGATCAGCACATTTTACCGCTATGCGCGGGAATTCACCATGATTCGCTGAGGCTTGTGACCATTAAAAACTGCATGATCAAACAAAAGATGTCCCTCCCCGTGATCCAATGGCCTTCCGGGAAAATTAAATCGTTCAGAGATACATGCGGAGCGGCTTTCCTTCGCAGTTCTTCAAAAAAGCTAACCGCTGCTCCGCATGCTCTCGGCAGCCCATAATAAAATGACCGATGTCGCCTGTAGCACCACACGTTCCGCACAGAGGCAAAGACATAATGTTCAGCTTATGAAGCCATGCTGGTCTCCGCCCTGAGTTGGTCCGGATGCGGAACAGTAAGGTTGCCTCTGTCCTCTTCATTCCTTTGGTAACACAAGGTCTGTTGTGGTCACCAAAGAGAGCGGAAATGATCCTGTATGATTGTTTCTAAATGCGCCGTTCATCTGGGGCGACCTTCAGAAGACGAGTGCACGATGTCGCTTCACGAGCCAACTGGTCCGCAGCTTCGTTTCCAAGCACTCCTACGTGGGAAGGGATCCAGTGAAAAGGGAACGCTAAATCCGTTTTCCTTTATCTGCTGAAGAAGACGCATGGAGCGTTGGCAAGTTTTATCTGCGGGAAATCCAAGCGGCAAGAGTTGTGGGGCCGACTTGGAATCCGTGAGAATTACCGCATGCTGCACCCGAAGCGATTTGATGTTTTTCAAGGCCACCTCGATCGCTATGCACTCTGCCGTTGTTGATGGCGTCCACAGGTCAATGCGAGCCGCCAAGGGAAAGTTCATGCCGGGAATCACAAAGGCCGCTGCGCTGGTATCTGCTTCTCCGTCGACAGATCCGTCCGTAAACAAATGGACACAATCTCTCTACGACCGGTCCAAGTGCTCAAGTACTGGCATTCTCGCTTCCGCCAATGGTGTATATCTCTTCGAGCGGATGCCGGGGATGGTGAGCTGACACTCCAAACTCTCGAAAGACCACGGTGACTCCAAGCGATGTTGGTTCTTCCGCCGTTGCGGGTAGAGAATGCTGATAGTGTTGAGCGCCGCGTGTATGCGAGATTCTACCCGTAGGCGGGGACGCCTCAGCAAGGCGTTTCTGGCTGCGGACTCTACCAGCCGGACAAGCTGCAAGAGCTACCGCTGAGACGCCATCAAGCGAAGAGGTGGAAAATGGGACTCTTCCAGGACATTTTTGTTTGCCGCCGCCTGGGGAACTCCTAGGGATATCTTAACGCCCTGTCGGTGCAGCGCTTCCAGACGAGCATACTGGGACTCCGAGGGAGACAAAACAGGTAGTTGGTAAAGAACCCGATTCAAGATGAGCGCCGAGTGAAGCCTAAGCATAGATGATGGGCGACTGCTCCAGTTAGATCCAGCAATTCGTCGAAGCACATTAAAGCGGGGAACCATGGAAGTGACTAGAGAATCCACGGCCTGCCTCCAGAATAATTTATAGGCGATGGTGACACCGAGAAACTTCACACGAGTAGCTTGCCGGATTGGCAAGCCACCTCAAGTACCCTGATAGTCAAACCACAGTTACTGTTAGTCATGATCATTTGCAAAAAAAAATCTTATTTTCTTTCATCATTGCTGTCGGATACTTGAGGACACCCAAAAAACTCATAGGGACTGGGCCCCGCTCTAGGGCACCACCATCGCTGTCACAAAAAGCCCCGGTGCAAAAACGTTCGCCAGTAGGATTCGGAGCGGCGCAGCCAGTTCTTGAGGTTGGGGCTCTGCCTCTTGTTCCACGGTAATGCTTGCAAAGTCTCAATAATTGCAATTTTTTTCATGCTCTTAAATATTTGAAAAAGGAACAGCTTTTAGGAGGTACATTTCATGAAGGATTTGCAATAGCACCAAAAGCAAGGAAGTAAGGAATAAAGGCAAAGGAAAGGCAGGAATGTCAATCATGCTATGGTCTAGTTTGCTATCGTTCACGTGGAGAAGGAGAACAATGGGAAAAAAGATAAAAAGCAGTAAAATAAGGGGAAGGTAAAGAGAGAGCGTAAAGAGGTGTGGCCAGCACCACGACGCTATAGCGATAGATTCATTGACTTTACAGAGCAGTCCCTTGCGCTACAGTGTCCTGTGCAAGTTCGTTGTTTTGAAGAAGCACATGAGCGCTTTTGTGGCCTTGTGCGTAGACGATGGTGAAGGCCAGTGGCCCAGATTTTCTCCTCAGTAAACGGCCGCCGGGAATCAAGCTTCCGTAAAGTTGAGCAGAGCTGCCTTCTTGCCGATGAAAAACGCGGACATTCGCATACAAGATGGTGTATGGTCTCCGGTGTCTCGCAGACTCCACACGCCTCGCTGTCTGCCATTCCAGTCAAATGGGATTAAGAATTTGTGAAGGCGACTCCAAGCCAGAGACGGCAAGGAACGGCTGCATGAGTCCGTGGAGGCCTAATGGGAGAGCACGCTGAAGGTGTGGGTGCAGGGCATAAATACGAGAGCTCGTGAACTCTTGGGTAGTCCATTTGGCAATCGTGGTCTCCCGGGCAAATTTGTGGAGTGTCCTAGCAGCGTCCGTACCGGATAATGGAATAGATATGGTCTGCGACATCTACTGCGCCAAGCGGGCGGCAGCATCCGCACTTTCATTGCGGAATGTGTCATCGATCGCGTCATCGACCTAGTAACATTTGTGCAGCAGCAGAGACGCGCCAAGCGCATGTGCGCTGCGCTGTTCCTGGACGTTAAAGGAGCATATGACAATGTGCAGCACGATGCCATTCTTAAGGCTTGTTTTGATGTGAAGCTAGAAATGCAAATTTGTGCCTCTGTGTAACTGTTTAAATCCACAAAGCGATGGCATTTTACATTCTGCCTAATTGTCTGAATGCAGTTTGCTGCATCGAGGAATATTGTGACGGTGCCACGTAACAATATCATTGAGGCTAAAATAAACCAGCAAAGCTGGCATGTGCGGCAGATTCAAACAGGCCGCGGCGCTCGCATTCATCCTCGAAAAAAGGAAACAACGTCATAAACACTGACACTACTGCCACAAATAGGTGGATAACAACTGTCCCATCTCACGCTCAAGTACCCAAGAAAATATTTTAAGCATTAAAAAGCACAGGACGATGTTTATTTGCCGATGGCCGTTGCATGTTGTTGGGCTTGACAGTCTGTCGGTGCCAGCCTATACTTGCACAAAGTGGGAGAAGAGGATTAAAGCTTAGCCTATAGACCTTATGCAAAAGTGCCGCCATCTACCGGAAGAAAAACGAAACGAGCACGCGACGCCATGTTGGGGATGGCGGTCGCGGGATTGCTTGGTACGGAGTGTGTGGGGGGCTTTCTGGGCTTGGCGATCCTTTTATATTCATATTTAAGCGCAGCAAAATAAGCGACGAGTGATCTGTGGACCTTTCTCTGGGTCTCGTCGATTTACCAGTCCTGGACAGTCCGCGGGCAGTCCGAGGACTGCGTTCGGACCGGAAGTCCCATAGGTATACATGGGGAAATCGAGCGCCGGATCGCGTCTCGGGCAGTCCGCGGACGATCCGGGACTGATAATCGAGGAGGCCCTCTGTTGCCCATATTTGCGAGCGACTTCGTAAATACGCATTATGCATTGAAAAGCAGTCAGAGAGGCACCGGCAGGGAAGCTTTTGGAGGCTGTCGCGTTTCTTCTCTTTTTTTTTTTGGCTTTGAGAACCCAAACGGTGAAAGTACATACGTGTTGGTTGAAATCCTGTGAGTTTCTCAGGAGGTCATTCCTGAAACGCTTCGAGCCTAAGTAGGCTGCCCTGAGGTTGAAATGGGGGAGGGGGGGGGCACTCCGCGATATAGCTATACGCTAAGGATCCTCTGGGTCGCAGAGGAAACCTGCAAAAAAAACACTTCATAAAATAAATTGCATACCTGGCATTTTTTTAACCGCGGAGCTGTTGTAGCAGGCCGTAATTTGTAGCGCGGAACGCGTGTGGCGTGTAACGCGGTAAACATTGCCAATATATTACGAATAAATTGCCAATGAATAATTAAATTACCAATAAATTGCCGAGCGCTGGTGAGGGCGTTCCTCGCGGCGACCGCAGAGCATCCCCAGCGCACGCAAAGGCTTTAGCAAAAAAAAACTGCCAAAACCTTAAAGAGCGAGAAAATGCCGAGCGCTCGTGAGCTCGTGCACCGCGGCGACCGCTGAGCGTCCCCTGCTCGCGCCCTGGACAACAAAACTGGGTGCACACTACCCCTTAGAAAATTCCGCTCGAAAAATTTGATCTTGGGGAAATAGGCTACGGTCGAACAGCAGGCGACGAGCTGTAAATGACCGATACACGGGTTACTACTTACACTTGCGCTGCTCATGGCCCTACGTGAAGGTTGCAACTCTCGCGGATCCCTTATTTCCTGTAACGTTTGGCAAACGAAAGAAGGCGTAGTACTTCCATAAAAGCCCACCGAACGTCCAGAATAAAAAGAAACGCGCAAAGCACGAACGGCCGACTCAAAACTCATCCCACATGATAAAGTACGAGTTGACCGATGCAGTGCGCCTTAACTACCAGCGGGCAGGAGTGCTCGGCGGCAGATACAGGGCTAGAAAATAGCTCACTTTGGTAACTTTTTAGTCGTGCACATTATATTCGTTTCGTGACTATGCATGCGATCTAGCTATAATATTACTGCACGAAGGGAAGTCGACACCCGCAAGCGAGTTCACGCAGGGCTCAAATTAAGCTTCCGTTGAGAAATAGAAAACAAAGATGGGTACGCTATTTTTGTGGTCGTCGTCGTATCATCTTTCTGCACAGCAAGTTACACGGCAGTATTTAAGTATCCTGGACAACGATCAGGCCGACGTGCGTGCCGCTAACCCCGGGCTATCACGTATACTGCGGTATCCGGAGATCCGCAGAATCCCCCAACATGGCAGAAGCGCACGCGGTTCCCGCAAGAGGACGCCAGTTTTTGCATAAAATCTATTGAATTCCCCCTTTGCAAATAAAATGGCAAAAACCAAGGCTCCCGTGTCGCCACTACTGGCTAAAAAATGCATAAAGCTTCGGGTTATAAAAACAATTTGTAAACTGCCAGAGCCGTCACTACTGCAAAAAGAAGGCATAAAGTTTCCGGTTATACAAAAAAAATTTACCTTCTACCCGCAGGGGATCCCTGAGTAGTATGCGAAGCAGCCATGGGGTCGACTCAAGTCGACTGCATTTAGGTTGTCCGCAGACATCCTGCTCACCTCGTCTATGATCACGCATGTCACGTCGCGGAAGGCCACGCTAGAGGTGTTCAACTCGCCGGCGCTGGGGCCTCCGTCCTTGTTGGGGCCGGTGGACTTCCGAGAGAGCTTGAAAGCCGCGTGCACCGTGGATCCCCCAATGCCACAGCCGCCTTTCCGGGGCTCGCGCAGATGACGAACGCGTTGTAGGCGGTGTTGTTGCCGGTGTTGCTGTAGCGGCTGTAGAGGTCCATGGCAAGCCGGAGGAAGAACGTCTTCCCGCAACCGGCCAGTCCGGTGAAGAACACCCGTAACGGAGGTACTGATGGCGTCGTCTGCCGGTGGATAATCGCGCGCAGTAGCTCATGTTCCGCGTTTGTCATCCTCATCAAGTTGTAGTATTCGTCCTGGTTCATGATGTCCTGGCGCTTGCGTGCGGCCTCGCACGGACTCGCGTGTTTGATCAGGCGCACCAAGTCTTGGCTCGGGATGAGGTCGGCGTCTTCGTGTTCCAGGTGGACGATCACGGCAGGAGGAGGTGCTGCTCCTTCTTCTTCTTCTTCTTCTTCTTGTTGTGCCCTCACGGTGGCGTTGCAGGTGGAGTTGCCCGTGGCACTCATCGCGGCGTTGCGGGAGGAGGTTCACCTACAGGAAGATGACGACGCTGGTTGAACACGAAGCTATCTTGTGACGGATTCTTTGGTTGGAGAGTCATTAGGGACATCCTACCACAATCATAAGCGGTGCCTGACGCATGCGCAGTGGGGGTGTGGACGCCGCACAACGATGCCCACACAACGGTGGAGGGAACAGGCACCACCATAAGCTGCTTCGCATCTAAAATTTGTAAACTACCAGCGTTTCCACGAACACAGTGTAATAAACTCTTCTGAACACCCCTCTCTCTTCGAACCGACCCCATTGAGGGCTCGTGTCAGTCCTGCCTGCTCTGGAAACACTTGTAATGGAAACAAATAGAAATGAGGTGTCATAAAAGCGCTTAACGGGTTTATAGTCTCAATGTCTAAAATGTTTATATATCTAAAGTTGAAATTCTAAATGTCTTGACGAGTGAAAAGTGTCAAACGTCCTGTCATGCGGGCGCGAAGGCAAGCGTCTGTAGAGGGCCAGCCGTCCTGGATTGACTCGAAAACTGTTTAATGCGCACTGTCGGGAACGCTGTAGGGAACAGCAAGTGCACAAAAATTAAGAATGTATGTGGTCAATGCAAAGATGAAACGAAATCAGAGCCCAACTGTAGCCCGTAATTCCAGGGGCCTAGGTGTGAGTGACGGCTGATGTAAGAGCCTCCCCGACGTAAATCCTTCGCGCCACCTCCTGGCGGCGGATGAGACCACCAGGAAGGTTAGAGCCACACGGTAGGATAAGTGTGAGTGTGGAGTGCTCAAGGTGTTCTCTGTCGAGGAACTGTTGAAGCATTCGTGTTGGTGGTTGGATTAAAGGGTACCTGAGGTAGAACCTTCCCACGGTCTCGCATGGCCTGCATTGTGTTCGTAAAAATCACTGCAGTCTTTATTGTTCTAGTCTCAGCAGTAATCCCTTTAAGCTCTGCAAGTGTTCACGGAGGCCCTTAGTGCGCTTAAAGTGGCATTTATGATAAAATAGCAGGCCAGGAATCACGACCGCTGTGGTGAGAATTCCGCCTGAAACACTGGAGTCGACATAAAATGCTGTGTTTAGCACTGGGGGCAAGTTCTCGCACGACACAGGTAGGCTTGTCTGTGGCTTGCAGTCAGTAATTGATATTAAATGTATTATATCAACATTAGAATGAGATAAAATGGAAACCCCTATACCCCTGTCACGCGTCCCATTAATGAGAAGAATGGTTTGCGGACACAACGGGAACAATTATAAAAGAGACTACAAGATTGGTGAAGGTATAGAGGAGTGGGATAAATAAATATTACTGGAGTTATATAAACATACGAATAACCCCGACTGTCCCTTCAGTTCTTAAACTACAACATCGTTCTCACGCTCTATCCTATTGGCCCATATTGCTTCCTAAAGGACATTTCTTGTTGCAAACCATTACATTGAACATAACATCCCTAAGTCTGTCATTTATACCGACTCGTTGAATGTGGTGCAAGCATTGTCATCCACAATGTCATCGAAAACCTATGTCATCAATCTCATCCTAAAGAGCATTATCTCTGCATAGGCCTCGAATCTTGAACTGTGTTGCGTGCCTGGCCACTCTGGGATAGCCGGTAATGAGACCGCGGATCAGATGGCCGCTGCTGCTGTTCTTACAAATACACTGCACATACCAACCAGTACCCTACCCTGAACCTCAAACCACACATCAGAAAGCGCCTTCGCAATACATGGCAAGCAGACTGAAATACACAGGCAGGCAACAAGTTACACCTTATAAAACCACACTAGGGACTATACACTACGGACACACGCAACGGACCCACGGAAGTCGCCTTGGCCAGGTTACGGATGGGCCACACGCATGCGACGCACTCACACCTGCTCACTAGCTCTCCAAGACCCGTGTGTAGCAGGTGTGGGGAGGGCATATCCGTAGTGCAAATCCCAGTCACATGCCTGGCACTCGACACAACAAGACACAGACACTTCAAGAAACTACACAGACAACACATTCCGCCACACCCTTCCTTGTTTTTGGGTGACAATGCAATGGTTTCTGTACAACGTGTTTTTAAATATTTATCTCCTGTTAACTTTTTAAACCTCATTCCCTATCATGCGTAATCGAAACTGGCCCTATACACCAGACATTACCATTGCCGTTAAATAATTTTATTGTTACTCGGTCTTTAGTAGCCACTATATTTTGTTACTTTTGTTTGGTGCTCATTGCCCCAGCTCACTTTGCGCCAAAAAAAATCCAACCATCATCATCATCACCATTTTCTTACCGCCGTTTGCGTCACTGCACCGGATGTTCGCGGAAGTCGGGGGTCCATTGTCGCTAAGCAGCATCGGTGGAGCGCGGCCCCGTGAAGATGGTGGCCAGTCCGACGGGACGTAGCCGCTGGTGCGTGCGAGCCTGTGCACGTCGGTGCTGCGGCCAGCCGAGCGCAGCCGGTGGGGTGCAGGAGCACTTGTCTCGACTGCTCGAGAAGGCCAGCGGAGAATTACCGCTTGGGCATTGCGGTTACCTACGCCGCGGATCCCGCCCCTTCAGTAGCCTCCATATACGATCTCTCCCTCCGCCTGCTCCTCGTCTTCTTCCTCCTTGTTCCCTCCTCTTTCTCCTTCAGCTTCTAGAAATTTCTGACTTGTTTTCCTCTCCTTTTACGTTGTCGAACTCTTCTTCGCCACCTGGTTCCTGACAACCACCTTGTCAGGTTAAGGATGGTAGGTGCCAGGACGCCACATTGCGGTATCCTTCGGATTGTAGAGAAGCAGCATACCAGCTGTCCGATAAGTACTTAAAACGATGTATAAGGACACTACCAGCGTCGGTAACCCAAGGCATCTTAGCATCTCGAGATTATCTCGATGGCTGATATTGCCATAGGTTTTCCTCACACCAAAGGAAGAATGGAGCGAATACGAGAAGTCCGCATGACAGTGATTACAAATGCAAGCCGTTCCCTCCACCGATGTTGGGTCGAAAGCGGTTTTTAGAGGGATACTACCGACCCATGCCCTGAAGGCGCCATAGCATACACTCAGCCGACGTGCATGGAATCTGTTTCAGAGCAATAAGCTGTAGATTGCTGAACGTTCCGGAGGTTTCCCTACTTTCAGGACGACTACAATTCCTGGACACTTTAAGATGTGCGTACGCATCCAGTTGCTGAGACTCTCTTTACAATTCTGTGTAAGTCCTGGGGGAATTACTCTGTGCAGTTTATCCCTCTTACCAACCAGTACATCATTCAAGAAGAAGAACTTGGGTATGTGGCAAGCAGGTAGGGAAGTAAAAAAAATTCACAGCATATCCACGGGGTGAATGATGATGAGTGGGCAAAGCTCCTGAAGGGAAATCATCGGTAAAACCGTGACTCTTCAGTGAAAGTTCGCCCACTACATCTGTATCCGAACGTAACGTCTAGAAAGTCTCGCTTAAACCGCGCGTCGGCACCTTGGGGCTGAGCTCGCCTGATGCGTTTTGCAGACGCCTCACGAGCTCTCACTGCATCGGGGTCTGCCGGCCGATACGCGCGCTTTCTCGCCGCTTCCCGTTCTCTGACGTTTTGCAGATCCTCTTCGCGCCGCAGCCGTGCCGCTTCGCGTACGGCAGGGTCCTCGTGCCGTTGCCGTGACGCTTGGGCCTCTCGTTCTCGAACGCTGGGATCTTGGCAGCGTCGTCGCGCAGCCAGACGACACGCTTCGGCCTCCCGCTCTCGTACGGCAGGATATTGGCAGCGGCGTCGCGCAGCTTCACGGAGCGCTTCTGCCTCGCGGGCTCGCACATCTGCAGCCTTATCCATCGGGCGACTCCGAGCGCGCGCCAACAGCGAACGGATTTTATTACAACGCTCCCCGCCATCTAGTAGCCACGAGGTAGCCACGCCTTCTAGTAAACAACCCAAGCGCATCTTTTCATCATATACAAGTACCGCCATCTAGTAAACAATCCAAGAACTAAACTAGAGGTAGCCACGCGATCTGGTAAACAATCCAAGAACTAAACTAGAGGTGGCTACATACATACGTCGAGGATGGACAGACCCACGCCTTAAGGAGCTTCGCCCCTAAAACTCCTTTGCCAGGCATGACGTCCAGCCACACATTTCGACGGTCCCGAATGGCTGGTGAGTGATGTGCGCTGGATTCTTATATTTGTGGGGCAAAGCTAGTTTTATGCAGCAAGAGGCCCATGCGAATAATCGGCCAATGTGTTTTCAGTATTTCAGTTCGCGTAGCTTCCCCACTAACCCCCATTATTTCCACTGGCGAACACAAGACGGTTCCGAAAGACCTGAGGAGGTGCGAGTCATCAGGAGACATGCCAGTAGAGCAGAGAGAACAGGTGCTGTGGCTGATTCGACACGAAGATTAGGTGGCAGCGTCAGAACAGGACGTTACAAAACTTTGAACAACAAACTAGCGCCGATACTAGTCCACGGTGTCGAAACAGCACCCACCAAAAAAGCAGGCGACGCGGCAATAACGCCCAAGTACGCGACGTTTCCCTGTTGCGACCCTTACGTCGGCGACGCACCTCTCGTTTCGGAAGCATTTCAGCAACACAGTTTCGAGTCAAATATATTTTCATTGGGTCCAGCAACGAAAACGCGGTTTGTGCAGAAGATGGACTCGCTTCAGAGAACCGGCGCACGAGCGAATCTACGTTCGACGGCGGAGCGGCTGCGAGGCACGCGAGGCTTGGATACCTTCGTACTGCTTTATCATGGAAGCCTTGCCCTCGGCCGCCGCCCCTTTCGGCTCGTGCGCAAGTCCGCCCTTGTCCCCTTGGTATTGGCAACCCCAGCGTCTTGCTTCATCAACTGGTGCCATGGACGCTATTCGTATTCGCTGAGATTTCCTGCGAGCGACCGTTTCCGGGACCATGACAGTCCTCGACGCCTTGCTGCGGAGCCAGACAGCAACGGCCCTTGATAGACAAAATGCCCTCGACCTCATCTTGCATGACCAGGTGAGCCTTCACCTAATCGACGCTCAAGTTCAGGAGAATCTGAAGGATGAAGAATTTGATGCTGACGTTTTGGAAGCGATCAATTTCGACGAGCGTATGTGCGCCATGCGAACGCGTGTACGCTTCTCCGAGAGCCAAGACTCTTCCGCAAGCCCCGTCCTTCAACCTCAGGCGGCCTTGTTCACCACCCGTATCGCAACCTCGACTATTTGCTTGCTTCCCGAGGAGGCCCGGCGGACATTGGTCCCGGGTGACGTGCCGCCTGTTCGGGAAATGACTGGTGCGCGGGTAGTAGAACAGGAACATGACGACAAAGAGGGCGCTGCGCCTTACAACCTTGCCAAAGAAGACCCGAAGGGGCTCAGCCCGGGAGAGCGGCTCCTGCGACCGCCCAAACCTGGTGTTTCCGCGATCGCCGTTATGCGGAAGTCTCAAGGACACTCCACCGGCCTCGGCGTCGCTGTCGCGACTATAGTCTTGGAAACAGCTCCGCGACCCTGCCTTGGCTCTAGCTTCGCCGACAAGACTTCTGCTTTGGAGATGTCTCAGTGGCCTCAGACGGACGCTGGTGTCACAGACACAATTCTCACTTCGGAGACGTCAATACAGATGTTCCACAATCCTCACATCGATTACTTGACTTCCGCTCCGGACACGTCTGACCGGCCCTGCCATGAACTTGGAATCACTGATTCGACTCCCGCTGTGGAGGCGTCCCTGCGGCCCTGTTGCGACCGTGTCGTTCGCGATGCAGCTCTCGTTTCTGCAACATTTCAGGAGCTCAGCTACGATTGGAAGAAAGTATTGTTGGATCCGGCAACAAAAACGCGATTCGTTGGGAAGGTAGACTCGCATAAGGGGATAACGAAGACCCTAGCTGCTTCTCCGGCACTCCGTGAGCGAGCTTCGACGCCGGTAACGAGCTCCGGCCGCACTCGCCACGCCCGGTGGCGACGCATTCCCGTGTGGAAGCAGAACAAATGCTTGGATTTGGGCCACCCCATCTTCAGCAAGCACAAGTCGACGCTGGATGCTCCTTTCTACAGTGTTTGTAGGTCCGAAAAAAGGGAAGTCTCATGGTTCGCAGAGACAACGGATGTGCTGCTGGAACACACCGATTGCTCCATAGAAGCAGTATCAGACATGGACGCAAGGACAATGCCCCTACGCACGCCGCATGATCTCTGCAAGTTTGACCATCCGTATCAGCTGTTCCCTTTCCATCCCGGCGGCTGCCTTCTGGTCGAAAACCTTGAGCATGGTCTTTCTTCCCGGGGGACCATATGAACACTAGCAGTATTCACTTTAGCCCTAAGTAACTTTGTCCCAGCAAACCAGAGCGCTCGTTGCCCGTCACGCTGGCTATAGACATGTACCGAGATAGACGGCACGGAGACATCCAGCCAAATGCTCCACTGAATCCCCCAGCCTGCCTACAAGCATCGCTACTGTGGAATTATGCGCCGCCAGAAGTCGAATAACTGGTCGTAGTGAGGCCCGGACTTCCCGTGCAGCTGCCAGCTAGCTCCCAACCAACTTGGCGGCGGCGGGAGCATTTTAAGAAATAAAGATGCACAGGCAGGGGGTGACAGTAGGAGAAGAGGAAGAGGGGGATCGGAGGTGGGCAATGCCTCGCTAATCGACTCGATCGCCACATCGGAAGCCATGATGCTGGTACTTTTTCGCTACAAAAACAGCATTTTCTGGGAGTCGTACGTGGGCCCTTTATTACATTTTTATCGTGTGTAAAAACAATTGGTTAATTAATTATTAGGTTTAATGCACCGACGCTACAAAGGAACTGGGGATCTTCAAGATGCGCAGAAATCTCCAACACACACGCCTTTTCGCTTTTCTGCTTCGTCAGAAAAGCGGCCACTACAGCCGGGAATCAAACCCCCGTCCTTGGACGCAGCCGCACAAACGCCTTAGCCACGGCCACCGCATCGGGTGTGTAGAAAGAATGTACAGTGCCCAAAATTCTCTTTAAGGTGTCTCTTCACGTTGCGTTACTCTGTCTGGGAGAAATGTTCCGATCTCGGGACTTGCGGAGAACGCAGCTTACTCCTGGTAAAACTGGGGAACATATGCGACGAGCTATGACGCAAAGATAAGAAGCTCCGATTTTAACGTTTTTCTATTCCCTAAGGGCTCTTTTTTTATCATATATAGTTTGTGATGCTCTCTATCACAGCAAAAAACGTGACCGATTTTTGCTTCTGAGGCACTTGCCTCAAAGGGAAGCTGAAGCGCTTTCCGAAAAAATTGAGTTAGAGGCAAGTTTATGTAGTTTCTTGCGCGCGGACTCCGAATACCACATTGAATTTTATCGTACATAAGCCTGACCGGCATTTATCTTGCACAACGCGTGGTCCCGTTTGAAAGACGCGCGCTTTCCGTCTGACGCCTCTGATTCATTGCGCCCGTCATGACGTCAAAGGAGGACACCCTTCGGCCGCGCGGGTTGTCCGAAGCATTGGGAACGATCGCACGGCAGCGGCGCTTGCCTTTTCGGCAATTCAGCTTGCAGTTTAATGTGCGCACATGAGTGCAATTATTTTGCAACTTCCCGTGATGTTGGTTCAAGTACCCTGGAGCTTAAATTTGCTTTACACTACCGAAAACCCCAAAGCAGTGACTGTGGTGTCGGCTAGAGGGTTCCGTCAAAATATTTCTGAATTAGGAAACTAGCATAGGGGGTTTCTATTCCCTATGTTAATATTAGGCAGTGTCTGAACTGCTTGTTACTATATACGAAACTATCTATGTCCAAGATTAAGCGGCGTTTTATAAACAATGAACCAGCGAAAAGCACGTACGTGGACTGCACGAAAAAATAGCGTTCATGCGCTGTAAACATATATGCGAGACATATGTTTCCGCTACACGCATAAACCAACAAGCGGGATCTGCTTCCAAATTTCCTTTGTTCGTTGTTCGCCCACCCCACCCCCCTTACTATTCCCCATACACACACCCACTCGTGGGAGTGCGCGCGCGTGTTTTGGGCATTGCCACTAAGCGCCTCCGCGATCGCTAGCTGCACTTCGATGAGTGGCGTTTTACTGCTTCACTTGCATTTATTCTGGAAACACTGTAGCACACTGGTGCCTCTGCAGCATTATCGGCTCTAGTAGGGCTTAATTTTCGCCTGGCGCTGCGCATTCTGCTACAATGTTACGGCCACCTCGTTATAATTGACAGACCAGTCGGACAAGGCAGTTACGTTGAGTTACGTTACTTTAGGCAACAATCACCCAACGTTTGTAATACTGAATCGTTGGCCTGCTTTAGCATTTCTAGATTTAAGCATTTACCGCGCTAGTCGGACAAAGGTCGTGTATTTACTGTTCGCTCTTCTGTTTTTAGTCTCATGGTTATATATATCAACGACTATCGCTGGAGCACAGCTGATATTCAGCAGCAAAAAGTGCTTGCCAGGTTATGATATGCAGTCACACGAAATCTTGGGCAACGAATTAGGCGCCCCGCAGTCAACACAAAAATATGGTACGGCGGTGGTTCGGAGCGGGTTTTTTTAGATGCGACGCTGAGAGGAGCATCTCTTGCCAAAGGCCCTGTCCTGCGTCCGTCGTCGTTGTCCGCGTCCGCAGAGCTGCGTCTCTGCTCCGTGCACCCCCTCTCCTCGCTCCGATAGCGAACACTCTCGCCCAACATCTGCGGGCGCGTGGCGCAGCGCACTCTCACTCCGCCGGTGGGCGGCGCTGTGCGCATGTGCAGCACCCTTTCTTTCCGCGGTCTTCTCTCCTTCGGGCGCGCTGCGCTTATAAGCGGAGTGCCGCGCTCCGGCCGGTCTCTCAGTCGACGGCCGCGTGCTCACGCATTCGGATCGCGGGCACAATTTTTTTTTGGCGTAATTTATCGTTTCAGACAAATATTACCTTATCGTGGCATGTGTACTTGCAAAATAAGTAATGTAGTGGTCTTGGTTCTTTTACTTTGTAGGAATACTGTTTGTCTATTAGCCGGGAGAGAACTTCTATCAGGATTGGCCCCTTGCTTTAGTTTCGCCAAAAATAAGGTTTTTGAACACAGTTCTAAGCCCATAGGGAAAGAAAACCGACACGTTTAACGAAACCAGTATTTCCTGAACAAATGTGACTGTTTATGAAACGGAATGAAACATCCAGGCCTAAAGTACAGCAGTATTCACCATCCTTGCTAAATCTACCATCTATTGTGAACATATATGTCCGACGCATCACAAAAAAAAAATATAAAAAACGCGTTGGAGCGTTTTACAAAGTACCTAACGTATGTAGTATATTTTCTGTCATGAAGTACAGCCACCTCCATTGTCGCTTTGGTATGTTATGAAACATCCCGGCGTGGGATTATCCTGCTTAGCAATACGGCATGGTAACGTATGCCTCGATTGGCGTTCGTGCATACTTTTTGAACACAAAAATTGCACAAATAAGTGCTATCCACAACAAAAACAACAACAGGTATCGTTCTTCCTGTGGCGAGCCTCTACAGGAAAGACGGCGAAAAGAGCATGACAGAGGCGGCCGATCCGGTCGAAGTCCAGGTAAGACGTTTTACGGCCGGTTTTCGCCTGCGCTCTTCGGTCTTCCAGCATCGCACGGCGAGATAAAGGCGGAGCATCGGGCCACATTTGTTTGCGCATTGCGCCGCTTCTATTGCATTTATTGGGAATATATTTCGTACACAGGAACTATTCAATGTGTACTTGCTGCTAGTCAACTTTTCTTTTAATTCTAAAACCGCTTCACCTTCCCTTTAGGTTTACATTCATTTTCTTTCTTGTTTGTACCATAGTAAGGTAGATGCATTTATGTTGATAATTTAAGGTTGTTGATATCGTGTGCCCTTCAAGTATAGCTTACGCATCTGAATTTCTGCGTTCGAACAGCCGGGGAACTGGAAATTTGTGCACCGTTTTTATGAGGTTTAGTACATACCGCGCAATAGCTTCTTGCCTGCTTGTGGATGTCAAGTCCCAGTGTGCATATTTTGTTTTCCAAAATAGAAATGCTCTAAATATCAAATCGTGTAAGGTCCCGCGACGCCCAATCTCTCCACAAAAGGTTGGTGCCTGAAAAGTTTGAGGCCACGCGAAGTGGCTTTCCAAGGCGGCACACATTCTCCTGTATTGTATTTTCCCTGTTCTACCATTACCGCCGGCATCGTTGGCCACTGTCAGTAATGCTGGAATCAGCGTGCCATGCTTGTCCAGCACAAAGACAGCCAAGCGAGTTTGGGGAACGTGCCTGTAAAATCGAGTGATGCCACAGGGCATCCGATAGATATTCCCAACTTTGTGTGGTTGCGTCCGGATATTATTAAGTTAAACTTCCGGCGTTCACCATCATGACCTCATATTATGAGAAGAAGGTTCGACGAACGATTCGGCATCAAATAATATCAATCTTGCGGTGGCGCGCGGCCTCCCGCACGTTGTGCCGGAGCACCCAACAGTAAAGTCATTGGAACTACCCGACACAAGTTCGCTGGGCTGCTGAAACCAGGCGCCCCGCTTATCGGCCGGGCGGACACTCGCCCTGCTGTCCAACGGCTGGACACGAACATGCCCGGGCATAACAAAGGGGCACCGATGAGTCACCTCCCCCCACTACGGAGAGCCATGTGATGGAATACCTTCGCGTACATTCGCCAAATTCAAACAGCTGCCAGTGGAGGGTTCTTATTGGAGAATTTAAACTGGTGCAGGCCAAACGAATCCCAGGGGCTATAGGAGCCAAAGCCACGTGAAGGGCAATCGACGACGAAGACTGTCAGCTGAGACACGCTTCCACAAATATTTTAGCACACTCTCTCCCCTTTTCCCTTTATACGACCCGACTATGTATTACATTTGTAGATGTTGTCCATAATTATCAACTCAGTCGCCTCGACCACTTCATCGCTCAGCTCGACGAACACTGGCTAAGAGACCACCATGCCACCTTTACAGCACAGCCACGCCCGCACCCAAGCAGGCTCCTAAACACACGCACACACACGGGCGCGCGGGATCTCACACAGACACGCAGACACGCACTCGCACATAGTTTGGTTTAATACCTGTACCGGTTCGACCGTACTTCGTTCCGGTTCAGTTATGCTTTCATTGTATCATGTACCAGCCCTGTTCTCTATAACAAAACATGTTACTACAACACAACAATTTAGTACAATAAAGAAATTTTTCCGGAAAGTTGGTTCATTTTGGAAGGGTGGCTATACCCGGTAAAGACGAGGACTGTGACATGGCGAGAGAGGCGCTAGTGTCAACTATTCGCAGTAAATAGAAGCTCCTGCATCGTCTCGTCACCATCCTCGTCTTATAAACTTTTTTGCAGAAGAGAATGTGCTTGGTACTTGGGCGTGCGTATCCTAGACGATACCTATCAACATTGATGTCTTGGCGCTGGTAAAACATGGCTATGAATTGTTATTTATGTCAAGATGTTGGCTGTAGATAAGTGGCAAGAAAATAACATAAATTCAGTATTGGTACCTTTCATTCATAGAATATTATGGCGGTTACAAGGTTTAGAATTGATCAGATATATGTTAAGCCGACATTGGTGTACAGCATATGTTTTGTATCATTTTACGATGTCGGGCGTTCTTCATATAACATGTGTTCCGAGTGATAACACACTTTGGGTTATTCGTTTATCATGAGTTGAAGTGTAAGCGGCCAAGAATGAAGGCTCGGGAAAAGCCTTTAGTAGTAGGTTTTGGCTGAAGTAGGAAATACCGTTGAATTGGACCCCTTAAAAGTAGAATTTGAAAGGTGCGATAGCTTTGCCAGCGCAATGAAGTTTTTAAAGAAAAGTTTGTGAACAATGGCATAAAAGGATGTAGGTATTAGGATTAAAATGGCCGTAGCCATAGTATTAGGCCATAATTATTCCACTGAAATAATTAGTGGAACAGCAGGAGAGTAAATTTACCGAAATGCTAAAAGCTGAGGAAATAACAGCCTACATTTTGTCAAATAAATAATTATTCTTTGTAAAATACCTTTTCGGCTATTTTGCTAACATACAAGGAATAGCAACCCGAAGATATCTACGAATGCATTCACTGACATTTTTTTGGCGACAGGAATAGTTTTTCTTATTCTTAATTTCTAGGGAATACACCAGGTCTAAAGATTTTCTTACGGATATTACCCAGATTACGCAATACGTCATTGGCTGTCAGCTTCCTTTTGGGGAGTTACATGGTCCACTAACGGCTCCACTAGCTTAAATAAGAACCATGATTAACAGGCATACTTCATCTGACAATGAAAGCCGCAGGTAGAAGTAGTGAGCACAGAGCGACAAACGGGACAATGAAGGGGTCGTTTGTAAATTCTCGGTGGCGGTAGAATGTTTGCCAAGAGCATGGACGATATCACCACGGCCAGTGAATTCTTGGAATTTTAGTCACTTCGATTACCACGTGGTTACGCGAGAACTGTTTCGTGGTGCGGTCTGCAATACTCACAGAAGGTCTAGTACGTAAGTACTGTACAGTGCACTGACACCATCTTCTTCACGCATGGCCATCTGTGAAGATGTTGATGCTCCATTAAATTTCCCGGAAAGAAATTATTACATTCAAATAACACTGCAAAAATACAGCGTGTAAAAAATGAGGATCCTGTGCGAAATCACCTAGACCAAATGGTTCGACGACCTGAATTTTTCACAACGTGATGCAAGAAGATATTGAATCGTAACTTCTGCGAATAAATTTTATGAATAATGACCGGAACATCCCGGCATCCTACCCGATAAACCAGAATTACGAAGTGGCATAGCGGGGTTCCGATAGTGGCATGGCTTGCGGTGGGCCGCCGCAAACGCCACTTCCTTTTTTCAATGAAATATGTGTTCAAAAAACGTGAATAACTCAGCCTGCTTGATTAATTCGTCTGGGATTTTGGGGAAATTTCAATTTGCACCTCCAGTGATGCTCGTTGATGGTTTCGATGCGTTTGTCCACACGGCTGACTTTCAAACAGGTAACCTGCAATGAATAAACAGTAAATTTGCTAAATTATGTCTGCTGCTATAAGTGGTTCGAGTGTTAACTTTTGCAGCGACAGACATCTGGGCTGGATTAATCTGTATCATCATAAACCGAAATGTTGTGCCCACACCGGCTCTTAACGTGATAGTAAATTCGTAACTCTTTGAAGTTATTGGTTTGAGATATGTGTACATGACAAGCAATAATCACTTCTACAAAAGTTAGATAATATTTCTTAAAGCTGTGCAATATTACTACTTAAAATACCCCGCAAATATGAGATGCAGCTTTAAAAGCCTTCTTCAAGTATTTCCAGTACAAACAGGTGTTTTTTTAGTTTTAGGTTGCTTTTGTGCTTTTCATGTACTTATTTATTCTTTTTCTTTAAATACTACGTAACAAATATTTCCTTGTAACAGTTACGCCGTCTCATATCTCGCAATGTTCATAGTAGAACTAATTTAAAGTTTTTTTTTTTAATGTGGAAAATTGTTGGGATGGATGTGGGTTTACACAAATCTGTAAATTTATATTTGAAGGTGTTTATGTAGCCCCACAAACATTCTGGCTCAACAGGCGATGTTGGCTTCTATGTGCACCCAACGTAAGGTTGCACTGTGAATTTTACATTATGTAAGTCCGTACATGCTGAGATGCCTCATCTCGGGATACGTGGTAGTAGAAATGTGCAAAGTGATTGGTTGAAAGGATGGAATTCAAAGGTTTACGACAGTAAAACACCGCGGTGTGTAGTTTTCTAAGGCTGAACTATTTGTTTTTTTTATTATTAGTTCCCATAAATATACGCATGGGTTGGCGAAAAATAGTCTAAAATGTTATAGCCGGAAACTTTTTATGCCCTGGATCCTGGATTGCAGGAAGGATAACAGCGGGGTGGAACCAAAAATACCGTTCCACTGAACCAATTAGGTAAGCTAAACTAAATTTCTCGCAAGGAAATGCCATAAACTCAAGAGCCGCAATAACGTCGCATCCGTGAGAGCATATAACCTGCTTAAAATTACGGGTAGAAAAATAATAAAAAAACAAGTGAAAACAACATTATGTTGGTTTAGAGTAAGTACACGTCACATTCCGTACAGTAAATAGGAGTATTGGCGAAGGACATCAAGTTCGTTCCGAGAAAAAATCCCCGGCCATCGCCAGTAACATGAAACCTGGGGAGGAGCGAGACATGCAGGGTATGGGTGCACTCTTGGCGGCGTGGCGTTTTTGCCAACGGAGATGAAACTGATTGGGTTGCAGGTTTCATCTTGAAGCACGAAGCGGTCTAGTGCGAGTGTTGGGGAAAGAAGCGTCCATTTGTGTTCTTTTAGTAATGAGTGAGTGACACGCTTTATTAAATACGAGAGGCCATGAGGCCCTGAGGGGAAGGGAGGATCGGGAGGGGAGAAAAAAGGACAGGGAACACTTACACAACATGTATTAGGATTACCCACCTATTAAAAAAATTGACACTTCACTCAGTCAGTGGCACCAAAATGCAGTTTGCCCTGTTGACATTGGTCGTGGCTGGGCATGGTCAGTCTGGGACAGTCTGTCAGACCACTACACCATTTGTCACGCTCCTTCCGAAGCATAAATCTCCGCCTCGCATAAACCAGAGCGTGGTATAGGGGAAAATGAAAGAAAACAAGATCTTAGGGATTTAATAATTTGTTATAAGACGGCATATATTGCCCCTAAAACAATGACATTCCAGCAATGTATCCAATGTAGACGTGAAGGGGACTGTAGGGAGATCAGTGGAAGCTTGTTCGTTGTACGTGGGTTTTTGCCCATTGCGTGTTGCATAATAAAATATGGCCATCTACGAAAGGAGTATGGTTAGAGAAGTCCCCTGTAACTCTTGTGTTATCGACAGTGTTCGAAAATCAATATGGCAATGAGCCGCTAAGACGACTCGATCGTTACATTGAGTTTTCTTTACTTGTCATTATTTATTACTTCACAGGGAAGTTGTAAACGTTACAGAACTGCCGTCTGCAGTCAATACAGGGTCATCTATGGAGGTAGACTGTGGTCAAAAATCTGCCGTAAATGTTGTTCTACCAGACCTGTGCGGAAAGAAAAAACATTGACAATTACCTGGTACTAACACTGTGGACTAGAGCTCCGCTGATCATCCCTATGCACAGTGTAGAAGGGCACCGAATTTTTTGGAGATCAGCTATCACCCGAACACATATAAATTTGTGTTTGTTTGCTAGAGTATATGTGTAGCCTAAGAGTAAGCTATACTAAAGTAGGTGCTGAAGGTTAGATATGCAAAATTAACTAACAAGTTGACAGTAGGGTGTCGTAACGTTCATACATGGACCACGAATAAAGTTTATACCAGGAATAGCCGGTCAGACTTTGTGGCTGATGTTGTGCCCGACACTAAACACAATATAGCTTAAATTATTTTAAAAATTAAGCTCCATTTTACTATAGGACCATGGAATAGCAGCGGAACTGTTCGTGTGAGACCATGGTAACTGGAATGAGGCTACCGCAAAACTGCAAGCGCTGACACTCTGAACAAGCGACGTCGAATCGGTTGGCCTCGAACTGCTGCTGAAACAGCTGTGCCGCGCCGGAGCAGAGTTCAGCGGGATTGTTGAAACCCCGACATCTTCAGATTTCCGCTTCCCCCTATTAGGGGGCCTACAGTCATTGCGCTTAAGCTTAGTGCCCTAGGCTTGATCGTCGTTGGTGGTGTTCTTCGGTCGTCTTTGCAACCGCCGTTATACTCACGCCGGTGCTCTTCGCGCGTCCGCTGTCTTTCCCGCGGCACACAACGCGCGTCGTGCCCACAGTTCTGCCCGAAAGCAACAACGCTGACGCCTCCAGGCCAAGTATGCCGTCACAATAGAGATTCCCGCACATTTACGGGCGCACTTCTGGTGAGAGAGGGTCGAAAAAAAGAGCGTGCAGACAGCGCAAGAGAACTAGGCGTACGCATAGCCTCGGCGTATGCAGGGAACAGGGCCTCAGTGTTGAGAAAGTGAGCGGCTTTCTAACACGAAAGTGATTCATGCCAGGGTACACCAAGATCTGATTATGTCATATCCGTCACTGGAATGACATCGCCAGAAAATCGTGGCTGCGCCAGGATTCCAGCCGGGTGCTCCGTTGCCGCAGCGGGAGGTTCCAGGCGCTACCGACTCTGCTACGAGATGAAGCGCATACAGCCATATGAACGCGCCATATATCTTTCCTATAATCTCTACTTTTTCGATGGTTCTGCCGCGTAATGGAGGTAAAGTGAGTGGTGCATCGCGATGCTAATGACCACCGACAGTTGGCACCAGTTGAACTCATTCGAACGCAACCGTCTGCCGCACACTCCACAGAGTAGGGACGCAGTGGTTGCACATTTGCGAAAGCGACGTGGCAGCAGGTTGTTGCTCTCCAAGCACAACCACAAGACAGCCCCGCAAATCATCCTCTTTCGCTGCAGCGGACCGTGAGTTCACCAAACAATTCGGTGGCAACCGGTTCAGTTTTGTTCGCAGGGTTTGCGAGCGCTGTGGTTTCATTGGGTTTACGCAATGCTCCAGCGCGTGCAATCCAGTTTCTCATGTTGATAAGTCTGACGGTGCCATACCGAGGAAATGTAGAAGGCGAAGTGCAAGTTCATATAGATGCAGAAGAAACATTCAACTGATCGTGCGAAGGCACATCTCACTTTTGTATTTTACCGGTTCCAATGAAAGAGGGATAAACCATATTTTGTTTTCCCTGCGGAGAGAAAAAAAGTCGCCCGCCCGCATCTTTCCAGGGGTGAACTCGAGTAAATGCGTCGCATAGAGGTGGTTGTATTGCGTGAAAGTTGCGTAATTGGGTAGTTTGTGGTTACCGTTTGGATGTGGGGAGGGTTTGGAATGCTTAATTTCAACGAGTAGACTGACGCTGCTGTTGCATTGTGTCGCACTACTTGTTGACGGTACTGTTGCCACTGGTCGGCGACTTTGGCTAGTTTCGGTTTCCGAAATTGTGGCGATCCTAGCGGCACGGTGCTGCGGCGTGGCCCTTCCCTTTCCCTCAGCGTTTCTTTCTTTCCACACCGTGAACGCTTCCGCGCCTCCTCACGCATGCGCAACAGCTCACCGGCGCCAATATTTTTTTTTTCTTTCTCTCGGCGCGCACGGCGGGCCAGTTCGTTACGTGCGTGAGCGAGCCGGCGTGCGAAGGGTTGCGCGGGTTGCCTAAACGCTTCCACGGGCGGAAAGTTTTCTGCATTATAAAATATATTCGAATGTATTCTAAATATGGGGCAGCGGAGGAAGGAGTGTTACCACTCCTGCGCAGCTCTGTGGTGCAGCAACACTGGGCGGTACAGTTCGACCAGGTTTCTCGCCTTCTCCAAAGACGACAGGTAAGCAAATTAGCTTTGTACAAGTTATAGTGAATTCCTTAAAAGCCGACTGATTGCACTCTTCTGTTTTCAAAATAATTCGCGCATGTAACGTGAAGTTAATGAGACATGTCACTCGTCTTGGAGTGGAAACTAATGTGCAAATATATCTCAGCTGTGCAGGTACGCAAAGTTTTAGTAGAAGTAAACGCGTCTGTGGCACGCACACACTTGCTCGCAAGATCAATTTGTGGTGGCATTGCCACTTTTTCATGATTGCCTTAGTAACTGCTGGAACGTCGATTCAGTATACTTATCAAGGTATTTTTTGTTGTTTCGTGCAGCAGGTATGAGTCTAGGTTTGGGCTCCAAGTCGAGGATGGTTTGCGACTTCATTGGACGTTTCCTCCGGTGACTCTCCTCAATCCATCCAATGTCATCACGACGCACCTGCTCACAAAGAAGGCAAGCTCAACTGTACGCGCTTCTTGCCTTTCATGGCGTATATACTACCACATCGATTGATGGCGTGGAGGTGCTGCGCCCTAAGGATTTTTTCCTCCCCCGTCTTGCTCCAAAACGTATATTTGCGGCGAAACTACTGCCAAGCGTTGCTTCAGAGCTCCGAAAAATCTGACGTAACTCCGCGGTGTTCAATGCAAGTCGATTTTCACATGAAGCAGTGGAAGGCCAAACCGAAATACATGCGTTGTCTGCAGCCGCCGCCATTGCAAGCGTTTCGCTCATTAAAAAATAAATAAAACCAAGTAGCATTGCCGGCTTTGCTGTTCAATCTAAACTGCGCGCCCGCGCCTTGTCATCTTATCGCGAATGGGTTTGGTGTTCCATAGTTCTGAAGTTAGAATGGTCATGCCGTATCGGACAGGATGAGATAAGAGGCGCTGCCCAGACACGAGTTAGAGGGTAGCTTGTAACAACCTGGCCGATATCTGCGGCTTAAAATACAGGAAAGCTTCTTTTTTTTTTTCTGGGTGTCTTCCCCCCCCCCCCGCCTTCCTCCCACCCCCGGTAAGCAGACTGTTTATTCACGCGCCATTAAAAGAAAAGACGGGTGCGTTCGATTTGTGTTCTGTGTTCTACGACGTGCACATGGTTGGGCATTGTTTTTGTACGTAGATATAATCCAGCAAAGAGTGTCTACAGTGCGGTCATTGTGTTGCAACAGTTTTTTATGGCTGCATTTTGTTGGTGTGAACATGATTTCTCGGAAGTGTATGCAGGTTAATGGGCGGGTCAACGCTTTCTTTCAGAGTTTGCGTTAACTCGCCCGAAAGGCAGGGCTTGAAGCATACGTGTGCGTGCTTTCTTTTAACATATAGATTCCCAATTATTGTGTCTCTGAACTGAAACGAATTTTTTTAATGTTTAAAGAACATTCCTGTCTCGAGGTGAGCCCAAGAAATAAGTATACATTGAGTGGAACTTTCAAGTTCCTTTTCTTCTCCCGCCGACGGTGTGAGCGAAAAAAAAATCTGCGTAGGGACTAAAACTTCCGGAGTTCTTCTTTCGTAATCAAGTATTGTGTACCTAAATGTGTATTCATGGCTGTAACTTTTGCGCAACTTTAGGCGGAGACCGATACAAAAAGGGACTCGAAGACCTGTACCTGTCACCGTGTAAAGTTGCGCAAAAGTTACAGCCATGAATTCAGAATACCAACTAGCCCGCCTAACCGTGTTATTGTAAATGTGTATGTAGCACGTTTTTTCCCTATTGTACAATATTGTATGCCTAAATTTGCATATGTCATATTTTTGCTTAGTCCAATACTGTGTACATAAAATGTATGTGCAATATATGAGTGTAGTACATGGTTTTTCATGACTTCGAATCAGACGTCCTCATATGAATTTTGAATAAATGCATAGCAAAAATAATGTTTGTGTAACACTCCAATTATTATCGCCACAAAGACAACAATTCGACACCAGAAAACGTACTATTACCTACATGTTTTCTTCGTTCAATTATTAAACACGTTACTGCACACATAACAAACGACGGGCGGCGGCCATTTCGAGTCATCGCCGCCGCTCGTCCAACTTTCGCGCCTGGTGCCATTGCCGAGCGGCCCATGAGGCAGCGACCGGCGGCAGGCGCGAAAGTTTGACGAGCGTCGGTTTCAGGGGCCGGCGCGCGGCGGCACGGCCTGGCTGCGCGGGATAAATGACGTCAGCAGCGTCCGCGACGTCAGCAAACGCCCTTTCCCCCCTCGCCACTCGTTGCCATGGCGATTAATGCAACGTTTCTCAGAGGCCACGTACTACTAGGGGAGGATTTGGCGCTGCTGGCGCGAATTACGTGGGACCACGGTGGATGCGAGAGAGGCCGCCCCGTGCTGTTGCTTCCATCGCTTATCTTCATCTGGAGCCAAACGAAAGGCAAGCAAAGACGCACTTGACTGAAGTTCGAACGCGCGCTCCGCCGCTTATATACACTGCGCGCACTGTCGAGGGAGAGGAGTATGGGGGAAAGACGCGCATGCGCGCACTTCCGTACACAAGCGCGCGACCTTTCCACGCCCCCCACCACGCTGTTGTCACGCAGCTGTCACGCCGCTAGCACGCCGCTATCACGTGTACACCTGCCGCTGTTGCTGCTGAGCGCGACGGAGCGCACGGGTAACTACTGCGCATGCGCGGGCAGACGCGTTCCCCCCGCACCGCCGCAGCTGTTGTTGAGAGCGACGAGGCGCACGTGCAGCTACGGCGCATGCGCGCGCAGATGCGCTCCTGCGGCACCGCCGCAGCTGTTTTGAGAGCGAGGAGGGTAACGGGGGGGGAGAGGCGCGCACCGTGCGCCTATGTGGGCGACGTGACTTGGTGTCATGAGCTGCGGACGCCTATGCCGGACGGAGGATTATTTGTTGGCGAGCCTAAGAAATGCTCCGCATTTAAAACCCGCAGCTAGCAGAAACCAGCTCCTATGTAAAATAACAAATTGCCGATTCTGGGCGGGCGTTCTCTGAGGAGAAAATCCTGGGAATCTGGCTTTCACCGTCATCTACGCAAGAGGCCACATAGCGCTCCTGTGCTTCCTAAAAGCAACGAACTTGCACAGCAGACTGTAGCCCTAGGGACTGCTCTCTGAAGTCAATGAACTCTATCGCCTATAGCGTCGTGGCGCTGGCCACACATCTTTACGCTCCCTCTTTACCTTCCTTCTTTTACTGCTGTTCATCTTTTTTTCCCATATCTCCTTTTACCCACCTGTAGGATAGCAAACTAGGCCACACCCTGCTTGACATTCCTGCCTTCCTTTACCTCTATTCCTTCCTTCCTTGCCCAATATTTACTCGACTCTACGTTCACAGAAAAGTCAGTGTCAAACCGAGCACAGTAGGATTACTAAGCTTCCCAACTCCCATCCGGAAAGGGACAGCAGTGCTTGCGCTCTGCTAGAAGGCGCGGAGTACCCCACCCCGACATCATGATTAAAACTATGCTGAAAAGGAACTCCAACCAAACAGGCATGACATCTAGAAGGTCAGTTGGCGACTTGTAACCCCTTGGGTGTTCTTGGTATTTTTGTGCTCTCTCGCTACTCGAACACTATTTGTGGACACATGTGGCCCCGTCAACTCAGACAGTGTGAGGAAGACATGTCGCCCAAACTCCCATTGTTCTTTTTTTTCAATTGCCCACATTGCTATTGAATATCCTGCCATTGACCAAGCTGCCATTTTTGTGCTCATTTGTCTCTAGTATTGGAATGAATTGATTTACCCTACAGGTAACCAGTGAACCCTTCTTCAGTTTAAATGTGCGCGAATAAATTGTGGGCTGTATCATTGCGCAACAATGAGCAGTGCACCGAGAATCTTCACAGTGCAGGGGAAGGTACAGAAGCTTTTATGCGACTGTTCTTGCACGCTTCCGTTAGAGCAATGCTCGGTGTTTTATTTTGTATATATCCGTTTGTGAAAGGTAGAGAGTTTAAATACACTTCTCAGACTGTCATCTCATCGCAACGGTGACCATTCTCGTCATTGGCCTCTCGGAAATGGAATACAACATAGTGTCAGACGTGCTTATTGAGAAGGAATCATCAAGCAAAAACATTACGCATTATACAAAAACAAAAGGGACATTCGTAATGACTCACAAACAAGAATATCGCATGTTGACATGTAAATTTTCTTTTCACATAGGCCAAACATAGTTAGCACGAGTGCTCGACTGATCGGGTGTTTATCATATATACTAATGCCGACTGGTGAAACATAACAGACGGTCACAATGAAACCCACAATAGTTGAGCATGTGCTATTGCAGACAAAAGGCCGTGCTTTAAATAACGCTGTCTTTATAGGAACTTCGGCTGTACACTCACAATTCGGCTGTACACTCACAAGCCACAAAATATCTAAATAGTCACGTTCGCCATCCGCTTCACAGTTTGGGATAACTTTTACCCAACAAGCCAAACAACCTTCACTTGCTGACTGACGAGAGTTGCTGTTAGTTTACGAAGTGGCCACGACTTCGTTAAATTGTAATGTCCTGTTGCCATTTTTTATATAGTGGTTTTGCAACCAGTTGTTCTCGTTATGATGACGGTTTAAAATGTGTCCTTTTTTCAGTGTGGGCATGGGTAGAGTTGTATGGTCGCTATTCTTTACGCCGCTTCAGAATTCAAAGCGGCAGCGGTATGTCATAATTTTTTACCTAATCAGAGAAAACGTTTTCATTCTACAAAGCACCAGCCTACGTAGCTATCGGTAAAGTTACGTCTGGCAATCTCAAATTCAAAACCAGTGATTAATTCATTAACAGTGACTTCTATCTGGTCGGTGTGCGGTAGCGGTTTGGCCAGAGGGTGAAAATTAAGACATACTGCTGTAGTTGATTTTACTGAGGCGCGGGAAACTGTAACTCGGGCTAGTTAGTGGCCAGATGCGGTTTTGCGGGTTGGATCAAAGTCAAGCACGATTACATTGAGAGACGGACGACGAGCGTGAAGCGTAAGACGTACCTTAAGCCTGTCAGATCCACGTGACATTTGTGCGGGCAGGTTACAAGACACGTTTCGCAACAACATGCTCGGCGGTCCTGACGTGGTGCGAGGTAACGGTGGAGCAGCGCGACCGCCGCTGCGTTCACTCAACACGCGATCCCTTCCTGAGACACAGCAGCTATGCACCTTGACCGACAAGACTGCGTTTCACGCTCCGCTACAAATTTCGCTTTAGGGAGTATAGTAATCGTCTGGTGTTTTTTTACGTTCTAAATATTTTCAAAGGCTCTAAGAAGTTATTTTCTTAGTAGTCACTGCAAGGGCTTGAATCCTTGCCCAAATATTTCGAAAAAGCAGATTGTAACTATTCCGTCATGATGTCATTTGCAGACCTTCTGTACACTACTTTTCCTGAAATGTTGATGCGTACCAAATTCTTCTTTTAAAAGCGAAGCTTTTTCAACTTGAGTTCCAGCAGTGCGCGGCGTGATAAAAAATTTCCGCAGCAAACTGGAGAGCGGGAAGATGATAATCTAAGAAATATGAGGCGAAGTGGAGGGTCGACAAGAAGCAGAGGAGCAGCACTCGAGAGTGAGCGTGGCGCCGCAGATGTTAGGGTGGTGAGTTGCGCCTCGGCGATTAGCTGCGATTAGTGATGACGTAAGCTCCGACGTGCAGGTGTTCTAGTTAGGACAGACGGTGTGCACTCCCCGGCATCAGTGTCCAATTTACGGATAAGCCAAGTTAAAGCGAGTGAGCACTTCCAGCTCCTCTGTTTGTTACCTCTCCGCCTCTCAGTTGCGATGGTGGCCGAATTTTTATGCACTTTTTTGTGTGCATAAAGGGCGTGCTGATCTATAGTTTCTGTATTGGCTCTAAGGGAAGAGCGAATACAGACTTATACGGTAATGTCAAGATTTGCGTTGCCTCGTTAGTGCTGTTCGGCCATACCGCCGCCGCTACACGCGAGCGACAATTTCCGGACTATGATTCGAGTTAGTTGGTTCATGTTTATGAAAAGACGGAACAGCAAGAACCAAACCGTACCGAGCAATAGAAACACGCAGGACCGAGCCCGTTTGTGTCCTACGTGTTGCGATTCCTTGGTCGTGCTAAGCCTTCTACGACGACGTTTCCTTCCCTCCAGAAACTACCGGAAGCAGGCTCATTTGGGAGGCAATCGGCTGCTTAAGGGCTTTGAAGGCGCATTCCTCGCGATGTTTATTGACTTGCACTGCCGACAGGGCGCTATACTGTTCTTGCCGTATATTGTTACGGGTACCTTTTATACGCACTTCAACCGCCACCCGGCGACCATGCTATTTCACTGTATCAGTGTTTATATCTTCATTGCGATATCTAATCCACCCCAGAGCCACATTATTCCCACATTCGTCCATCAAAATACACATTATTCCGTCGCAATTCATACTAATCCACCTTAATTGACACCTAACTCTGTTTATTAGTCTTATTCCACCCCAATCCATTTCAATGGGACATACCAGGTTAATAATATTTACGATCAACTTCTAATAAATTACAATATATCCGATTTCACATCATTCCAACTCATCTCATCCACCTTGATCCGGCGCAGCCACACCTTTATAATCAAATACTACGGTCTATTGACTAATCAATAACAATTTATTTCTAATTTTCTTTTTACATTTATTTTAATGAGTACTCATACCACACCAGTATGACCGATCTTAAATCTAAAGCTAACCTACCAAATCTTGCAACTAGACGCAAAACTGCCCGCATATGTCTCTACCATAAATTATATCGCTCATCTGTTGGTAGCGCGGTCATTACGCATGCTCACCTCCACTCATGCCGTATCAATCACACAAAGGTAGTTTACCAAACGCATGCCCATATATGTGCCATCTTCATTCTTTCTTTATTCAAACAGCCATAAACTGAACGACCTCCCATTGAAGCGCAGCAGGGTTTGTAGTTGGGCAAGTTGGTACAGTAACGTTATAACAAGACAGCGCGGCTCCCATTGAGCCACGCACCACTCCGATGCCGCCAATTCGAACGCATCATCCTTCGCGAAGGTTGACGACCACATGTATACCCCTCCCTATGGGCATTTGAAGATAGATATAATAAAATAAATGAATAACTAAAAAAATTAATAATTATATAATAAATAAATAAGGATGGCGACTCGGCCTATATGGGGGCGGGTGAGGTGAGTGGGGGTCAATTACTTTAGGGACAACTTTAGATTTTGAAATGGACGCCAGTGGGCGCGAGCGAAGTCCCAGAAGGAGACAAACACCTGCTTGGCTTGGGCTGCGGGTGGACCGTAGAGCCAGGCCCTTCAAACACGTAACGCTGCTTTGTTTGCAAGAGGTGCACTCCGCGTGCAGTCCTGGGCAACTATCCAAAGGAGATGATCAGTGGTGGGTGTGGCTCCTAGAGAGCATGTCACGCACGATCGGTGGTGCCATGGCCGGCGGGGGTTAAGTTTTGGAGGGCAGGGCCTGGGAGAACAGGTGGCAGCCTTTCTTGGGTATGTAAGAGCGCCACTTTAAAATGGATGTCCTCTGTAGGCGCCGCCCTAGCACGAGCCTTGTGGATCGGAACCTGAAGGCCACGTGCCAGTCCTGTAGTTAACGGGTAGTCATTGGTAGGGATGTGGCTGCGGAGTCGAGCGCTAGCAGATCGTTGGTAGGTGGCACGGGCTTCAAAGGGGTCCAAGTTGGGGGTCGTGATGAGCCAAAACTCGTTGGGAGCAGGTGGAAATAATATCACTCACCAGAGAGCGCGCAAACTCTTTGAAAGAGTTAACGCAGTACCCTGGCACCCATTCTACCCGAATTTGTAGTCCTGTTGTACAATGTGGCCTCCGGGCAAGCATCTTGATAGACGCACAGATAGAATCCTGATAAGGCACACGGCGCAATGCGGGGAATGTCTCCTGGCTTGGCTGTGAAGACAGTTGCATGAGGCTGGTTGGTAGGCGAGTGAGAAATTTGGAGTTTTCTCGGACAGCGAGTGATATCGCTTCAAGTTGGAAGGTGGGAAGACGAGGGCGCCGTTGACTATTCTTGTCGACAGGTAGCACGAAATGTCGAGGGAATAGCCGCTAATCCGGCAGTATTCGTGGTTGGGTCCTAAGTAGGCACCGTATAGACAGCACTATGCGGAAACTGCTCGGTCATTTGAGCCGTGCGTCGGTGTTTGTTAGAATGGTGAAGCCTGGACCGGTGACTGGGAGTGGCTGTGTGTTAACGACGATGAAGTCGTTCCCATCATGAACTGGCACAGGGATGGGATGTTGTGGTTCCCGCGCATGTTGGCCGTAGCGCAAGTAGCGCACGGCCGGCGTGAGTGGATGCTCGTCGGAAGTCTTCGCCTTCCTGACGGGTTAGAATGATTTCTTTGAGTGGTAGGAGTTGGGCGTACTGTAAGCTCCTCGAGTTTGGCATGTTTGGGAAGGCCAGTGTTTGACTCGAAGGATCTCACGATGTAGCACCTCTAGCTGCTGCAGTGGAGCCTTAGTGAAATCGAAGCATACTGCCCCATATGTCAATTTTCTCGTGAGGACAGCTTGCGTGAAAAGTTTGAGAGTCTCCGTTGCATCCCCCCCCTAACCCGGTTGCTTATGGTTTGATTATGTGAAGCTGTTGATTTCATGTTTTCTTGATTTGGTCGAGCCACACAATGCAGCCGCCATCCTCAGGAAGAGGAATGCCAAGAACTTTAACCCACTTCTCGGGGACGGCTTTAGGTGTGCTCGTGCACACTGAAAAGCGTAGGCGTTTTCTTGCTATGTGCCACCAAACACCACTTATGTGCTTTTGTCAGGAATTATATTTTAAATAAATTATTAATAAATAAAAATTTGTTTAATAAGTAACCAAACCAATAAAAAAATAAATAAATAAAAATACTCTTTGGTAATCTGTTATCAACCTTCAAACACGGCTGGCATGCTATAGCTGGTTTAGGACATTCCTTGTGTAACGTACGTTTTTGTATGATTCGTTTCGACAACGGGGTCATGCACTCTAGCAATGGTTCATCATCATCATCATCATCACCAGCCTATCTACGCCCACTGCAGGGCAAAGGCCTCTCCCATTATTCTCCAATTACCTCGGTCCTGTGCCAACTGTGACCAATTTATCCCCGCAAACTTCTTGATCTCCTCTGCCCATCTAACTTTCTGCCGCCCCCTCCACCGCTTGCCTTCTCTAGGGATCCACTCTGTTACCCTTAATGACCAGCGGTTATCTTGCCTTCGCATTACATGCCCTGCCCACGTCCATTTCTTCTTCTTAATTTCTACTATTATGTCTTTAACACCAGTTTGCTCCCTGACCCACTCCGCTCTCTTCTTGTCCCTTAATGTTACACCTATCATTTTCCGCTCCATTGCCCGCTGAGTCGTTCTCAATTTAAGTTGAACCCTCTTAGTGAGCCTCCAAGTTTCTGCCCCGTAGGTGAGTACCGGTAAGATGCAGCTGTCATACACTTTCTTCTTCAGCGACAATGGTAGGCTGCTATTCATTATCTGAGAATGTCTGCCATATGCACCCCACCCCATTCTGATCCTTCTAATTATCTCTGCCTCATGGTTGGGATCTGGGGTCACAACTTGGCCTAAGTAGATATATTCGCTTACCACTTCCACTGCCTCGCCACCTATCTCAAACTGCTGTGCTGTCCCGAGGTTATTGATCATTACTTTAGTTTTCTGCATATTAATTTTCAGGCCCACGGTTCTACTCTGTTCGCCCAGTGCGGAAAGCATGCTTTGCAATTCGTCCCCCGAGTTACTTAGCAAGGCCACGTCATCAGCAGATCTGAGGTTACTGAGGTATTCTCCATTAACCCTTACTCCCACCTGTTCCCAATCCAACGTTCTGAATACTTCTTGTAAGCATGCTGTGAATAACATAGGAGAGATTGTGTCTCCTTGTCTGACACCCTTCCTTATAGGTATTTTACTGCTCTCCCTATGGAGGATGATGGTAGCTGTAGACCCATTGTAGATATCCGCTAGTATTCTTACATAATGCTCATCTACCCCCTGGTTCCGTAATGCCTGAATGACTGCTAGGGTTTCTACCGAGTCAAATGCTTTCTCATAATCTATGAAGGCTATATATAGGGGTTCAGTATACTCAGCGCACTTCTCTATCACCTGATTGATCGTATGAATATGGTCCATTGTTGAATAACCTTTACGGAACCCTGCTTGTTCTTTAGGTTGACTGAAATCTAAGGTTGCAGAGATTCGGTTAGCGATTACCTTGGTAAATACCTTGTAGACGACTGACAGTAAGCTGATCGGCCTGTAATTTTTCAAGTCCTTCATGTCGCCTTTCTTATGGATTAGGATGATGTTCGCGTTCTTCCAAGATTCCGGTACCATTGCGGTCATTAGGCATTGCGTATACAGGTTTGCCAGTTTTTCAAGTACAATTTCTCCGCCATCCTTCAAGAGGTCTGCTGTTATCTGATCCTCACCAGGTGCTTTGCCCCCTTTCATTTCTTTCAAAGCCTTCCTTACTTCTTCGGTCGTTACTGGTGGGATGTCTATCTCCTCTGAACTACTGTCTCGTTCGGCATTATCCTGGATGTCCCGGCTACTGTACAGATCCCTGTAGAGCTCCTCGGCCACTGTGACTATTTTATCCCTATTTGTGATGACATTGCCTTGCTTATCCTTGAGTGCATACATCTGATTTTTCCCCACGCCAAGACGTCTCTTCACTGCTTTCAGGCTACCTCCGTTCTTTACAGCGTATTCGATCCTCTCCATATTATACTTCCGTATGTCAGCTGTCTTACGCTTATTGATTAACTTCGAGAGCTCGGCTAGTTCTATTCTGTCAGCTGCGGTGGAGATTCTCATGGTTTGCCGTTTCCTGATTAGATCTTTCGTCTCCTGAGAAAGTTTACCAGTATCCTGTCTAGCCATAGTGCCCCCGACTTCCACTGCACACTCCGTGATAATGCGTGTAAGGTTGTCGCTGGCTTCCTGTGTCGTAAGCTCGGCTTCCTCGTTAAGGGCGGAATATCGGTTCTGCAGCGCGATCCTGAATTCTTCTACTTTACGTCTTAGTGTTAGCTCCTTTATCGGCTTCTTTCGTACTAGCTTGTTGCGGTGCCTCCTCAAATCTAGCCTAATTCGAGATCTTACCATACGGTGGTCACTACACCTTACCCTTCCGAGCACTTCCACATCCTGCACGACGCCAGGGTTATCGCATAATATGAAGTCTATTTCATTTTTGTGCTCCCCATTCGGGCTCCTCCAGGTCCACTTCCGACTCTCCCGTTTACAGAAGAAGGTATTCATTATGCGTAGGTTATTCCGTTCTGCAAACTCAACTAGTAGGTCCCCCCTGCTATTTCTACAGCCCAGACCATAGTTCCCAACTGCCTTGTCTCCAGCCTGATTCTTGCCTACTTTAGCATTGAAGTCCCCATAACTACGGTATACTGCGTTTTTACTTTAGCCATTGCCGATTCCACATCTTCATAGAAGCGTTCCACTACTTGGTCGTCGTGGCTGGATGTGGGCGCGTAGCCCTGCACCACCTTGAGCTTGTACCTCTTATTGAGCCTAATTACAAGACCTGCTGCCCTTTCGTTAATGCTATAGTATTCTTCTATGTTGCCAGCTATGCTTTTATTGACTAGAAATCCCACTCCCAGTTCTCTTCTGTCCTCTAGACCACGGTAACATAGGACGTGTCCATTTTTCAGCACCGTAAAGGCTTCGCCTGCCCTCCTAACCTCGCTAAGCCCTATTACATCCCATTTAATGCCCTCTAATTCCTCGAACAACACCTCTAGACTTGCTTCGCTAGATAAGGTTCGCACGTTAAACGTTGCCAGGTTCAGATTCCATTGGCGGCCTGTCCGGATCCAGGGATTCTTAGCACCCTCTGCTGCGTCACAGGTCTGACCGCCGCCGTGGTCAGTTGCTTCGCAGCCGCTGGGGACTGAGGGCCGAGGGTTAATTGGCGTATTCATGGGAGGTTGTGGCCGTTACTACACCAGGGTGGCCAATCCTGCTCTGGTGAGGGAGTGCATTACCGGCAATGGTCGCCGGGGTCAGGCAGCACCCCAAGCCCCTTTGTGCAATTCCATCAATGCGCGGATTTTTTTTTTAATCCGGTTGGAATTGTCCGGCACCGGGATTCGATCCACGGTCCTTCTGCACGCGAGGCGGGTATTCTACCTCTACGCCATCGCTGCATCTTGCTAGCAATGGTTACGTTCCGATAACCCATTTTGTAACGCTTTCGCGTTCATAGTGGAACACAGTCGGCTGTGCTCTCGTGAACGGGGGGCTGAAAGTGCCTCCAATCAGCAGCTTCCAAGCGGAGTCTCAACACGCAAGCGGCGGGCTCATAAGGCAGCCGAGAAGCGCTGCACGGATTCGGCAGACAGCGGTAACGTGGTTACGACTATGGAACGATCTCCTCACGACGCGCACAAGAGCAACACCAAGAAGGGTGGCAGGACACCGACATCGCCTGTGGATTTAGGTACGGTGTATTTATAAACCGACACATCGGTCAAGTACAGCCACACCCATAAACACGCACGCACGCACACACATGCAGGCACACACCCACACACACGCACGCAATCACGCACACGATCTCACTCGCACATGCACACGCACACGCACAAACACACGAATGTATGCACACGTGTCAGCCTTCGTCAGTAAACAGCTTTATACTTTATTGCCTAAGTCAACTCTTCGTTCTGATGATGATGATGATGATGGTTTTGAGTTTAGTGGGGCAAGGCCGACATGGGTAAAGAGCGCCAAACACAAAGTTATTTGATGAGGAGGGAACACGGATAAATCGGTTAAAGACTATGAGCACGGCTGGTGTAAACGGCCAGGGTGAAGAACAATAGTGTTTAGAAGATATATAAGGTGGCTGGTGTATAGGACCATCGGTAAAACAATGGGTGGTATGAGATGAGTTGTAAGAAGTGAACTTCTGATAGGAACTTAAAGGTGCGCTGAACCGGAAATATGGCATCGTCTCCTAAGACGTATGACTGGTGTGGTGGAATATGTCGCGTGTGTAGTTGTGGGAAGTGTTTGCGTCGTATAATGTCGAGTGCCTTACATTGTATGAGGATGTGGATCATGGATAGGACCTCTCCGCACCTGCTGCACAGAGGACTTGGAGATCCAGTGAGAAGTTGCGAGTGCGTCGCATATGTGTGCCCTATTCGTAATCTAGCCAAGGCGACTTCAGTGCATCTATTGCGTGTGTCAGTGGTGTATGGTCCCAAGGGAGGTTTTATTATGTGTAACTTGTCTGTTTGTTTACTCCAGTGTGTTTGCCATGTTTTGCAAAGTTGTTGTCTGGTGTGTGGTTTCACGTCGGTGTAAGGTGATGTGGCTATGTCTACTGTATTCAAGAGTCTAGCAGCAGCAGCCATTCGATCCGCTGCTTCGTTCCCGGCTATGCCACAGTGTCCAGGGACCCAGCATAGGACCAGTTCAAATTTGTGGGCGCACACAGACATATTGCCCTTGACTGTCATATTGACAACATGGTTTTTGGAAGACTTTGTTGACGACAATGCCCGCACAACACTGAGGGAATCTATATATATAATGGATTGTGGGATGAGGCTTTGAAGTACATGATTAAACAAAGAGAAGTACACCGTAAGCCTCTGCCGTAAAGCTACTAGTATTGCTATTGCGAGTTCTAGTGACATTAAGGCCGGACCCATGTGCCGCGCAGGAGTTTTAGAGGCATCCGTATAAAATTCAGAACATTGATACTTCTGTTGCAAATACAAGAAGTGCTGCAGAATTGCACGTGTGGGGGCTCGGTTATCTGTATGTGTAAAAGATGTGTCGCATGATACAGGGCGTAGATGCCATAGTGCCATAAAATCTATTACAGAAGTTTGGATGGTGCCTAAAAAGAAGACAGCAAGCTCTGACACTTCCTCTTTAAGTCTGTAAGAGAAGGGCGCAGAGAACGATGGTCGATTTAAAAGTAGTTCAATCATGAATGTATCATGAAAAACCGATTTAAAAGGATGGTGAGGCATGGATGAAATTCTAGAAGCATAAAGGAGATCTGTTTATGCTCGCTGAGGTTGTAGGTTTCATTTGTTCCACTCCGCATAGAGGCTTTCGACCGGGCTAGTGCGGAACGCGCCACACACCAGGCGGAGCTCCAGATGGAGCACTGGGTCCAGACATTTTGAGGGATGTTTTACTTGCTGACCCATAAACATCGCAACAATAGTCCACCTATCAAGCTGGTAAAAGCACGTAAAAGAAGTTGTTTGTCAGCGCCAAAAGAAATGTGTGAGAGAACCTTCAGTATAGTGGTTGTTTATAAGCATTTATGTTTTAGTTGTTTTACGTGTGGGATGAATGTGAGCTTCTCGTCGAAGATTATACCTAAAAACTTGTTTTCGTTTTCTACAGGAATCCAGACCACATTGAGTTGAATGTCTGGATCTGGCCGGATGCCACGCCTCTTGGAAAACAAAACACAAGTGCACTTCCTGGAATAAATTAAAAACCATTGCTATCTGCCCAGCCGGCTAGCTTGTTAACACCAAGCTGGACTTGGTGCTCACAGACAGACAAGTTACAGGATTTAAAGGAGAGTTGAACGTCGTCTACATAGATTGAACAGGAAATCGACGGTGGCAGCGCCTTCCTAAGGGAATTCGTTTCCACAATAAAAAGTGTGCAACTTAAAAACTCCAATCTTAAACAACAGCGCAAAAGACAAGGACTAAGAAAGAAGCACAGACAAGCGCTAGTCCTTGTCTTTTGCGCTGTTGTTTAGATCAGAATGAACCAACTGGCCCCAGTCGAGACGTTAAAACTCCACCTTGCGGTACTCCATTTTCCTGCACATGCACCCTAGAGAGTGCAGTTCTACTCGCACACGAAAGGTTCTTTGAGACAAGTAGCTGGCAAGTGTGTTCATCATGTTAACCTGACATGCCGAAGGAATTCAGGTCGCTTGGATGTCATACCACCACGCGGTATCGTACGCTTTTCCAGATCAAAGAATACCGTCATACAATATCGTTTGTGCAGGAAAGCAACCTTTATATAAGACTAGAGCGCGACGAGTTGGTGTTAGTGGACCGCCCCCGCCCTGAAGCCCGCCTGGCAGCTCTCGAGAAGACCATTGTACTCAAGAAAGCACACGAGCCTCCTGTTTATCATCTTCTCGAGGAGCTTGCGCAGGCAGCTTGTAAGGGCGATGGGCCGATAGCTGGCGGGAGAGGAAGGGTCCTTTCCTTCCTTCAAAAAGCCACTACTATGGCCTCCCTCCAAGAGCGAGGAATGTGCCCCGAAAGCTATATGTTGTTGTATAGATGTAGCAGTGTTTCAAGAGTGTCTGGGTGTAGGTGTTGTATCATGGTGTATGCGATTTAGTCTGCACCTGGAGCGTACATGTGCAGAGCAGAGGGTGAATTGTAAGAAGTGTGCGACTTGTAGTTATCACGCAGGGACTTCTTTTCTACAGATGTTTTGTGTTTATTGAAAGTGTTTGTGTAGTGTGCTGAACTCGACACATGTTATAAGTGTTGTGCAAGTGTGTTAGCCTGGTCTTCTATTGTGTCCCCTCTTGTACTAACCAGGGGCAGGCTGTGTGCCTGTTGTCCTTTTAGTTTTCGTATTCGTGTCCAGACTTGTGTGTGTCTGTGTATAATTTATGGATGCCAAGAAGGTGTGCCAACTCTCTCGTTTTGCCTCACAGCGCAAACGCCTTGGTCCGTTTGAACAAAATAAGGTTACCCGACGCGGGGTACCGACGAAGGATACCCCACGCCTCGTTCTGGGCCTCTCGCGCCCGCCTACAGTCCTCCATTCCTCCACGGCCTCCTCTGGTTTCACGGGGCAGCAGAGGCGTGGGGAATGAATTTTTCGGCGGCGTCAAGGATGTGCTCCGTGAGGAGTTGGGTAGCTTCTTCAACGTGTAGGTGTTCTATGGATGTGTGGTGCAGTTTGGATGTCCCTGTAAATGTATTCCAGTTAGCTCTTGCTTCATTGAACCTGTTTTTAGAAGATGGACTGCATAGGCCTTTACCTATATATGTTAGTGACGTGGGAAGTTGTCACTACAATATGGGTCAGTGCCCACATCCCACTCTAGAAGAGGAAAGAGAACTGCGGAGCCAATAGCCAGTTCAAGATATGAGTGTGTGTTGTGTTCATATTGTCACCCGTTTCGTTAAATTAGGGTGCACTGCCAGAAGATATGGGGAGTCGACTCAAGAGAGCCAACAAACCCCACCGAATCCTCAGGGCACAGGTGACAAAGGGGGTGGCCGTCTGATGTGCGGCTTTCGCCGACCAGAGCGGCAAGAATGAGCAAGAGCCCTGAACGAAAAACAGCACAAAGACTTATATTTAGACAGGCAAGTTACAAACACAAGCACGAGGTAACGGATCGATAATTGCAGACAACTTAGATGGAATTCAAATACAAGAAACAGTCCAATTAGACAAAATGATACAAACAGGAGCGTTAACAAATGAATATTACGAAGCGGAGTAGTTAAAAAAAAGAAACAGTTCGATGCATATGAGAGACAGAGTCCCAGCATATTCACCGACCGGGCCGGACGATGCACCGCTGTCGGAGGCGATTCGGCTACCTGGGAAGCGTGGCTTCGCTGTAGGCCAGGCCGTCCGAGACGATCACGGTGATTCGAGGCCCGGGAGTACGTTGGAGTCCTCCAGGGCGCGGGTCGCCGATGGTGTGATGCACAAACTGGCAGGTGCCGTTGTCAATCACGACGTCCAAACGTAGCTGGTTTGGTTTAGGCGCGGCTTCTCTTTTTATAAGCCGTGCCGGCGCGGAGAGGGAGAGCACAACACACAACGCGCCCGCCACCGTCAGTGAATAACTTCCCCCTTCTCCCTTCTAGAATCGTCATCGCGCTTTAGCACTGGCAAGGCCACGCGCACCTCCTCGAAAGTACTGGAAGCTTCCGACGAAACCGGAGCGGCGGAGGTTTTATTTTTGTTGTTTTCTTGCCGGCGAGCTGGCGGGTGATCGTGTTACCGCCTCTTCGTTCGCGAAAGTTCCAGCCTTGTCTCGGGCCGAATAGAACCGAACGGAATGAATCGGACGACTGAAAGAAGAGTTAGGCGCTGTACAATAAAATGAAAAATTTATACGATACTTTTAGACGTCGTACGCTCGAGTTTGTGACACAGCCCCCCAGTTTCAGAATATTATGCAATAATATTCCCAAAACTCACAAAGTCGTGCGTTCGCGTCGTTCACACTTAGTGAACAAAAGAGGCTGTGCCTACTAACCCAAAATCGAGTACAGCCCAATGTGCTTCATAAGAATAATGACAGGTACAGAATTCGCGTACAGAACAGCGGTTTGGCGCAGATTTCTCAACAAATACACATCCTAGGGACAACTCATAAGTTTGAGAACAATAAAGTTCTGGCAGTCGACAACCGCAACGTTCGCGAATGCCACCACTAGTAACGCCAACAATACACGGCAAATGTACTGTACAATAGGTAATACGCATAATTACAAACTTCACTTTTTGGTACAATATAGAAGTCGCGAATGTAAACGTCAGGCACCACCTTGTGAATATACAACCTAAACATTCTACTCGCGGTACACAATTACAGGTATACCTGGGTTTACACTCTGCTTAGGTAGTCTGCTCCCACATTATCGCTCCCTTTAATATGTTCCACTGTGAACTGGTATTCCTGTAAAAGCAGACTCCAGCGGAGGACTCTACTGTTCAGCTGTTTTGCTTGCTGAATGTAACGGAGCGGCTGGTGGTCGGTTTGTACGATAAACGGCCGACCGTACAAGTACGCGTTAAACTTTTGGACTCCCCAAACAGGGCAAGACATTCTCTTTCAATAGTGCTATAAGAGACCTCTCGGGGCACAAGTTTCCTGCTGGCGTATGCTATAGGGTGAAGTCGTGCCGTCGTAGCGTGCATAAGGACGGCGCCGAGGCTGGTTTGAGAGCGTCAGTGCGGAGCACGAATGTCTTAGTGAAGTCTGTGAGTCTAAGTATAGGAGTGCTAGAGAGGCGCCGTTTGAGCTCTTGGAAGGCTTCTTCTTGGGCGGTACTCCACTTGATGATGTTGTTTTCCCCTTTTTTGGTGAGTTCGGTGTAGCGGTGCGCTAATCTCGGCATAGTTCGGAATAAATTCGCGATAATAGCCTGTTAGTGCGCGGAATGCCCGAACTTGCCGTTTTGTTTTCGGAGCCGGCGCTGTCTAGATCTTTCCAGGTTCTTTTCAGCGGGGCTAGTTTCTCCTTGCCCAATTCGATGCCCGAGGAAGTCGATCTCTGTTGCCCGAACTCACACTTGCTTGGTCGTACGGTCAGTCCAGCCGCTTCATTCGGCTGAAAAAGCTCTCGGAGGGATGCAACGTGCTCTTCCCACGTGCTGCTGGCAATTAAGCCGTCGTCGTAGTAATGATTAACCCGGGGACACCGTTGACGAATCTCCGCATCAGCTTGGCGAAGACGGCGGGAGCGTTTTGATTCCGAACGGCATGTAACGGAACTGGTAAAGTCCCGACGTTGTGGAAAAGGCAGTCTTGGGTTTGGACTCCTCCGAAAGAGGAATTTGCCAGTACCCCTTTACAAAGTCCAATTTGGAAAAGTACTTTTTGCCGCCTGCGGCCGCAACTACGGCATCGGCTCGGGGCATTGGTTCTGAATCGGCGACTAGTATGTTATTGAGTTTTCGGTAGTCTACGACGAACCGATTGGTGTGGTCGGGCTTTTCACCAGCAACACCGGGGAGTTATCGGGGACACTGATTCTTCTATGATGTCCAGGGCCTTCATGTCCTGCACTTCCTTCTCTCCATGTTCCTCCACCGTAGCAAACGGCAGTGGGTATTGTTTTACGTGAACCGGGGTGTCGGTGGTGAGCTCCAGGTGGCATTCTACCAAATTAGTTTTTCTTGGAACGTTCGAGAAAATCTTAGCATGCTGCTTCAGTTCTGCCTCAATTTGGGCCTTTTGCGTTGTTGCAAGGTGCGGCGAAAGTTTGACGTCACCGATGCCTTCCGTCTTGGCAAATTCCGGAACGGCATGCTGCTTTCTTCACTAGTTTCAGGCACCGCCGCATATCGCGTTACACATTGTCTTTTCGGGGTTGGGTTTCCTTTCTTCGTACTTCTTCAGCAGGTTGGCGTGAAAGATTTGGGCCCACTGGGTTGTCTCGATGACGTAGTCAGCTTCCCCTTTTTTTTCTTTCACCTCGAATGGTCCTTTCCAGTGGAGAAGGAGCTTGTTGTTATCTGTCGGGAGCAGGATTAAGACTTTGTCTCCGGTCTGGAATCGTCGATTCCTCGTCTTTCGGTTGTACAACTTCGCATAAACGGGCCCCTGCCTTCTCGAGTTCTTCGTGCGCTACGCGACAGGTTTCATTCAGCCTGTTACGAAGGTCGAGAACATGTTGATACGTAGTTTTGGTCTCCTCATCCAGACTTTCATTACTCCATATGTCCTTAAGATGGACAAGGGACCTCGGATGTGGCGGCGGTACAGTAGCTCGAAGGGAGAGAATCCGAGGCTTGCTTGCGGCACTTCTCTGTACGCGAAGAGTAGTGAAGCTAGGTAACGATCCCAGTCCCGGGGTTTCTCCACACACATTCGCTTCAACATGAGTTTTAAGGTTCCATTGAACTTTTCAACCATCCCGTTGGCCATCGGGTGGTATGGGCTAGTGTGGAGTTGGCGTACTGAGAGCAGCCGCGCCACTTCCTTCACGAGTTCGAATCTGAAGTTGGTCCCCCTGTCACTCAACACCTGTTTGGGGACTCCCACGCGAGAAAACATCTCAACTAGCGCTTCGGCGACGCGTTCCGTCTCGATGCTTGGCAGTGCAATGGCATCCGGGTACCGGGTTGCACAGTCCATCAGCGTGAGGATGAAATGGGTTTCCAGCCTTCGACGGTGGGTGGATCGGAACGACAATGTCAATCGCCACTCGGTGGAACGGTGTTTCTATAACCGGCGTCCTTCCCAGGGGTACTCGTGGCACTCTTTCCTTGGGGGATCGTTCGTTGGCAAATGTCACACGAAGCGACGAACCTCTTCACGTCTGCTGTGATACCCGGCCAGTAAAAGTCTTCCAGTATCCGGTCCTTCGTTTTTCCACACCCAAGTGGCCAGCCAATGCCATCGTGGGCCGTTTTCAGGACGGTTGGTCGGCGGCCTATGGGACGACTAGTTGCCGTATTTCCCGACCGCTCTTCTCGGTGAATCGCCGGGTAAAGGAGGTTGTCTTCCAGCTTGAACTCGATCTTATGCTTATTCTTCGAGTTTTTCGTCTCCTTGCCGATTTGTGCGAAGCAGGATTTCAAAGAGTGGTCCTTTTCTTGGGTCTTCGGCATAACTGCACTCTTCAAGTGGTTCGGACGTCGGCGCAGGAGTCTTTAACGGCTGAAAGCGTCGCGCCTTCGTTTGTGACGGTGCTCGTGTTACCACGGCCGCGACTTCCCCTTCGGCCGAGACATCGGGGTGTGGCTCGTCCATAGCTTGCTGTGTGATCGTGTCTGGGGGTATATCTTCCTGGGTCGGTGAAGTTATGGGGTCGTCGGGGGCTCTCACTCCGTTGATGTTGCCGAGAATGAGGTTGTACAGCGGCGGTCTTCATGCAGAGGGCGTTAACCCTTCCGCTGTAGTATGGAGTCTGTACCTCAATCTGAGCCTCGGGCAAATTCCGAATGGTGCCGTCCGCTAAATACACGGGGCTAGTCTCCCCTGCGAGATCTTCATCTCGTACCAGGTCTTTTCGCACGATCACTAGGTGGCATCCTGTGGTCACGCAAAAACCGAAACATCTTGATCGGCCAACTTTCCCTGAGCAACGGGCATAGGCTCCCCTCGGAACTGCGATCCCGTCATAATGACCGCGTTCACGACCGGGATCTTCTTGCCATTCTTGAGTTCTACAAAGCCTTCGCTGATATCGTCGGGCTTTGGCTGCTTAGGTGGTGCGTAGACGCACGAAACTTGAGGCACTTTGTTGTTGCTCCTGCAAACGTCTTCCCTTGTTCGTGACGCCCGCACTTGAAGCATTTTGGAGCGTTGCTTCCCGCGAAATTGCTCCGGCAGTTATTTGCGTGGTGTCCCAACTTGTTACACAGGTAACACTTGGGCGGGGGCTTCTGACCGGCCGTTTCTTCTCCGGCTCAACGCGTCCAGAGTCTTCTCGTTTGTCCCTTTTTGCCTTCCTAGATTGGTGCTTCTCTGCGCCTCAAGGTACTGGTCGGCCAGTTCCAGCATTTCGGCAAGAGACTTCGCTCTTCTTTCTTTCAGGTACAGAGAAAGACTTGGGGACACCCATTCAGAAATTGCTCTTTTATCAGCAGCTCCCGCAGTGATGCATACTCCTTTTCCTATTTCGGCTAGCTCTGTCCAGCGGTCGAAGTAGTGGCTCAGGCGAGCCGCAAATTGTGTGGCGGTTTCGCCATCTGCGGGCGTTTCACTTCTGAACTTCTCTCGGAAGCCATCTACTGTGAAGCGAAACCTTTTCAACAGCGCGGCCTTGACCTTGCTGTAATCAGCGGCGTCCTCTGGGGTCAATCTCCCAAACACGCTCAGTGCTTCGCCGCTTAAATGGCCGAGCAGGACCATTGGTCTTCCGGCCAGTTTTGGCTTCTGGCTATTCCTTCGAACCGACGAATGTAAGCGTCGAGATCATCCTTTTTTTCGTCAAATGCCACAAGGAGCTTGCTCGGGTTCAGGCGTACGCCGTTATTTTTTCTCTTATGCTCCGATCGGCTGACGTAGAGTCTCTCTCCAAACGCAGTGCCTCGATTCTGTTTTTAATTTCTCTACCTCATCATTGCGTGCTTTCTCTCTCGCTCCGCTTTCGCTCGCTCCCTTTCGGCCTCTGCCTGGCGGGCTTTCTCTTCTCGCTCCGCTTTCTCTCGCTCCAACTGAAGTTGTCTCTGAAATTCTTTCTCTCTTTCTCTTTCAGCCTCTCAGCCTCTTCTCGTGCTGCCTGTCTTTCTTCTCGTGCTGCCTGCCTTGCTTTCTCGTTTTCTTCTTTTCTTTCTGCGCGACCCATTTCGTTCGGCCCTGACAGGCCCAGCTGACAGCCCAACGCTACAATTTTCTCTAAATCCATGATTGCAATGTATCGCAATCTAGCCACAATACTCTAGCCTCTAGCTAGGTATATCTACACAGAGAAAGTTAACAAGAGCACCAACTTATAAAGTAGTAGCAACCTATGCCAAAAAAGTTCCAGGCTCTTTCTCTCCCTACCGCTCACATCAGACGTCCTGTCGCGGACGCCAGAAATTGTCACCCGTTTCCTTAATTAGGGTGCACTGTCAGAAGATATGGGGAGTCGACTCAAGAGAGCCAACAAACCCCACCGAATCCACAGGGCACAGGTGACAAGGGGGTGGCCGTCTGATGTGCGGCTTTCGCCGACCAGAGCGGCAAGAATGAGCAAGATCCCTGAACGAAAAACAGCACAAAGACTTATATTTAGACAGGCAAGTTACAAACACAAGCACGAGGTACCGGATCGATAATGACAGACAACTTAGATGGAATTCAAATACAAGAAACAGTCCAATTAGACAAAATGGTACAAACAGTAGCGTTAACAAATGAATATTACGAAGCGGAGTAGTTAAAAAAAAAGAAACAGTTCGATGCATATGAGAGACAGAGTCCCAGCATATTCACCCGACCGGGCCGGACGATGCACCGCTGTCGGCGGCGATTCGGCTACCTGGGAAGCGTGGCTTCGCTGTAGGCCAGGCCGTCCGAGACGATCACGGTGATTCGAGGCCCGGGAGTACGTTGGAGTCCTCCAGGGCGCGGGTCGCCGATGGTGTGATGTACAAACTGGCAGGTGCCGTTGTCAATCACGACGTCCAAACGTAGCTGGTTTGCTTAGGCGCGGCTTCTCTTTTTATAACCGTGCCGGCGCGGAGAGAGAGAGCACAACACACAACGCCCGCCGCCGTCAGCGAATAACTTCCCTTTCCCTTCTAGAATCGTCATCGCGCTTTAGACTGGCAAGGCCACGCGCACCTCCTCGAAAGTACTGGAAGCTTCGACGAAACGGTGCGGCGGAGGTTTTATTTTGTTGTTTTCTTGCCGGCGAGCCGGCGGGTCATCGTGTTACGCTCTTCGTTCGCGAAAGTTCCAGCCTTGTCTCGGGGCGAATAGAACCGAACTGAATGAATCGGACGACTGAAGAAGAGTTAGGCGCTGTACATAAAATGAAAAATTTATACGATACTTTTAGACGTCGTACGCTCGAGTTTGTGACACTATTATAACGTATGTGGGCTATTTTGTTGAAGACGCATGCTCCTGAAGATGTTAAGAATTTCTCTATCAGGCGACCTCGGGCATCTGTGCGAGGGAGCCCCAAAGAGAGTTCTGCGCATAAGGTCGCCTGTTATGATGTATAGTTCAGCTCAGCTGGTCGACCAGCGACCGAAGTCAGAGCTGGAAAGTTCAAAATCATGACGAATGTAAATAAAGCATACCGTTATCAACCTATTAAATTATTTTCGTATTGCTACAGCCTCAAGGACGGTGTTGTGGGCGATAGGGTGGCATGCTAGGGATTTCCGGGCTATTATGGCTACACCGCCCGAAGAGTGTGTGCAGCCAACCCTATATCCCTTCTGAACACGATATAGCTATTTAACAAATTTGATTGATTAGAATTTAAATTTGTTTCTTGGACACACATTAAACTTGGCTGACTATCTTGCAGAATCTTATACACTTCAAAGATTATTCAGAAGGCCTCTGCCGTTCCTATTGAACTATGTTTTCTCTTCCCATTATGATGTGTTAGAGCTACTGGAGTGTGACCATTTACGTAAGGTCTTTCGGGGGCTTGCACTCCTGGAGGTTTTTTTTTACCTTCTCTGGAGGTTTAGATGGAGGGACCCGCTCCTTGCGCTGCGAAAGAGACAGGAAAGGTCCCACATCCATCTCATCATCAAATTTGGAAGGGGTACCCGGCGTACCGGACCCCCCGAACTTGGCACCTTTGCGGTGCCCTTCGTTTTGGCCGCGACCGCCGAGGGCGTCAGGAGCGCCCACGGGGCACAGGCGGTGCGGCGGAGGGGGAACTGCTGCCGTTTCCTCCATCTCTATCACCTCCGGGCCCTCGCATGTGCTTCGGGCCGTGGAGAGGAGGAAACAGTGCATGCAGCAGCATCCTCAGCGGACACGGATGCCACCACAACCGATGCTGGCTCAGCGAGCGGCGGAAGTGGGGGTTGAGCCGCGGAGGCAACCCAGGGGGCGGCAGGGGCGGGACCAAGTCCGACTCGCGGTACTGGGTCCCCGCCGAAACCAGACGCCGCTCCGCCCTCGGCGAGCTGCGTCGGCGTACCTCCCCAGGGAAAGAGGCGAACCTCTTTCGCGCCTCTGGGAAGGTGATGTCTGTAGCTGACATGAATTATCTGCTTCAACTGCTTAAACTTTTCACATTTTGGCGAGTACGCTGCATGGGGTCCCTCGCAGTTGGCACAGGTGAAGGTTTCGGATTCACAATTATCTCAGGGATGGTCATGCTGACCGTACTTAGCGCAGGTAAGTCGGACACGGCAAGAGTTTTGTGCATGCCCGAACCGTTGGCACTTGAACAGCGCCGTGGGTTCGGGATGTACGGGCGGACAGAACAATGTATGTAACCGGCATTTATACGGAGTCTGGGAGGGTGGATCGGTCGAAGGT
>CM023452.1:9702333-9812543 GCA_013339765.2 Haemaphysalis longicornis | reverse complement strand
TGCATCTGGGTCAAAGCGCTTGAAGAACGAAACAATGTGCCTGATGCCATTAACAGTTTGTATCGCACACTGAGCCCTTTCATTAAGGTGCCGGCAGTTCTTATTGAAGCCCATTCCCCCAACCGCTTTTCTATGTGGAATGCACGCAATGCCTTCACTAGCCAAGCCAAGAGAGGGAATCGTTTTTGTTGTCAGCCTCCTTCCAAAACTCTGCTCCCAAATTTACCCGTTAATTCGTGTAGACGAATCCGATCAACATGTTCAAGCTGGACGAGCGTGTATTCATCCATCAAAATTAAGACATCGCAGGGTTAGATCACTTGCAGCAGCCTGGTAGCTAGCACCCCAAAATAAGCTCTAGAGACTTTTCTTTTCTCAGCTGTGGGCTTAAAGGAGCCATGAAGACAGAATGCAAGTTTGTTTTATTCGAAAAATTTCGCGTTTCATAGTGCCCCCAGCGCTTGTCCGGCAGCAAATGATGCCGTATTCACTCAGAAATTGATCAATTTAGGTTAAAATTTTGATTCTCCCGCCAAATTGTGGGTTTTTGCAATGTCAGAATTGCGTGAATTCAAGCAAACTTCCACTGCGTCATTGGGTTTGCGGCCTTGCTGTCCGTCAGCCGTCCCAGATGGCGCCGCTATAGTCATCCACGAACCGTTGTCCGCCGTTGCTTTTTTTTTGAACGTATTTGCACCTGGCTTGTTTTTGTTGCTGTAAAAAGTGATCGTCTCGTGAAACCTGGGTATCCTCGAAAAACAGGGTCACGTAAGACAACGCCGCTTACGCCAATCGGCCAGTGTCCTGAAAAACAACTTCAAAGCGGCGGAGTGCTGTGCAGCTAAAACAAGCATAGTGCCCCCCAGTACCAACAGCAGTGCGCCCCCGGTACTTCTATGCTTACGTGCGTTTTCGTAACTTTCATTGTTTACCGCACCATTCTTACTGCTGGAAAATGAATATGCATTACAGTTAAGCACAAATAGTTCGTTCGGCAAGCTTATAAGGTGTGCCTAATTTGCGTTTGCTTTCCGTCCTCAGCCAATCGCACAGCTGAGCTCATATTACATCATAGGTTCAGTTGCGGGAAATGAGCTAGTGGATCGCATGGCCATTCTTTTTTTCCCAGTTATGTAGCTTATTTGAGCGAAGTGTGCGTTAACAGTGGTGTCAGTATGATTCTATCGAGGGAGTCTTTCGAATGAACCGAAGTTGTGTTTTGTCCTCACGACTCCTTTAAGAAGCGCAGGCTCTGCAAAATGACGTCGTTGAACGGCAGTCGCGCAGAAGGCACTCAGCGCATTTTATGTAAAAACTTCCTTCCACTTCATTTTATGTAAAAGATTCCTTCCACTTCAACGCCCTGGCGTAAAGGACTCCTCCCACCAGAGCCAACACATCGCGGAAGCCCGGCGAAACGAAGCTTCGGCACAAGATTGGCGCAGATTGCTTGAATGAAGAAGGATGTAGCAGGATTTTCCTTTCGGCGCAGATATCACATAACTGGTTCGTTGCCCTTGAGCTCCCTGCGTCTGGGCACCCACTGCGGCCGCAGCCAGGCGCCCCGAGAAAGCACTCCCCGCACCAGGAGTGAGCACAAGTCGCCCTCCCGGATGCGCAGCAGGGCCACCCGGGAGTTGCACAGCAGGGCACAGCACTGGGGTCAGGCCCAGGCTGACACCCACCAGCTCGGCTGTGGCTGAGGACACGGTGCACTACAGCAGCGCCTGCGGGTGACCTCCCCTAGGACGGCGCCTGCTGAGGCCCAGCCCTGTCGCTGTCGCACAGAGCGCCCAATAGGCCAGGGTGGGGCCCCTTCAGGTCATCTCGGACGATGGCCCGGGCCAGCCGAGCTGCCCACAGTGGGCGTCCGCTGTTTGCTGCGCTTGCCCAGGATTTCCAGTTGCACCTCGGCCACCAGAGCAGGGGACCAACCAGGGCCCTCCCATCCACAGAGGCCACCACCTGGGCCATTTTATGATTACTGGACCAATAGGTACAAATAGCAGTTCAGAAGGAGAAAACACGCATGTGCCTTAGGAAATATGATATAACGGTGTGGTAAACATTGCTGAGCCACAAGTGACAAAGCTCCGAGGTTTGCAAGCCTTTCGAATTGCCCTGCAGCTGGCTAAACAGCAACCACTTGATCTCCCAGGTACGAAGCTGAAATTGAAGCCTTTGTCATCTCCTGCCCTAACACCTTTTGACGCCGCTTTAAGCCACTCTCGAGCACATATAACAACCTGGGACAAACCAATGAACGTAGTTATAAATATCCCTTAGGTGAAACCTGAAGACAAGAAAACTAGACACAAGGGCAGCTATGCAAAGCGGTAACACGAAGGGCAGCAAGCACAAATTGCACAGCTGCTCTCTCATTTAGTGCACACAAATCGCATACCACATCCTGCCAAACCCCGATGCACCCAGCATAAGCGGTTTAAATTTCACTGTGAACACATCATGGGTCTGCAAGGAAAATTCCAATTGCAACATTAGCTCTACACAAAAAGTGGTTACCTTCTGTAAATGAGAAACGTCCTAATCGACCCTGTGCAAGCGCAGCTTGGCCTACTCACACATGAACACGTTGATCAGCGACACCTCCTTGGCAGCTTTGCTCACATCCAGGGTTTGAAAAGGCGCCCTGAAGGCACCGACCAGAAGCCGGCAAAAATACGAGATAATAAAGTGTACACAACTGAGCAGTTTGACACTTAAGGTAAGCAAAACTTATTATCTTGAGGTAAACAAGGATGCAGAGGGGTTTTACTACTCTAACATGAAAATATCCTACTTCACAAGGGCAAAAAAAGTCAAAAGCTCATCCACCAGCCTTTGCCGGGGAATGAGCTTATCTTATTCAAAAATCTCAAACCTGCTACAGTGAAAGGCTTGGAATGAATAAAACTCTAGGGCAGTGCCTTGAACATGCACACAATATTTTGGGAAGGTCTGGTACTATTCATAGCTCAAATGTGTGTTAGCAGAAGAAAACTAAAGTATGTCAGAAACTAGCAATTCCATTGCAAACTTTCTTCATAAACACACGTTTGGCAGCTAGCTAATATGCCATTCTCCTTTTGTCATACTGTTTTATGTGACAAGAGACAACTAAAATGGAACAAGCAGTAAGGCAAATGTGCAGTCTATTAGCTTCATTTTTTTAGCTCATACAGAAATACACTCAATATGCCCATCATGTATATCTCAAGACAAATGATCTCATCAACAATAAATGCAGCATGGAGATATGGTAATGATCAGTGGCAATGCGAATTGTCTTAAATTGGCCCTCTCCAGCTTTATTTTTTGGGCCCCGATTACAAAATCCCACGACATGCATTTCATACGTGTTTTTGGGAACAGATGGTGTATTAACCCCTACAATTTGTGTTCGGAACGACAATTCTTCCATTATTTCTATTGTTTTCTTTGGAGTTATGTGACTAGGATTACTGTATTGTTGAGTTTCAGTTTGCGGACGCACCATAATGCGCAACAACTGTCTAGTATTTGTAATGTCCATACGCTAAACTGTGCTCTTAAACGCACTGGCCTATGTAGGATTTTATCACGTCAAAGGGACCTTACAAACGATTTCTGATTCAGTCTCTGTACTCACGCGCGTGTTATCTGCTGGCTATTTTCCGGAATCTGTGAAAAACATTGCGCACATGCGGATTTACTACAAACTTCTTGCTTTTTTTGTTAGTGTCATCTTGGCAGCAGTCACAACAGACAATGAGTGGAGCCTGGAAGACACTACTACTCTGTCTGGTCACCGTGTTCTGACTCAGACGTTTTCTTTTACTTTTATTTCTTCTCGGTCAGTGCGTCATATATAATCTGAGAATGTGCGAAAAACAATAAAAACGGGGTTTACAGCATGAAAGCGCCAATTATAAAAAAAAGTACAGTTCTCCCCCCCCCCCCCCCTTTTGCCTCAATAGCGTATTTACGTTGCACTCCATCGTTGTGCTGCGACATCACCGAAATTTGCCTCAAGTTTTGTGCATCACTAGTCTATAAAGGCTGAGCGCGAGCTCGGCTGATAGCCTGTGCATTCGTTGTACTCCTTACACCGTTTCAACAGTTTTCTTTAACGAAAAAGGTAATGTCAAAAGTTTGCAAGCCCAAGCGTGTACTTCTTCACAAATTGTAGCGCTGGGCACCGGCGTGTGCTGTGGACAGAATTCGCCAACTACGGTCTGTGCAGTGATAGCTCATTAATGTCACGCTAGTAGCTACTCACCTTTGTTCGTGCCGAGTCGTTTCCGGACGCTTCGGGAACTGTGGCAATTTTCATGCATACAAAGGCTTGAGCAAGGAATTTTGGAGGTGCATTTGAAACACCACTTACCTATATACTCTCTCAAAAGCATTCTTTGCGCAAACAACCTCACAAACGCAAGAGGAACTCATTGGTACGACCAACGCGACCAACGGTTGTGTTTGAATCATTTGAATACGGTTTGAATTGAAGCGACAGAGGAACCCCTGGTGGTGCTGAAAACTTCTACCACAAACGCATAAACCCCTGGTCAGCACTACAGGGGACACACTCGAAGACCAGGCTGACACACTCGCACAACACTTCCAACACGTTTCCAGTTCAGCACACTACACAAACACTTTCATGAAACACAAACAAACGGCCGAAAAGAAGCCTATACTAGATAACAATAGGTCAACATCTTCTTATAACTCAGAGTTTTCACTGCATGAGCTGATGGCTGCTTTGAGCACGTGTAAACCCTCAGCTCCAGGCCCAGACAACATCACATACACAATGATACAACACCTGCACGCAGACACTCTTCTAACACTGTTACACCTATATAACAATATTTGGCTTTCGGGGCACATTCCAAACTCTTGGAGGGAGGCTATAGTTGTAGCTTTCCTGAAGGAGGGAAAGGCCCCGTCGTCCCCCTCAAGTTACCGTCCTATTGCCCTGACGAGCTGCCTGTGCAAGCTCTTCGAGAAGATGATAAATCGCAGGCTCGTGTACTTCCTTGAGTACAACGGTCTTCTCGAGAGCTGCCAGGCAGGCTTTAGGGCAGGGCGATCCACGAATGATCAACTTGTAGCACTTGAATCGTATATTAAGGATGCCTTCGTGCATAAACAGTATTGCGTAACTGTGTTTTTCGTCCTCGAGAAGGCCTACGACACCGCTTGGAGCTACGGGATCCTCAGTGACCTGAAGTCATTCGGTGTCTCGAGTAACATGTTAAACAGTCTTGTCAGTTACCTGTCAGAAAGAATGTTTCGAGTGAGAGTCGGTGGTGCATTCTCAAGGGTTCACGTAAAGAAAATGGCGTGCCACAAGGTGGTGTGTTAAGCGGCACTCTCTTCATAGTAAAAATGAACTCTCTTGGTAAGGCACTGCCACCCACAATCTCTTATTACATGTATGTAGATGACGTCCAGATATCCTATAAATCATGTAATATATCAATCTGCGAACGTCAAGTCCAGCTTGGTTTCAAGAAACTTGCCGGCTGGGCAGACAAGAATGGGTTTAAATTGAATCCTGCAAAAAGCTCCTGCGTTGTGTTCTCCAGAAAGCGCGGGGTCCATCCGGACCCAGACATTACTCTTAATGGCGTGTCGCTTCCTGTGAATAAGGAGCAAAAGTTCTTAGGTGTGGTGTTTGATCACAAACTCACATTCATTCCCCACATCAAGGAACTTAAAAATAAATGTCTCAAAACAATGAATATACTTAAGGTTCTTTCCCACCAATCCTATGGTTCAACTCTTGCTTCGCTTGTATACTGCTTTGGTTGGGTCTCGTTTGGACTATGGCAGTGTGGTGTATGGGTCGGCGACTAAGACAGCCTTGCGAATTCTTGACCCAGTTCTACACCTGGGCCTTCGTCTTTCGTCGGGTGCTTTCCGCACTAGCCCTGCTGAGAGTCTTTATGTTGAGTGTAATAAGTGGACCCTTTGAGAACCAAGGAACATACATGGACTTGCTTTATGCTTTTAAAATTTCATCGCTGAATAATCATCCTTTTTATCCTGTCTTTAACGACACATCCACATCTCTGCTCTTGTAAATCGCCCATCCGTTCCTCTGCCCTTTTCACTTAGAGTGAAAGAGCGAGCCTCGGATCTCAGTGCTTCGTTTTTAGATGTGTACAGGTCATCCTTTTCAAACAGTTTACCGCCTTGGCAAGTTCGTCCTGTGTCGTGCGACCTTTCTTTTATGAAACTTGACAAAAATCGGGTACCGCGAGCTGCAATACTGCAGCACTTTCTGTCTCTGCAGTTTAAATACCCACTTGCAGAATTTTACAGTGACGCGTCTAAAACCTCCACCATGGTCTCCTGCGCTGCTCATGGTCCGGATTTCAGTGCAGCCAGAACCATAAACGTCCACACAACCATTTTTTCAGCAGAAGCGTATGGAATTTTACTGATTGTACGACACATACTTGAAAATCTAATTCCGAAGTCTATCATTTACACAGATTCCTTGAGTGTTGTTCGCGCACTGTCATCGCATACACCCCCCAAAAACCACATAGTTAATCTTGTATTTAACACTATCATGTCTGTGTATGCGCAGAAGCATCAGCTGCTCCTCTGCTGGGTCCCAGGACACGCTGGGATCACTGGAAATGAGTTGGCAGACAAGAGGGCAGCTACTGCTGCACTCAGGAACACTGTAGACATAACAACCGTACCATATACAGACCTCAAGCCACACATAAACAACACTTGCGTAGAACATGGCAAACACACTGGGGGAAAACAGACAGACAACAAGTTACACGCTATAAAACCACGCTTGGGGACCGTACATCACTGACACACGCAACAGACACACGGAAGTCGCCTTGGGTAGGCTGCGGATAGGGCACACCCATGCGACGCACTCGTATCTGCTGACGGGATCTTCTAGACCCCAGTGCAGCAGGTGCGGAGAGGCCCTATCCGTAGTGCACATACTAATCACCGCGAGGCATTCACACAACACGACACAAACACTTCAGAGAACTCTACAGACAACATATTCCCCTACATCCATCTTTTTCCTAGGTGATGATGCCATTGTTTCCGTGAAACGTGTGTTTGAGTATTTGTCCGACGTCAATTTTTTAAACCTCATTTCCTATCACGCAAAATGAAATCTGGCCCTATACACCAGCCATGCTCATTGTCGTGTTGTGATTTTACTTTTGTTTTCGCTGATTTTACTTAGTTTTTAAAGGGTTTTCACCCCTATCATCGACTATTGTTTTGGCGCTCTTTGCCCCAGTTGGCTTTGCGCCAAAAACATCCAACGATCATCATCATCATCAGGGGAAGTGTTCCTTGGGAAGGATGGAGGCCAATGCGGGTAACCAGAGTAGGGTCGTTAAGAAGTTGAAGCCCACAATCGTCAACCATGTTTTCCAACCGAGTTCCCCGGCTATCCGTACAAGGGTAACCCCAAGTGGTGCTGCGGGCGTTGCCACCTATGAGCAGAGGAGCTCGAGGAAACTGAGACACCATGTTTTGCAGCCAATTATACCGAATATTCTTTTGAGAACCACTAACAGGACAATAGTAAACCGAAGCCACAATGAGATCTTTACCGTCCGGGAGGCGAATGTGCACAACGACGACCTCGTGATCCTTAGAACACTGCCCAGGAACAATGACACGGCGTCATCCAAGATCTGAACGAACCAGTAAAACTGCTTGTTCAACTCCAGTGGCTGAGAGGGTAGGCGCTTTTTGCTAACGTGAGTAGCATATGGATGTTTCTGTGAAGGTAGTGTATCCTCGAAGAGATGGGGGAGCGCAGGTTTCTTGAAGGAAAATAACAAACTGTACCTAAACGTTGGGCGACACGAGCGGCGAGAATGGGTCCTGCTTGAACGTAGTTGCGGCAGTTCCACTGTAGATCTTTTAGTGAGGGCTTCATTCTGCGGCCGTATCGCGTACTGTTTCCTTTCTTGGTGGTTGCTAAATATCTGCCGGGTATACCTGCGGAGGAGGACAAGCAATGTACTCGATCATGGCTGCAGTTTGCTAGGCGTATTGGTCAGTAAGCATTCATCCATTCGTTCCATCAGTTTCATCCGGCGCAGACGGGTTTCGTCCAAATCTGAGTACCCATGACTGTCTTTGGCTGCTACGCCGATTCTTTAATCGCACCTCCCGGGCGGGTAACCCTGACTACAGGCTGCTATTCTCGAGGAGCTAGCTCATAGGGCACAAAACTGGGTACGAAATTTTTCCTTGAGGACCGTCCTATTCGTCTTTGCAGCACGTATCCAGGATGGAGCCCCAGGACCTACTACTTGGATAGGGGCGTGCCCCAGGGCTCTATCCTCGGGCCCATGCTTTTCAACCTAGCCATGGCCCGCGTTGCTCGTATACGCTCGAACGGGACTCTGCCGCTGGGTTTGCTATATACGCCGATGATCTCACGGTTTGGGTGGAAGCCCCTGACTTTTCCTGCCTAGATCACATGTTGGACGAACTTGAAGGTGCCGCTAACAGCCTAAATGATATCCTCCCGACGTTGGGCCTTGAGCGAATTGCCCCTGAAAAGACTGAATTTCTTTTTGTTCATGGTCGCCATCAGCTCCCACCTGATATGCGCAAGGTCATCTACCTCGGCGACACGCCGGTCTCCTCTGAAAGCGGGCATTTAGGATTTTAGGTGTCCCGTTGGCCAGCAGCAATAGCGCTACGTGTTGGATCAGCCAGCGTAAGAGCAACTGGAAACCCATGCTTGTCTCATTTGGGGTATGTCGAACAAGTGCGGCGGAGCATCCAGTCAGCCTGCCTTACCCTTACTCGAGCAGTGGCGATGAGTCGACTTATGTATGGCGCTCCTGTCTATAAGCTCAACAAAGTACATATGAAACACCTTCACGTTCTTTATCGAGCTGTTCTTCGCACCATTACCGGACTTCCGCGCCATACCCGCAGGGGAAACCCTGAATCAATCAGTTCAGGTACGCCCACTAGAACTGCTCCTCGAGGAAACTCGACAACTCCACGAAGATCGCCGTTCCTTGACCTGGAAGGGGGTGGCTCTTACAGCCTGGAACTCGCAAATGGCGCTCCCCCAAAACCCTACCGCAGCCTCTCCCTCCTCCATGGGAACGCCCCTTGGGGGTTGACAATCGGCAACACATAGGCGTCCCAAGATCCCGACCCAGAGTTCGCCATCATGCTGTTTTTCGCACTCTGGTGGCTAAACTCCCTGATGAAGAAGACATTTACACAGACGCGAGCGTGTCTGCTAGCCATGTCCCAGGTTTACCTAGTTTAGACGGCGCTCGCACTCGACAAGCATCCACTGCTTTTAAATGGACGCTGAGCTATGCCATCCTTGCAGCTCTCGACCACTTGACCTACGAGACGTCTGCCTCATTACCACCCCGCATTCGGTTCCTGACTGACTCCCAAAAAGGCGCTACGTGAGCTACGGAAACCGTTCGCCGGTCACCCTCTGGTTCATCAGATTAAACATATGATTAGTCTGCTTGCTTGCAATGGCCGGGACACATGGCTCAGGGTTCCGGCAACCAGGCTGCCCATGATGCAGCGCAGGAGAATCTTCAAGTAACTCCTCCACTGGTTGACAGCCCTGCTTTTCCCCCCCTCTCCCCCAGGCAACAGCTGGATCACGCTCGCCAGGCTAGGCACAAGCGCCTTGCCGCTGCCGCTCCTATAGGTTTTCTGCATAACGCCCCCTCACTAACTCGTCCTGCCGAAGTTTTTATCAATAAATTTCGCGCGAACGCTGCATTGACTCCCCACATCACACGCAAATGGCATCACCCGACGGGCGGTCCTCCGCCCTACTTCCCATATTGCAGCACAGCTACAATAGCAAACCTGGCCCACCTTCTTTGGCACTGTTCTGCGTACCAATCCTTCCGCCCCATCCTGTTGAATGCCCTACCCAATCCAAGCGAGATACCCCCACGACACTCAGCGACCCCGATTTCCTTTCTTTCCCTTGGGCGCTTCTCTCTCTCTCGGGAGAGTGGCCTCGCAAAAGTAGTTTAGCCGGGGTCTACCACCCCTATCTGTGCATTCAGGAAGTGACTATTCCTCTCCAGGATCTTCAAGTGAACATCACCTCGTGACAACCTCTCCCTTCCTCTTTCCCCCCCTCTCCCCTTCCGGCCCTCCTTGTGTTAATAAGACTTTCACTCACTCCCCTAGTACTAAAGGTTGCTTTCCCGCAAGAACACCCTGTGTGCAGGGGTGCACCCTTTACAGGCCGCTTGCTTCGTTGTTCTGGTGTCACTTCCGTGACGGATATGACGTCAGCGAAATCTTGGTGTCGACGGGTTGGTCAATGTTTTTTAACACTTTCGAATTAAAAAAAAACATTGACCGCACACGAGTACCCATGGAGACATGTGCACGACTTTTATTCTGGCGGATATGCGAGTCCACTTTTCTTACACGTGTAACAGCAAACGCGCTAATTAACATCACGTTATACGCAGTTGCGGGTAATTGGAATGGTGGCTCCGTCCCTCAGTAAAGTGAATTCGTCCATTGGGTAGGCGTGGCTCCGCTCGTAAAGAAGGCGTTGCTTTCACGAGAGCCACAACAGCAGAAGTATGTGCAAAACATGTAACGTCATTCAAGAACTAGGAGCTGAAGGCGGTGCAGTTCAGCTTGGGCGCACACATATTCGGCTGATTTTATTGCGCTGACGCCGCTTGCTGCCCTGGTGGTCAATATTAATATTTTACGGAACTAGCTTTTTATTAGATAATCATGTATGCCCATGGGCGTTCGGAAAGGGGGGCAAGGGGGGGGGACAACTGCCCCCCCCCCCTGGAGATTCGGATATTTAAAATAACTTTGCCCTGAAGAACAGAAGAGAGGAGAGAACGACACCGACGTTCTCTCCTTTGTCCCGTTCTTTAGAGGAAAGTTTTTGAAATTATGCACGTGAACCAACTTGCCCAACAATCCACGCTACTCAAATGATTAGCACACTCAGGTACTGCGTATCCGTATGGAGCGCCCTTCAGGACTGCGTCAACATTGCACTTTAGACACTGACTAACATTGCTGGTCATGTGACGACAGTGAAACACTGCCTGTGCTGGCTATTGAAGATAGCGAACAATTCTGAAAGGTCTGACTTTTTTTCCCAAACTCTAGATTTATGCAGTCTTACCGCAAGAACTTCAGTTTTCGGACAGATTTGCAGCATCTAGCAAGAAATCTTCACCGCCACACTTAGTAGGGAGAGTTTAACATTCTCCCGTGCCGTCCCATCACCTTGTACACCCTTTCCTTCGAAATTGCGAAATGTCGGCACCACTTAAGCACTGAAACAAACCGAGAAATCAGCCTCTCAAAACGCGTGTACGCCTATACTGCATCGAAAGTCAGGGAGGCCAGTAGTATCTTTATTGTGTGAACCATTTCAACAGAATTCATCACGCATGTCATCTCGCAATTTGCCCAGAAAAAACCCGAGGCGTCTGCAGTTGCTATTCAAGGAAGATTGACGGAGTGGAGTGAACGTATTGTGCTGTGAACGTATTGTGCATGTGTATTGTGCATGTATTGAACGTATTGTGATGTATTGAACGTATTGTGCATGTGAACGTATTGTGATGTGTGCTGGTGATCAGTTGCCGGGAGTCGAGAACCCTCACGCAGCGAGAGTGGCCACTCTTTTTCACGAAGTGACAGTACCTTTTCGTATTTTCTTTATTAACTTTATTTTTTGTTCGGTAATAAAATCCAATGTTATTCTGCAAGTCTGGTTCTAATTCGCTGTTTGTAATTTTTGTAACCACAAATAGCACTTTTTGGTGCTATCCAACCAAACCCCCCCCCACTCCCTCCCCATCGGCTAATGGATGCCCCCCCCCTTGCAAAAAGTTATGCGGACGCCCTTGCGTATGCCAACTTGAACTAGTGGGCATTGTCGCCATTTTTTGATGCCTGATGAACTCATGTTAAACTTTGCAGAACTCTTTTTTTTCTTTTTTTTCTACTAGAATAAACTGCCTTGAACATTTTAGTTTGTCTGTTTAATTAACGCAGGGTAGAAAATGGGGCTAGTACAGTATTCTGGAAGGTTCTCGACTGAGAAAATATATATATTTGACATTGACGGCACGATGCATAATTCGAAGCTCGCGCGCCGCCCAAAAACCGAAACCGAACAATTTTCCGCCAGGCGCCGTAGTGGTCGACCGCATTGTTCCAACATCGGGGTCCCTATTCGCATGCCCCGTGAACAATTTTATTTTAGTTCGCACGCGCGGGCGGAACAATTTTTAACTGCTTGCCGTGGGAACTTTTTTTTTTTTTTTTCGCGCCGCCCGGTGGGACAATTTTTATTTTTAGTTCGCACGCCGCGTGCCAACAATTTTTATTTCTAGTTCGCACGCAACTGAACGGGAGAGGAGGAATACACGTCCAGCGGTCCAGCCAGTTCACTGCTCATGCTGCTCAGCTGGCTCAGCCGGCTCAGCCAGCCGTCTGTGGAAATGTGGGAGGCCTCGTGTTTGTGCTGCTACAGGAACTACAGGGAGGAAAAGAACAATTATTTGTAGTTGGCCCTCAGCGTGTAAGTATTAGTTAATTGTATCGGCGCCTTTGTGACTGTATTGCAACGCTAATTGTGATACATTCAAGCAGTGCTCAGAGATCTGTCTCAGTTTGGCGGGTGGATTTGTGATGACGGCGAACGGTACCGATGTTTGTTGTCCCGCGAAGGTTTGCGTCGTCTCAAGTGTGCGTTCGTGTTACGCAACGACCTAATCTAAAAACGTTGGTGTTACGTGCCCAGGGAGTGTCGTTTTCTCCGCGCATGTGCCAGCTTGACGCGGTGGGCAAATCAACTGCCTACGCAAGTTATGTCAACGCCTCCTAAAAATGCGTCATTGGCATTGGAGGCAAGTGAGACAGTAACAAAAAAAAAGGAAGTAAAAAAAAAACAACTTCAAATGACCACTTTCGAGCGTTTCGAGCATACTGATGTCTAGCCTTCATCATCCTCGTTGCACTTTCAAAAGTGCCTTTTCGGCCCCAAGAAGTAACCTAGTGGTCCTGTTGCTTGGCCTGTTTCTTAACTAATCTGAAGAGTGATCGCTTGTGGTTGTTGTTGTGATCTGAAATGTTAGTTTTTGTGTCGTGTTTTTATCAGGCGACATGCACCATCTAGCCCAACAGCATATATTACTGAAATGTGACATTAGTGCAAAATTCGTAAGATAATGGGAGTGGTTTTGCTTAAAACTTTTTTTTTCATGTGTGGTGATGGTCAGAGAAAGCCTTGTTGAACTCGTCAACAGCATTTTTAGAGTCCGTGAGAATACGAATGCGGGCAGGTAGTGGAGCAGAGACGTTGTAGGCAAGATGGTCCAGTGCGGCTTCAGTGGGAGACGGATAAAGTATATGTTTCGTAGTGGAACCATCAAATTCGGGTCGTGCTGGACAATGCCACGCGAGGCCCATTCGGTGGTGGTCCAGGCTGGCATCAGTAAAGATGTCAGTTTCATCTGGGAGCTTCGCCCCCAGGATGCGACAAAGGGCTTTTTGGCGTGGACACATCCTTGCTTTGGGAATGCCAGGTCGCTGATGTGGCGATGTCAGAAGTGGCCTTTCCCAGGGGGCAGGCGGTGCCGGACTCATTGGTGGTGGCAACATGGTTCGAGCATCCCACGCAGCGAGCGCCGCTCCCTGACCCGTAAGAGATCGACGTTGTTCGTGTTGGAGGGCAGCTTCAGAAAGCAGGGCTTCCACAGGAGGCAGAGGAGCCGCCTTTTCGAGGGCATCTATACGGGTATGTCGCGGCAATCCAGTTATTGTTCGGAGCGTGGCCCTGTGTAGTACTGCTAATTGCTTCTTGTGACTGTTTGAGAGGGTATATACAGGGGCGCCGTAGAGAAGGCGGCCTAGAGCCACTGCTCGTGCTAGGGTAATGCAAGGCGCTTGTTAGGTGCCTCCGTACTTATTTGAAATTCTAGAGATTATATGAAGCATTGGCTTCCAGGTACCTCGAAGTTGCTTTATCCAGCACTGTGCACTGTTGTGACTGGCCAATGGGATACCCAACAGTCTAATTTTGCCGCACATAGACCTAATTGGTGTGTCAGACAAATAGATGGTGTGGTGCATATCAGGAGGTATCTTATGCCATCCATGCACCACCAAGAACTCTGTTTTTTCAGGAGCCAGGTCTAGCCCTAACGTTGGAAGGTTCGACGTGAGGCTGTGAGCTGCGGCCTGCAACTCGGTGATCATGTCTTCAGTTGATGTGTAGTCTGCAGCTTCGGGCCATACAGTAAGATCATCAGCATAGATCGCGAAGCAGAATCCTTTTCTAGTTGCCGTGCTACACGGGCCATTGCCAAATTGAAAAGTGCAGGTCCAAGGATAGAGCCTTGAGGCACGCCCCTCTCCCGGTAGTAGGTCTTGGGGCTCCATCCCGGGTGCGTGGTGCTCAGACGTATGGGGCGGTTGTCACTGTCCACCCGATTCAAGCTATGGTCAACATACTCGCTCAGAATGGCACTAAAACTCGCCTGGCATGGATACCGGGACACATGATGCAGGGACATGGCAACCAGACCGCGCACTCTGCGGCTAGGGAGAGCCTCCTCGTAACCCCTCCGCTGGATGACCAATCCCCTGCTGCTGTCTCGCCCACCTCCTTTCGCCTGCAGCTGGACCACGCTCGCCACGCGCGCCGATGCCGCCTAGCATCAAGCACTCCGCTTGGCTACCTACACGGCGTCCCTTCCCTACCACGCCCAGCCGAAATTTTCATTAATAAGACTCTTGCGAACGCTGCTGTCACTCCTCACATAATATACAAATGGATTCACCCTGGGAAGTCACTACCCCCACGTTGTCCGCACTGTTCAGCGACTTCTATCGCGGACCTAAACCATTTAATCTGGCACTGCACTGCATTCTCAGACCATCGATATATTATCGAAAATGCACTCCCAAATGGTTCTTCACCAGCTAATCCCCCATACCATGACCCCCAATTCCTTGCCGCGCTAGGCACTTTTTCCCTTGAGAGCGGTCTGGCTCGAGTAGTGTGAGCCGGGGCCTACAACCCACTCGGTCCCTCAAACTGGACAATTAGATCCTAGCTGCCTACGGCCCTTGAAGATTCAAGAAGTGTTAATCCTCCCTCCCTGCTATTCCCATTTCCCCCCTCTGGCCAACCGGCGTCCCTTCCCAATAAAGGACTTTACTACTACTACATGTGTGGTGCAACCCTTTCATGTATGTTGCAGGGTGTTGCAACACATAAACTGTATACTGCAACACCCTGTATATTTCTCATTAGAGGGCAGTATTATAACTGTAGATCATTGCGTAAAAACACTTTTTTATACCCTAGACAAGCGCCCTTCCCCTCTCCTCTCAAAGCTGTACCTGCGGGCTGATCCGCAAATATGCGCATGAGCACAACACTGAATGCTGTTTGTACTGATTAGCGTCCTCTATTATCACTCCTTTTAATTTTTGCTGTATCTAAAGCTACTCAGACGTACCCGCAAAATTTCTTAGCGATACGGCGGACGTATCGGCAAAATTTTTAAATTTGTGTTGGCGCACTGGACTGCTCTTGACCTCTTCGATTATCAACCACTAATTGTTTGCCACCTTAGCGAGCTGATCCAGGAGCTTTAAGCCACTTGAGACACCGGCCTGGTCATAATTGTTCTAATGCCACGTGATCATCTTGTACAGTTCGATGCTTTCCATACAGTTCTGTCCAGACAGAACGCCAGCTGTCAGTAAAGTTCTGTCTAGGGGAAACGCAACTTATGGTGGGAGCAGTCTTTCTTGCTTTTACTCAACCGGCCAAGCCCTTTCGGCGCACTGACAAGCCATAATCACTGCTAATTATTCAGTACTAATAATTACAGTTGAACCTCATTATAACAAAGTAGTTTCATGGCAGTAAATTAGTTTATTGTACCCGATAGGCGTTGTAATGGTAGAGGTAAAACTTGGCTCTAATGAATCGGTAATCTGGCCAGAGGAAAAATCCTAGCTACAAAAACGCATTGTTCTAGGCTTTGAACTTACTGTAAACGAGTTAATCCTTAGCTGTCTCCTTGTGGCATTTCAAACTAAATAGGCCCAAACATGAGAACGTGAAATTACAACAGGGCAAAGATCATTTGACAGAACAGGCCTGCATTATTATTTATTTGGAGGACGTGATCTTTGTACAGTGGCTTTTCATAGCACCGAACAGGATAAAGTTTCCGCAGTGACCACGCACAAAAGGGCCTTTTCTACTTCTACAGTTTTGGGCGTCGGGAGGTTTTTTGTTCATTACAGCCGATATCGCGTGCAGCTCTTGCAATTCCACGTTCCGGCACTGAAATGATGCGTGACCAATCAAAGTTTGTATTTAGTTCATTATAGCCGATAATTTGCTATATCAGTGTTCATTATAATGAGGTTCAACTTTAAAAATGATTGCACTAACTCTAGCTCAGTCCAAACGGAATTCCAAACCGCTACCCCATGCCCGCTTCACAACATGCAGCAACAGCAGTTTTTCTTGATATTCACTCAAACTGCCAAAACACGTCTCCTCACTGACTAGCCAGAGTCCCTGTTAATTATTAATCATTGTTATTACTGATGATTGGACTAACTCTGGCTTAATCCGGGTGGAACTCCAAGCTGCTACCCTAAGCCCATTTCACAATACAAAGCAAGAGCTGTCTGCCATGATTTTACCCAACTGGCCAAACCGCTTCCATTCACTGACTAGCCTGAGCCACTGTTATTAATAAAAACAGATGATTGAACGTAACTCTTGCGATGGCTACGTCAGCCTTAGCTTCAGTGAGCAATAGCGGTTTGGCCAGTTGTGTAAAAATCAAGACAGACTGCTCTATGTGAATTGTAAAGCGGGCATATTAAGTATAGCTATTACAAAACGCTATCCACGGGCATGCACACACTAAAGAGAAACTTGTGAAGATTCGAATCCATCCGAGTTCAACCTAGTGCTCCAAACTACCTTAAAAAATTTTGCGTGCAGCTTTTCCGCTCATGGCAGTCCTTTCAACAGTGATTACTCTGTAGTTATTTAGCAAAATGTTAAATTTTTTGTGCATCTAATATTGGGGAGGGGGGGACTTGCTTTGTGCACAGTTTCAAGTCTCGCACGTTGCGCGACTAGGTTCCTGAGCCATGGAAACTATCCCATAGAAATGCATGGGGAGTAAGATTTGACAGCGAATTACGCAAAAAATATTCAGAATCCTGGAAAATTATTTTACTGTTTTCATCTTCACGTTGACTTTTGCTTTATGCCAAATATCACTTCTTGAAGTGGTTTTGCTAGGTTCCTGAGAGGTCGGAATTTTGAGCGAGAAAGCTGGGTATGTCTGACGTATCCTTAAGAAATTTTGCGGGCATGTCTGCTGTACCTTTAGAAAGTGTTTAATTTTCTGCCCCTTCCACCTACCGACACAACGATCAACTTGCCAGAGCTTTTCCACTAGTTGATCTGCTCATTTGCTTCCATTAAATACTCTTATTGTTGCCCTGCATGCATGCACATTTTAGGTGAAAGATCGGGTTTCTGACCCTGTTGCTTGGACAGCTTAAGTGGTTTAGCTGAACATTTTGTGTATGGGTGCTCATATTTTTTCTTTACATATTTTCGTTTTCTTGTGTAAGGCATATATATAAATTCATTAGGCTGCTGTTCTTCGCCATGGTTGAATTTTCTTCACATGCAGGCTGTCCCTGTCGACGTTTGCTTCAGCGAAGGCACGAGGGCCATCGTTGTGGCTGGTTTTATGAAAAACAGGTAATTCGGCACCCTCAATTAATTCATTCACAAGAAGCTACTGAGTGTTTTAAAATATCTTTGAGGTGAGATTTTTCAGCAGAGGTGGAATTTCGTCCTTGGGGCATTCCTTCCTCTCAACCGTGCATGCTGAAAAAGTGTGGGTGTGCGTTATAAACAACTGGAGGGACCGCACAGTTGCTCAGAACAGGCTTCAGTTTCTCATTGCAGCATGGTGACCATCACTTTAGCTGGGACTTTAGAGATAAAGGGCAGCTATATATTTCTAGGGGCAAAGATTAGACATACGGACAGGGTGATGTAAACTTTTATTGAAGCAATAGAGGAATGTGGTGTGGAAGAAGAAGCTATGGGCAACGAGTGACCATCTTAGTCCGATTGACTGTATGCTGCAGTTGCCCGAGTTCAGGGCCCTCTGATCTTTGGGCGGGTAATAGAGAGATTTTTTCAATTGGTGCATTTATGTTCAGCAGCTATCTGCCTCTGACTGTGGCTGAACTGACACCAGATTGTCTAAAATAATCGTCATCATTTTGAAGTGATGCGGTATTGGTGCACAAATGCATGTGTGCCTTGGTTGGAAGTCTCGCAGAGGAGTGGAAGATTGTAGAAATCGCACAGTACGTCTTGCTACTGTGCACGTCTACTCGACCTTAAAACGACAGGCAGAACAATGCACCCTCATTCTCCTGCTCCTCCACAGGATTCCCTAACCAAGGAAACGTGCACATTAATGCCACATTGCATAAAAATTACAGCCATAATTTTAGAGAATTCAGGCCCTGATGTCTGGTGTTCCATTGCTGTGCCCCATAAATGTGAAAGCACTGCTTGACTCGGTAGGCTGAAATCCGGCATCGCAACAGAGAAATGGTGGGCAAAATGGATGACAGCCTGGTCACACACGCAATGCACCCATGATCTTTCACAGATCTCCAAATACTATATTGCACATAGGCTCGTACTGTCAGGCTCAATTGTTATAACCAATAATAAGAATAAGTGTAATTAATAAGCGGTTTATTTTACCATACAACATATAGCGAAGTTGATGGTGCCGTGACTTTGTTATGTCCAATGATGTTATGAGTGGGTTGGACTGTATATATAATGTTCCTGTGGGTTGTTTTTATTGCTTCGAAATAATCTTTGGCTGCTACAACTCCCTTATTTTTTCTCTCCAAAACAGACTTATTGCTGCTCCCAAACAGTCCAAAATGACTGGGACCAACCACGTCACTTCCAGTGGGTTCCAGTTGCTTTGAGGCCTCTGGACAGCTTGGAAGGTACCCCAGAGCTTGCGACGTGTGGGTAAACCTATGCGCGATCCAGCTCATCCCTGCCTGCCAGCCAGTTGGCATGGCATCTGCAGGCAGCGTGGTGTGCTGGTAGGCCATCCATTCAGCAATGGGACTTGGAGCACTTTTCCCTACTTTCCACACTGCCGCCTTCAGCTGCAGTAGCCTCTGGTCCAGCTTGACATTGGCGACGTGGCACAGTGGACCAGATCCTGGAACAGCTCTACCTTCACCAGCTCCACCATGGCAAGGCACTTGCAGAACTGGACCCGTAGGCGACATGGTGCTGTGTGGAACGCAGGGCTGGCTTCCTGAGTGGTGTAATGTGCAGTGGTTAATAAAGTTCTCATAAACGCGAAGTCTCAGCTGCAGAAACTGACGACACACTGTGGATGAATTCTCTGAGGCGCTGCTCTGTAACCAACATGGGCTGGGCCTCATGCAATTTGCCCACAGTGAGGCAGCACATGTGACCTAACCCTTGTTGTAGCTATCTTGCAGCTGTCACTAGAAGCAATAAGGAATAACTTTTAAAGAAGTCACGAAAGTTAATCGCGAGCCTCACTCGTTGCGGCCAATGCTGTGCTCGGCACCAAAGGTGATTTTACGCTCAGTAATCAGTTCTAGTACCAAGGGCCCTTCAGAACTTTGGAAAAAAACCTGTTTGGCAAATGTAACAAAAATGGTGTCAAACATGAGGAATGATGGTGGTGGCATTGTCTCTACCAAAAAAAACAGCTTTTTTGCAATACTTCGGGCAGCAACGTCTGCTTAACACCTCGAATTTGTCTCCGAGAGTGAGTCCGACTTTCTCTGTGACTGCACAATGGCTTCAGACAATGACAAGAACGACAATGATCATGATGATGCACTGGGTAATGCTTGTGAGTAACTATGCATAAGTAATGCAAACCTACTGCTCCCTTTTTGTTTGGTGTCCGGCAGGCATTGAGGCAGAGCTGCCCTTCATAGCAGTTTTTTCTTCACAGTTTTTAAGTTAATTCCAAGCTGAACCCATCTTTTCGAATCATAATCTAAAAAAATTACGATTAGAGAAAAGTTTGAGAATTGTATGTTTTTTTAGAAACAATGTGGAGGTGCAAGGTGCAGACTTGGGAATGGGGAATAGAGAAGTAATTGGGCTATATACCTAAAAGCATGTAACGATAGAAAGGTGAAGCCTTCTGAGATTTGGGTGCACCCATTGTGGTGAAGGAGAAGGTAAGTATGGCTTGGAAGAGTTCGGGCGATGCAGTTGTCCCTAGTTGACAAGGTAGTGACAGTGCAGTACAGCTGGTCAACGTCGTCAAGGAAGAATCATGAATATGAAGTTTGAGCAAGGGCCAAATCTTCACTGGTTTGATAGACACGTGGTAGTTGGGTCAACCGCTAATGACAGGTGTAGACATTGGGTAGGACACCGCAATGAGATCTGGCTGCTGGTACCCTATGCCACTGCCCTTCCATGGTGTCGCCTAGAAGACACATGGAAGGTTGTGCGACCGGCAGCATCAGGTACAACACTGGGGCCTAACGTCGTAACTACACTGGATTTGTTGCAGCACTTCCTGCCTCACCATCTCATCACAAATGTGCATGTAGCACAAAAAATGCGCTGTAGTGCAGTATTGCATCAAAATTCTGCGCCAGGCACTTGCAATACATGCAAATTAGGTAAGAACACTAGAGAAACCAAACTTAACTGTGTGCCTGCCCCTCTCAATTTCAAACATTTCAACAAAGATGGAAAAATAAAATGCACGTCGCGAACCTGTTTGCTCTCTGCTGCTAAAGACAATATACCATTTATTGTCCGTGTAGTTAATAATGGTTACACTAAAATGTGTGCAGGTCCGCTCCCCCTTGCTGGTTTACAAGTTCCCCTATCCCTCTGTAGATATCCACAAATCTAATGGTCCTGTGCATAAAGTATTAGCTGTGCATAAATAAATTAGCTCCAGTTGGTTCTACCATATTGAACGCCTTGGCGAAACAACCTGCCAAATTCTAACCTCTATTACTAAAAATATTTCCTATCAACACAATACATATTTGGATTTAGCAAGCTGACACCAAAACGACAAAATTTTGATACATCTTGCTGTGCATAAATAATTAAAGCCCAGTTGGTTCTACCATATTAGATGCAGAGCATCTTATAGCGGCGGCCTGTCACTCGTCGTCGGTGCGCGCCGTCCGTCCGCACCCGCCAGCTGTGCGATAACGCGCGCTCGTACCCTCTTCCCCCTCCTGCTCTCCACGCTGTGCGCTGTGCCGCTCCTCCCTCCGCGGCTCCACCCCCCACCAGCTGTGATAAGCGCGCATGCGCGCTCTCTCTCATCCTCCTCTCCACGTCAGCTGCTACCGTGCGCTCGTACCCTCCTCCCTCCTGCTCCTCTCCACGCCGTCTGCGCGCTGGACCTGTGACTGCGCCCCGCCGCTGACCAACGTAGCAAGGGCGAGCACTGCGCCGCGACCGTCTACGGCGTCGACGTCATGACGATGTACCTCGCACCCAACCTCTCGCGCGCGGCCGTGGAGAAGTACGTCGACGAGGCCGTGGACGACTACCGAAAGCAACGACGACAAAGCGCAGACAACAACACGCCACGACCGTTCGTGCTCGTTGGCGACTTCAACGTCGACGTCCTGAAGAACGATTGGATAGTCGAGTACATGGCGTCGCGTCACTCGCTGCAACGCGCAGCGCACGCCGACTGCAAGCATCAGCCGACTACCACTCGAGGAACCTGCATCGACCACGTCTTCAGCAATTTCGAGATACAACCGCTGCAACCAGATCCACTGACGTTTCATTTCACCTACCACCAAGCCATCGTACTCAAAGTACCCAAAGCGAGTGGTGCGCAACGACTCGAATAGACGCTGCTTGCTCAATAAAGACGACGTTCGTTAACCATTTCACCTTCGTGTCGTGTGTCCGTGGTCCTAACGCTGTAGACGCTAGCGGCGCAATGCTAGCCGTTCCTACGTTGGTCAGCAGTGGGGCGCAGTCGTAGGTCTCACACTCAAAGTACTCAAAGCAAGCGCGATGTGATGGTGACCACCGCAATTTAACACGTAATAACACCCAAACACCGTTAAACACCAGAATAACAACGAATTAACGCCGTTATAACAACAAAGATGCTCTGCAGCCTCACAATCCCCCTCGGGGAGGTGCGGGTAATTTTTTTTCGTTTTCGCTTCCTTGGCGAAACCAACCTTACAAATTCTAACCACTATTACTAAAAATATTTCCTATCAACACAATACATATTTGAATTTAGCAAGCTGACACCAAAACGAGAAAATTTTGATACATCTTTCACATTCCAAAGTTTCTTCTGTCTAATCCCCCCTAACTGTGACTTTAAAACGTTGAGAAGTTCATTTCTGCAAAAATTTCCGCCCCGCATTTCGTGTCTCTAAAAGATATGGTACACAAAACACCCCTATCACTGCTTTTCCTCACCACAGTATCTTGCACGTGCCTGCTTTACTCACATAAAGTATCAAGCGCTCTATTTCTAGAAATATGCATATTTGAATGAGCAGCACAACCGCTGAACACGATGGTTCTCCGAGAACTGCTCATCGGTCGCTTTGATAGAGCCCAGAAAAACTACAGGGGTAGAGGTTTTCCCGGTGCAGCAACATCAGACTGCCTAAATAGAAAAATTAAACGGCGGAGATTAGTCAGCTTCAACACTGAACTCACCGAAACACAATTCAAGCATTCAACCAACAACTCGACGTGTGGCTCCGCGGATCCAACATGTTTACCAACGTGTTTATCAAATTTATTGCTGCAAGATTAGCCAACAGCTATTCGTGCAGCTTGACAATGCTAAGCTTGAGTTATGCCAACAGAGACCACAGTGATTCGAAAGGGAACCCAAACCGCGCTGGTCGCGAAGCAGGCGAAGCGGGCGAAGGCTCAAAGGCGTGCGAACAATTTTTATTTTTTGTTGGCACGCGGCGTGCGAACTAAAAATAAAAATTGTTCCCACGCGGCGTGCGAACTAAAAATAAAAATTGTTCCCACGGGGCGTGCGAATAAGGACACCCCGTAAGGTCCCTGAAATTACTAACGTAGCGCCATCTTTAGATCTCGCCGCCTTTCGTCCTCGCCCGCGCTCCTTTCCTACTTCGTTTTTTGCCATTTTCTTTTTCGCCGGCGAACGCCGCGCGCCATTGGCCAAAGAAAAAGTCACGTGGTTTTTTTTTTTTTTGCTCCGCCGCCGGGTCGCCTCGCCGGCTGGGACATTGCGCAACACCGCCGCTGCGACGCCATTGCTGGCTTCCGAGCCACCGAGCAACCGAGCTTCAGGACCGGCTTTATCGTAGGCGCCAGCTAATAGCAAAGTAAGAATTAGCTGCTCGTTTCGAAAAAACGTCGCACCGGTGTCGTTTTATGTTGCTTCTCGGTGCCGATGTGTTGTGCCTTAGGCAGCGCGAATATCGTCATATTCCGTCCGGAACACGCGACGCAGAAAGGAGAAAAGTTTGGTTGCATAGATTTGAACAGGCATACTTCAGGCCGACGCTGCCCATCACTCTTTAGCGAGGTAAGTCTTCTGAATGTTGGTTCTTTCTCTGTTAAATTCTGCGCGAGCTTGAGCGGTCACTTACGAAGAAATGCGTATTCCCTTCGCGACCGTCGTCCACGCCGTCCACGCTTTGTTCTGAGTAGGCATTGCGCTCAGCGCCGAGTTCGTCCCGTCGTAAGCTTTGCTTTGGATAAGAGGCCGTGTATTTGTCATGTGCGCGCTTAACTTCCAGCATCAATATCAGCGGCGTAGCATGTTCAGTCAGTTGTCGTAAGGTTTCCATGACGCGAGAATTGTTCACCTGAATTCATGCTTGTTTTGGCCGACGGCAGCTTGCGTCTGACCATGTATCGTGTGCGTTCCGAGTGCGTGTAGTATGCTCTTTTTGGCGTGAAGTCATGTTTTGTGTGTTAGCGACCCGGGTGGTATTATAATCCCGTTCTTATGACATTGGAGTGATTTGCTGCGTAATATGGGCTTGGTCGGTGCGGCGCAAATTGAGCTGTTTGCGAGAAAAAAAAAATTGCGGCTAGGTAAAACAATTTAAGGCCAGCTAATATAGTGACCGCGCCGTTGACGTACGTTTGATTCGCAATTTCTGTTATCGCTTTATTAAATTCGCGCACGTTTGAATGAGCACTTCAAATGCATATTCGCACCGTAACGGCTGTACGCCCTTCCGTGTATGCACAGAGGAACGTTAATTACAATTTGCGTTTGCATTACACGTGATGCCGTACATTTGCAGTGTGCGCGCTTACTTCATCTTAGTAGTCAATGGCGCAGCGTATCCAGTCATTGCGATTTGAACCAAAACACACTGGGCGACTATATTATTTTCAGCAGACGTATTTTTGTCCAGCAAAGCGCTTGCTAAACGGGTTTAGTGTAGCGAGTTGAGCGGACGCGGCACTGAGCAGATGCGCGAACACGAATTTGACCATGCTACGGTAAAACGGTCACTAACTCCCTTCTGCAATGCATTATTGCCTATATTTGCGGAGTGTTTGTGGCGCATCTCAAACTCGGTGGCGACATTTTTTTCCCTTCTCAATAGGATTATTTCACGGATCAATTTGAGCAACGGATATTGGAGAGGCTTGGCGTTAAAAAAACTAAACCCAAATGCCACTCCCAACATTTTTTTCTCACGGGAAGCCACTGTCAGCAGCACAAAGCCACCTGCACGACGTCATTACGGACGTTTGTTTCCAATAAAATATCTATTTGGTGGCACCAATTCATTTTTGTGATTTATTGTTTTCTCTTGATAATCATCGTGACATTGGTTCTTTTCTGAATTTCTTTCGGGTGTATCCTGTGTTAGTGCAATGTACAAATATGCCAGAATATATCCCAGCACAAAACAATTCTCTCCAGGCGCCTCCATTAATAACGGCTGTAAACGACCGCGCCCGGTGAAAAAACGTATTGGATGATTAATTAACTGCAGTAACTAAGTTACATAATTTGTACCTAGAGGGACCGATCTCTGGTTCGTATGAGAAATAAGAGGCCACAAATCTGTAATTTCAGTTTACCCGATCGATTGATCGCAGTCTTCTCTGTAGCGTATTCCCAGAATTACAAGTCTGCGTTTTTCACTCGGTTCGCACATGAAACGTACGGCCGCGAGTGCAGTTTAGTGTATCCGGCTGCGAAGTCGGGGAAGCAGGGGCTTTTCACGTCGCTGTACGTGCACACATGCACAACAGCATGTGTATCTTTTTAATCTACTCACAGGAGCCTATAACGACATGAAGGTGAAGGAAACATTTCTACAAAAACGGCAAAGCACTCTAAACTGCGCGGAATTAAGGTGGATGTAGGTCGTTAGTAAAAGCGGGCGCAGAGTGAACGCCGCTGAGGTATTCACAATTATCGCAAGAAAGGCGAGTGCAAGGACGCCAGCGCAGCGCTCGAACTACGGCATTTGCGAATGAAGCGCTCTGTATACTGCCGCGAACCGTGCGCAAGACATCTGTGCAGTGATTGCACGACCACAGTCACGCGAATGCAAGAACGGAACTACCGTAACAGAGCAGTTTGAAATGTCCACGGCTCGATCCTTTCGCATTCACGAGCTATTCCTGAGGTGTTACAGAATGCCGCACACGTAAAACAAAAACCGCGCTGTGCGTATGCGCCGCGGCATCCGCCCCGCAAATATCCCCTTGTAGGACAAAAATATAAAACAAAACACTATCACTCAGTGCGTGTTGGTAAAACGGGGCTCTATAATCCTATAAATGCTACCAAAGAGCTGATTTCAGCGCGAAAACAAGAGCAAACTGCAGCGAGCGCCCTGAAGCGTAGCGAGGGGCGTCTGCTCTCAAGTGGCCAACAAATATGGCGGCAACCGGCACGGAGTTAAAGGGACCGCGGCGGCCGGCGGGTGAGGGGAAAGAAAAAAGAGGAGGGCAGCGGAGAAGGAGGGAGCATTTGGCGCTACCTTAGTAATTTTAGGGACCTTAATCGCGCGGTCGCCGCGTCACGTCGAGAGGCCCCGCCTAGGTGGCGATCGCCACCGGCGCAGCTGGCGGAGCGGCTGCCGCGCCGAGCCGCCGGCGCTTAAAGTCCGCGCGCCGCGACCGCTCGGAGTCGAGGCGGAGGAGCGCGAGCCGGCCGCCGCCACGCCGCGGTAACAACGCCACGAAACAAGCGAGTGCCTCCCCGGAAACCGTGGAGCTGAGAAAGATGGTAAAGGAGCTGCAGGCTACTGTGCACGCCCAGCGGGTAACTATCGAACAACTAACCCTAAAGTTCGAGGAACTGTGGGGACCGAGAGCGACCACGTGGTCCAAGCCCGCGCCCGCAGAAACGACTACGACCGCCAAGCCGACGGAGTGACGGAGTGCCCGGCCCCGCCGCTGAAGCAAGTAGCGAAGCGCAGCGCGTCCCCGGCGCGGGAGCAAGAGGTGGAGGACGAGTGCGACGAGGACATCGGCGACGCCGGTTCCAGCATGTCGACTGCCGCCTCGAGCACAATCAGCAAGCCGACGAGTTGCGCCAGCCTCAACAACCGCTACCGCAAGCTCGAGTCCCAGATGAACCGCTGGGGGAAGGACTTTGACGCCCTCGAGCGACGACTCACCAACAGAATGATACAAGTCATGCAGCAAGCAATTCAGCAGGCAATCCTGCCCGTTCAACAACAACTCAACCAACTGGCAGCATCCGTAAGGGGCGCAGCACAAGAGCACGGCAACCCGATCACCGTCTCTCCGCCATGATAACGACGGCCAGGCAACGCACTTCGCTCCGCATCTGGCACTGGAACGCCAACGGCTTTCGGTGCCGGAAGGCGGTCTTGCAACAACATCTTCAAACGTTGACGCCGGCGGAGCAGCCCGACGTCATCATGATACAGGAAACCCACGCAGAGAACGCGCCGTCCCTCCCCGGCTACAGGGCGCACGCTAGCCCGCCGAGCGCTCGCACCTGCGGGCGCGGAGCGGCGCAAGGCGTGTGCACCTTCGTCAGGAAGGGCATCACTTTCATCAAGCACGACGCACTCATGGGGAACCGAGGAAGCGCCATCGAGATGTGTGCGACGGAACTCTCGGTGATCACGGGCAAGCACAAGAGCACGAGCACGATCGTCATGGCGGTCAACGTGTATAGTAACCCACAGCACAACCAGCAACGCTTCAAGTCACTACTGCACAGAGCGCGCGGGGCAGTCTCCGCATGCGACGGCGCCATCGTCGTCGCGTGCGGGGACTTCAACGCGCGACACAAGGAGCTCGGCCACGCCGCCACGACGGTCAAGGGCCGAGAGTTGTTGGAGGACGCCGCCGAAGCGGATTACGTACTCCTCACGGACCCAGCACACCCCACACGCATCGGCACGTCCGTCGTGAAAGACACCACACCAGACCTGGCGTTTCTCCACCCGCCCGACGACCGTACGGCTAGCTGGAGGAACACGGGCATAAATCTCGGCAGCGACCACTACATCGTGGAAGTCGTCATCCCGCTCCGATGCAACAGTAAGACCAGCGCCGACGACGGGAGGATCAAGAACCGGCTGACGAACTGGCACGATTACCGCACCGAAGACCTGGGTGAAATCACGGACATAGAACAGTGGACGCGCAAAGTCGTTGCAGCCGTCGAGAAGGCGACGTCCGTCACGGAGACGCCCGAGGAGACCACGCGAATAAACCTCCGGCTCGCGCACATGCTGGAGGCTCGAAGCTCGCTACAGCGAAGGTGGAAGCGGCAGCGGCACAACCGCGCCCTCCGCAAGCGGATCGCCACGCTCGGCCGAGAAATCGAGAAGTACAGCCGCCAGCTGTGCGCGCAGCAATGGTTCGAGCTGTGCAACGAAGCCGACGGCCAGCTCCATCGCGGGGGAACGTGGAAACTCCTCCGTCACCTGATGGACGAAACCCAAAGCAAGGAGTATCAACGCCACCGGCTCGCGCAAATGATGTACGCGGCGACGAAGGAGCTCGGGGAACGGGAGGTACACAAGCGGCTCAACGAGCGCTACCTTCCCGAGACCGCGATGGAACAACAAGGAGAGTACGCCGGCCCGCCCAACCCTTCGCTCGACCGCGACATCGAGGAGTGGGAGGTCCGGCGCGCCACCCAGGCCCTGAACTGCCGATCGGCGGCGGGCCCGGACCGCGTCACGAACAAGGCGCTGCGTAAATTGAGCGACGCGGCCATAACATCGCTCACAAAGTACTTCAACGAGCACTGGCGAGCCGGCAGCCTCCCGCGACAGTGGAAGACGGCCAAGACAATTCTCATACCGAAGCCCAACAAGCCGCCGGGCATAGAGAGCCTGCGCCCCATCTCTCTCACGTCGTGCGTGGGGAAGGTGTTAGAGCACGTTCTCAACGACCGGTGGCAACGGTATCTCGAGTCCAACGGCCTGTACCCCGACCCGATGCTGGGCTTCCGCTCGCGGCTGGGGACACAGGACGCAATGCTGCTGCTGCAACGCGAGGTGCTGGCTCCGCCGTCGGGACCGACCTCGGATAACCGCGCCATCCTGGGCCTGGACCTGCAGAGCGCCTTCGACAAGGTGAAGCACTCGGCGATCCTGGCCCAAGTGTCCCGGCTCGGCCTGGGACAACGGTCTTACAACTACGTTCGAACCTTCCTGACCGGCCGCACGGCCCGACTGGAGGTGGGCGGGACACAACTCGAGGAGCGAGAACTGGGCAGCGTCGGCACGCCGCAGGGCTCTGTCATTTCGCCGCTGCTATTCAACCTCGTAATGATCGGCGTGGCCCGCCACCTGGACGAGCTACCCGACGTCCGCTACACCATCTACGCCGACGACATTACGCTGTGGGTGCCGGGCGGCAGCGACGGCCACATCGAGTCGGCGTTACAAGAGGCGGTGGACGGCATAGAGGAGAGCCTGCGCGGCACGGGTCTCCGATGCACCCCGCAAAAGTCGCAACTCCTGGTCCTGCCCCCGACGGGACGTCACCGCAAGAAGACCGAAGCGGAGCGCAGCATCGTGGTGCGCGGGAGCGACGGCACGGCGATCCCCGAAGCGACGTGCATCCGCGTCCTGGGTATGCACATCGACGCGAGCCGACGCTACAACAACACCACGGTCGAACGGTAGGTAACAAAGATGGGCATCGCCACGCGCCTCGTCAAGCGCCTCGCCACGCGGGCGCGCGGCATGCGAGAAGCGAGCCTGCTGCGCCTGCTGCAGGCGTTCGTGGTCAGCCAGGTGGCCTACGTGGGAGCCTTCCACGACTGGCGGACCCAAGAGCGCGCAAAGATCGACGCGGCGATACGCAAGTCATACCGGGCGGCCCTGGGCCTCCTCAACAGCACGAGCAACGCGGCCCTCGCGTCTCTAGGAGTACACAACACGCTCTCAGAGATCAGCGAGGCGCAGCGAACGTCGCAACTGGAGCGCCTAGGGTCGACCCGCACGGGCAGAAGGTTACTACACCGCGTGGGACTAAGCTGCTCCTTCGACGAGGAGGACGAGCTAGTACCGTTGCGCGACGACATCGCAAGCAGCCTGGTGATCCCGCCGCTACCCAAGAACGTGGCGCCGGGGCGAAACTCGGAGCGGAGGATGGCGCGGGCGTGCGCGCTCGCCAAGGGGTACAATGGAAGGAGCGACGCGGTGTACGTGGACGCTTCCAAACGCCGCGACAGGGAAGAAACCTACGCCGTGGTGGCGATGCGAGCCGCCACGGGAGAAGTACTCAGTGCGGGCAGCGTGCGAGCCGAGACCGCCAGACAAGCGGAGGAGGCGGCCATAGCGCTGGCCCTGCTTCACCCCTACACGCGAACGGTGTTCCGCGACTCGAAGTCGGCCATCGCCAATCTCGCCAGGGGTACGGTCTGCAAGACAACGATGCGAGTCCTCTCCGGCATCGGGGAAGGCGCGCGCAAGAACGCAACGACGACCGTGCGCTGGTTTCCGGCCCACATGGGTCGGGAGCTGCGAGGCGGCTACAGGAACGTCAACGAGGCAGCCGACGCTGCGGCCCGTGATCTCGCCGCGTGCCGGGCCGCGCCAGCGACGGACGCCGACGTCGACGAGGAGCCAAGCAACGACGAGGACGACAACGGCGCAGAGCCCCTGACCACATACGGTGCTACGCTGTGTTGGTATAGGACAGAGAGGCAGGCCTATCCTCTGCCCCACCCGGGGCTCGCGAGGAGAGAGGCCGTGCTTCTACGACAACTGCAAACCGGGACGGTGCTTACGCCGGCGCTCGCGCGCCACGTGTGCCCGGACATGTACGAGGACGAGGTGTGCAGTGTGTGTGCGCGTGTGAACGCAGACTTGGCCCACTTGATGTGGGGATGTGCGGACTACGACTCAAGTGCGGGGAGGCCGATCCTCCCACCGGACATTCCGGACTCAGTGCGCTCTTCGGGGCGAGAAGATCAGCTAAGGGCCATCCAGCGGCTCGAGGCTGCACTGGACAGGCAAAGGCGAAAGGGGAACCCGCACTCCCCTCGGCCTCCTCCTGCGGGAGCGAGGGCTAGGGGCGACAGCGGCGGCACTCCAAGTAGCCCGCGCCGACCAGACGCAGACCTCGGGGTCGGCCCGACGCCGCGGTGAGCGGTGAAGACTACGGGACGGTGAAGCCCTGCGTGGCCTGATCCGTCCCCGACTGCCGGTACCTCAATAAAGTCCTTTCTCTCTCTCTCTCCCGAATGTGCCCTACATGGTTAAGAAAATTCCACCCGTCCCGCGGCACAGAGTCAACAGTCTGCTATAGTTCTGGCCTCCGGACCAGCTGACGAAGTAGTGGAGGCCTTCCGAAACGAGGTCGCGTTACAAGAAGATTTCCCCTACGCGGCTGTGCCCTCGGAGGACGACGACGAAAGGGATGATGACGATTGCTCCTAAATAAAACGCTGTAAATGTTTTAATGGTCTTTACAGTACCTTCCAAAACTGTTTTGCGCTGCTGGGGTCTGGCCGCTATCTGTCTCCTGGGATACGCTGTCAGTGTGGGGAGAAGCTAGGTTGGCCACCAGGTCAGCTATTTCTCCAGCCTTGATTCACTAGTGCGAGCTGCGCCATTTTGTTTTTGTTTCTGCGCCTCCGGCACGTGTCGCATGTGCGACGCAGAGCTTAAAGGAGCCATGAAGACAAAATACAAGTTCGGGTTATTAGAAAGACTGCTTAGTCCCGATAACAATGATACCAATATCATCGCAATCTTTGAACAAATAACGGAGATATTAAAGAAAACGTGTGAAGCAGTCGCGACCCCCTAGGCAATTTCCCGCAACTTTTCTATGACGTCACGGAACCTTGTTTGTGCGATTGGCGGCCGCCTAACTGACCTGTCGCGACGACACATAACTGGACGCCTGTAATGGGGCCTCTAGTTCCATTTGACCGCATCACTTGAATGCTAACGTGCAGTTAACGCACTGAAAATAATGTTTTATTGTTGGCCCGTATGACGTCATTCTTGCTCATAACACGTCACTGTGGCGCAAAATTTGAAAGTTTTTAAATACTTTTTGCTTTTTTTTGTTAAAAAAACATCTTTTGGGGTTCTAATGGAGCTGAGTGAGATACTGAATCCTAGTTCTTTCAAATTAAATGAAGTTGTATTTTCTCTTCATGGCTCCTTTAAAAAGGCGCGTAAACATTTTTGACAATAGCTAAACATTCAAATTCATAATGAATTATTCCGTTTTAGCACTTCTATTCTTTCCCGTTAAGATGCAAAAAATTTCGACTTTTATCATTTGTGCGATGACTTGTTCTGACCCATCGAAGCACTTTAGAAACTTCAACGATACATAGTGTGCCCGTCAAATCGAGATCGATTTTGTTTTCTGTTTCACAATTTGGGCTTTGTAATCGATTTTTCGTTTTCTTTAATGGGAGAATGTATTTATTACTCGGATGTTATTCGCTTCCACAAAGCCAGACAGCCTCTCTCCACTGCAGACCAATGTTATGAATGTCTCCGAATATTTGGAAGATTGGATTAAATAAACTTTATTTAAGCCGGCAGAACGACGTTTTTACGGGCCCGGACGCGGTCCTCGTCGTCGTCCTGGTAGTTAGCTACTATCAGAGTCATTGAAGGACTCTGCTACTATTCAGCCGAGACGTGAGCTCACCGTTGCCGACTCGCGAGTCTCATGCCTTTTGAGAACCCGCAGGACCTGCTGGACGGCCCAGTGTTGATGCTCGTAGGTGTAGCTTTTTGCGGCTTTTGCAATCCATGGGGGGTTCTTGACGTCGCTTATATAGGGTTCATGACCCAGTCCCACAAGATGTGATTCTGGTCTGCAGTCTCCCTGCACCAGAGTTGACGATTATTGTTCGGGTACGCCTCGGGATACACTCGGTGCATCAGAGCTGAGGTAGGAAGGGGCCCAGTCTGGAGCTGCCTTAGTAGCACTGCCTCGGCCCTGCAAAACCCCGGATCTGGAGGTGGGAAGTTCATACCAGCCTGGCGGTAGGCTTTGGTGATTTCGCCATAATCTGTCATTCGGTCCTTAGCATTGAACCACGTTGGACGGTCAGTTGCGGGGGCGCGGTTGGTTATAGCTCGCGCTCCGCGTAGTAATCCTGTTCGTGCCTTGTTGTCTCTTCGTGATGTGGCCCCTCCGCGGTGTTATACCTAGGAGTTCCGATTTCCTTGGAGAGCAAAGAAGTCCTCACCCATCCAGATGCTCTTCAATGGCGTCGACTGCTTCTTATAGTTTGGTCTCAATGTGACCGTCACTACCCCTGTTTATCCACAGTGTAATATCACCGCCATAGATTTTGTGCCGGATCCCTATTCTGGCCAGTCTGTTGGTTACTCCAATCCTTACCAGCTTGAATATTAATGGCGATATCACGGAGTCTTGCGGAGTGCCAGTGCTGCAGAGATTACTCTCGAGTTGTAAATTACCTTCTCTTAGCTGAGCGGTTCTACTCGTTAGGAATTTCTCGGTATAGTTATAGCTCCGTTCACCCATTTTGAGCTTAGACACTTGGACAGTATCGTAGAGTGCTTGACGTGTCGAAAGAATTCTGAAGATAAAGCCTAAGGATCGCTTTGTTGTCTGTTGAGGCGCCGGAGTCATCAATTATTTCGTGCTTCAACAGAAGTATCGCATTCTGGGTACTTAATCTCTTTCGGAAACCGATAACCGTTGTTGGGTATAGTTCCGCGCCCTCCAGGTAACCCTGCCATCGATTCATGAGGACATGCTTCAGCACCTTGCCTACACACGACCTAAGCGATATGGGCCTAAGATTGCCGGTGTTTGGCGGTTTACCTGGCTTAGGGATTACAATGGTCTTGGCTGTTTTCCACTGTCGCGGCAATGATCCTGTTTTCATACACTTGTAGGATTTCGTTAGGTTTTCCATTGAGTGGCCATCTAGGTTGCTGAGAGTTTGTTTGTTACTAGGTCCGGGCCTGCTGCAGGTTTGTTGTGTAAGTCGTGTAGTGTTACCCGAACATCTTCGACATCAATTTCCTGATCCAGCCTTTTGCTTGGTAGTCCTTGGTATGGACCTTGTTGCACAGTTGGGTTAGGCGGTACATATTTGTCGTTCATTTTGTTGATTATCTCCTGTTCACCCTGTTTCTGCGTGGCGCGGTGCATAAGCTTGTTTAGTATATCACGTTGATGGGACTTAAATTTAGTTTCGTCCAAGAGATGGGGTAGGAAGTTCCAGGTCCTGCAGCAATAGAACTGTCCATCCGCTGCGTTGTAAATCTCATTCCACTGCTGCACGCAGAGCGCGCGACAGTGTCCTTCGATCACCCTGTTGAGCTCAGCCACCTTCTTTCTGAGTCCCCTATTCAGCTGTTGTTTTTTCCAGCGTACCAGCATGGACCGTTTAGTCTCGGTGAGGTGTGCTAGTCTGCTATCCGTTTGCTCAATTTCTGCATCCGTCTCGATGGTTTCTGTCGCTTCTCGTACATCCTTGGTAAGCTCACAGGTCCAGGCTTCTACGTGTTCGATTTTACCGTGTTCCTTGGGCCTACAGTCTCTGAAGGCGTTCCAGTCGACCAGTTTGTGCGTCCCGATGCTTGTGTCGTATTTTTGGATGTTGACTTTAATTATAGTGTGGTCGCTGCCAAGGTCGGCTCCCGTGTTGGCCCAGGTGATTACTTCTTTATCATGGTTCATCACGAAAGTGAGGTAAGGCGTGGTATCCCTGGAAACCGAGTTTCCGATCCTGGTTGGATTTGTCGGGTCCGTAATGAGTGTGTAGCCGAGGTCCGTGGTAGCTTGGTGTAGGTCCTTTTCCTTAGCTGTGCGTTTCTTGTAACCCCAAGCATGATGCACCGCATTGAAGTCGCCGTACACTATAAGTGTGCTTCGACCTGCTGCAGTGCTAGCCCTGAGTAGCAGCGTCTTGAACTTCTGCTTCCTTTGTGGTGGGTTACTGTATATGTAGCGAAGGTATAGGGTTCCCGTCTGCCGCATGCCGGGCATGATCTAGGTGAGCGTGTGCTCCATTTTTGCTTGTCCTTGTTGTAATTCATGTTCCCCGAGCATAAGTCCCTTTCTCACCAGTGTGCAGATGCCCCTGCCATCGCCGGGGCGCTTGTGCACTGTATGTCCAGGAATGAATGGGACGTCTGTTAGTGTTTGTTGATGTAACAACACATCTGGCTTCCTTGTGGTGTGTGCGATAGGTTGCTGGAGGACTGCCTTCTTGTTCTTGAAGCCACGACACTTCCACTGCCAGTTCGTAAAGCCTGCGCTTGTTGCTGGTGCGTTAGTGGCCATGTTTTATTAAGGTTAAATAGCTTCTGGTTGCCTTAATTGTAAGGATGTTGCGCGAAGAGCGGTGCAAACGTCGGTTGACTCACAACTGGTCTAAGGGTTAGCCCGATCTGCTGAAGCCCAGCGATGCATGAGCCCATGAGCTTATCAAGCTTGTTGAATCGAGCTTCCCACCGTGCCTCTATGCGGTCCACCCTTGCTTCACGTTCGTCGATTTGCTTGCTTTTCTTAACCATTGAGGAGTGGGATTCGATAGTTCTCTTGCTTGATGGCTAGTTTCTTTACGGGCCAGTCGCTCTTCGCTTTGCGTCTTGGCAGTGTCCATAGGCTCCTTATTCATCTGCGTTGAATCAGATGATACGTTGACGGTTGTGATGTGAGCAATTCCTGGATCTTGGCAATTTAGGCCTTCGTCCTGCAGTGGACACAGTCTGGCTGATGATGTAATTATGATGATGATGATGACTACATCACCTTGTTTACTAGATCGCCCACGCTTCTTAGCTATAATACAGGTCTATTCTCCCCCTCTCTTGGCAACTACACGGTCGCTTTCAGAGGACCTGATAAACCACATGGGACCGATCTTCCCCACTCCGCTTCATGATGCCATTGATTTTTGCAAATCGAGGCTCCATAAAAAGATGTGTAATGTTTGTCCACAAGCGTCCCAAAGTTCTGTAGTAGCCTTAGCCTCAGTCTAGTCATTGCAACAACTCCGGTGTCGGTGACACGTCTATTACTTTGCCGAGGTTTTGGCCTATTTCAGCTTCTGAACACTACCGGTTTAAGTAAGAGTACAAATTAATCAAAGGAGAGAGAGGGAAAGAGAGAATAAAGTTTAATGGAAAAAGAAACATAGCTTCAGAGAGGCGTTCCCATTCCAGAAAGCTTTGTGCGCTCGGGCCACTTAGGCAGCCCTTCCGATGAGGAGCCGCTGATCTTGTGTTCAGGGCTCGCCAAGGCGCTCTCCCGAAGCTCTAAGAAAAGGTAGAGGAGGGCGAGGAGGGTGGGAGGGCAGGACGCATTTGTCGCAGTCATTTACTGCGTGTTTGAGTTTTGTGGGTTCTCCACAGAAGCGGCAAAGCGGAGGACATTGTGTGCGGTCACGGAAGTGCATTCTGGTGAGATGAGAAACATTCCTGCCCGCGACGGTGGCTCAGTGCCTGTGGCACTGTGCTGCTAAGCCCAATGTCGTGGGTTCTATCCCGGCCGTGGAAGCTTCTTTTCACGTGGAGGCTAAAAGAAAAAACTCCAGCATGCCATAATAATTAAACTGATTAATAATCGGCCGAAGACGGGGAATCCCGAATGCGGAGTATAAAATGAAATAGACTTCATCTTATGCGATAACCCTGGCGACGTTCACGATGTGTAAATGCTCGGAAGGGTATAGGTGAAGTGACCACCGTGTGGCAAGATCTCGGATTATGCTAGATTTGAGGAGGGACCGTAACAAGCTAATATGAAAGAAGCCGATTAAAGAGCTAACATTAAGACGTAAAGTAGAAGAATCCCGGATCGCGCTGTAGAACGAATATTCAGCTCTTACCGAGGAATCAGAGTTTACGACACAGGAAGCCAGCGACAACCTTACACGCATTATCACGGAGTGTGCAGTAGAATGCGGGGGCACGATGGCTAGACAGGATACTGGTAAACTTTCGCAGGAGACGAAAGACCTAATTAGGAAACGGCAAACCATGACAATCTCCAACCCCAGCTGACAGAATAGAAATAGCGGAGCTTTGAACGGTAATTAATAAGCGTAAGACAGCTAACATACGGAAGTATAATATGGAGAGGATCGAATACGCTGTAAAGAACGGAGGTAGTCTGAAAGCAGCGAAGAGGCGTCTTGGCCTGGGGGAAAATCAGATGTATGCACTTAAAGACAAGCAAGGCCACGTCATCACAAACAGGGACAAAATAGTCATAGTATCCGAGGCGGTTTATAGAGATCTGTTCAGTAGCCAGGACATCCAGGATAATGCCGAACGAGAAAGTAGTTCAGAGGAGATAGACATCCCACCAGCAACGACTGAAGAAGTAACAAGGCTTTGAAAGAAATGAAAGGGGGCAAAGCACCTGGTGAAGATCAGATAACAGCAGACCTCTTGAGGGATGGCGGGCAAATTATACTAGTAAAACTGGAAACCTGTACACGTTGACGCAATGCCTAATGACCGTGAGTGTACCGGAATCTTGGGAGAACGCGAGCATAATCTTAATTCATAAGAAACGTGACATGAAGGACTTGAAAAATTGAAGTTCAATCAGTTTACTGTCAGTCGTCTTCGAGGTACTTACCAAGGTAATCACTAACAATTTCTGCAACCATAGATTTCAGTCAACCTAAAGAACAAGGAGGGTTTCATAAAGGCTATTTAGCAATGGACCATATTCACACGATCAATCAGGTGATAGAGAAGTACGCAGACTATACTAAACCCCTATATATAGCTTTCGTAGATTATGAGGAAGCATTTGACTCAGCAGTCAGACCTCAGCAGTTATTCAGGCATTGCGGAACCAGAGGCTAGATGAGCATTATGTAAGAATACTAGAGGACATCTACAATGGGTCTAAAGCTACCATCATCCTCCATAAGGAGAGCAGTAAAATACCTATAAGGAAAGGTGTCAGACAAGGAAGACACAATCTCTACAATGTTATTCACAGCATGTTTACAAGAAGTATTCAGAACATTTGATTGGGAACAGGTGGGAGTAAGGGTTAATGGAGAATACCTCAGTAACCTCAGATTTGCTGATGACGTTGCCTTGCTAAGTAACTCGGGGGACGAATTGCAAGCATGCTTTCCCGCACTGGGCGAACAGAGTAGAACCGTGGGCCTGAAAATTAATAATCAGAAAAACAAAGTAATGATCAATAACCTCGGGACACCACAATGGTTTGAGATAGGTGGCGAGGCAGTAGAAGTGGTAAGCGAATATATCTACTTGTGACCCCGGATTCCAACCATGAGGCAGAGATAATTAGAAAAATAAAAATGGGGTGGAGTGCATTGGGCAGACTTTCACAGATAATAAATTGCAGCCTACCATTGTCCCTGAAGAAGAAAGTGTATGACAGCTGAATCTTGCCGGTAATCACCTACGTGGCAGAAACTTGGAGGCTCACTAAGAGGGTTCAACTTAAATTGAGAACGACTCAGCGGGCCATGGAACGGAAGATGATAGGTGTAACATTAAGGGACAAGAAGAGAGCGGAGTGGGTCAGGGAGCAAACGCGTGTTAAGGACATATTAGTAGAAATTAAGAAGAAATGGACGCTGGCAGGGCAAGTAATGCGAAGGCAAGATAACCATTGGTCATTAAGGGTGACAGAGGGACCCCTAAAGAAGGCAAGCGTGGGCAGGTGTTGGCAGAAAGTTAGATGGGCAGATGAGATCAAGACGTTTGCGGGGATAAATTGGTCGCAGTTAGCACAGGACCGGGATAATTGAAGATTAATGGGAGAGGGCTTTGCCCTGCATTAGGCATAGATAGGCTGGTGATGATGATGATGATGAAGGGGCCAATTTAGGTCACGTTACAGATCCCCAGGTGGCCAAAATTATTCCGGAGCCCTCCACTATAGCGCGCCTCATAGCCCGGTGCGTTTAACCCCAAAATCAATCAATCAGAAACAATCCTGAGTATGAGTAAAATTTGCCACAGATTGTGTACAGGTTGAAGTAACTGAGTACAGATGAGTTGAGGAAATGCTAGTACAGATAAAGTTCAAGTGGGTACAGGTAGAGAGTGCATCAGTAGAAGTAAATTGAGTGATCAGTTCTGCATGAGTCATGAAATTATATGTTGCGTCCCGTTAAAAGTCCAGCGTTTGTTATTCTGCACTGCCCTTCGCGGCGGTTCGATGAACATGTTACCTTTCGAGGAGCCACAACGCCGCTTATTCATGCCTCTTAAGGCGCAAGTGTAGGTTAATTACGTTAACAATATCGGTTCATAATTTTTTATCTGGTTTGTAGGAAAGGGAGCCGTGGAATCGGTGATGCTGTGGCTCTCCTACATTTATTGTTGGTGTGCAAGCCCCGGCCGGAAGTGGAGAGCGGCGATGGCATACGACCGCCCCTGGAGCGCAGCCGTGCTCGATCTCTTGTCTCGCGTGGAACTACTGACGCTGCCGGGGAAGTACCGCTGATGATGATGGTAGGAAGCTGTTCATGATGAGGATGTTGGCGCTGCAAGCAGATGATGCACCACTACAGAGCTCCCCCCTAGCGCGAAGCACGATGTAGTATAAAAAAATGTCCAGAACAATGCACGAAACAATGTACAGGTATTTACAGCAGTCAACAACGTTTGTCCGCATTCAAGGTCCTTAGGTTGTCGTGGTCAGTCCCATGAGAGCGTTCAGTGAGAGTTCATGCCATCAAGTGCTCTTGGCTGGGAGTGGCGAAGGGGTCGCCCGCAGAAACGGACGTCTTGCGATGTGGAAGCTGGCAGGCGCGTCCGCCGGCACAGGAGGTGCCCCGCAGATGGCGAGAGCACTGAAGGATCACAACGCGGTCGAATGCAGACGGCGTGTGAAGGTTTGTCGTTTCTGCCATGCAGGCCGCTCTCTCTCTCTGCACAGGACACGGCGACGTGGCCGGCGTAAGTCGTGCTATGTCCGTTGAAGGCGCCGGGTCCGGCGAAGTGACACTGGCATTTGCGGTGGTTTCTTCCAGCGACAGATCCGTCCACGTGTTAAGGAACATGAAGTAGGTGAATGGGTGGAGAATGTCCTGTGCAGTCGTAGGGGTAGGTGTCGATGATAGCACGCGAAAAGTTGTCTGGGCTTAGCTAGCGACGCCAGCACTGTCGTGGAGGTGGCTTCCCGATGCGGAGCAACGAGCCGTCCGCGAGGTGCACGACGTTTGTGTGCTCGGATGTGGCTTTGACGACTCGGCGTAGAATACGCGGCGTCTGTAAGCGAAGTACCAGACGAGAGTGGGCAAAGTGGACTTCTCGGACTGCGACGACGGTCTTCTTTGTTCTCACTTACAGTACCCGTGAAAATTTTGGTCGCCGGTAGTTTGGAATGTTCGTTTTCGCTCGGAGAGAATCTACTAGCCCACGTGGTTCCTGGTAGTTCAGCAGGTCGCTCGGAGGAACGCAAGTTGCGTCCGCAGTCTTCTTGCAGCTCAGGGCGTCGCACAGCGTAGGGGCACGGTGCTGCCATGCATTCACGAAAACAGGAGCCGAAATTTCGTGACGGCAGCTGGCGGGTGCGACGATACTGCTTCGTCGGGGGCGCACTGTGCCTGCCGCACAGTCTGGCATTGACCTGGCAACGTTGTGGAGAACTGGTCGTGGAGCGGTGTCAGGGGAGGGCTCGCAGTGGGTGTAGATGGCGCTTGTGCTAACCGAGGTGGAATGGAGGTCGCTGCCTCGGTGCTCTGTGGCTCGCCCGCGCTTTCTCGCGGTATGTTAGAAGCGTAAGAGGCAGGCTGTAGTCGGTGAGCGTCCGCGATGTCGTCGGCTGCCAGTACCGTCGGCAAAGGTGAGGCTGCCGCGCTGGAGATGTAAACCGAGGTGTCGGCGTCGGTGAGAGGGGGACGGCACCGTTCTGGCTGGCACGGAGAGTACCGTGTGTAGCGGCGTAGTGTGTGCAAACTGTGCGGGTACCTCGTGTGCTACAGGCGGCGGCGGGTAGTCTCGGTAGCCGTAGCCCGAAGGTCATTGTAGGGTGTTTCGCTGGGCGGTGGCAAGGACGCAGCGGAGCTCTAGGGAAGCGTCTCCCGGAGGATGGAGTGCTTGAGCGGCTGAACGGTGACGTAATTCGGCGAGAAGCTGGCCTCAAGCTTGAAAAACCAATTTCTGAGGTGGCGTGCGTCGAACACCGGTATTGGCGGGTCCCCCCACGTCACCATGTCGGTGTGCCGCTGGATGGGGATCACGTCCGAGTCCCCACTTGTAGGAAAGGGAGCCGTGGACTCGGTGGTGCTGTGGCTCTCCTACATTAGCCCCGGCCGGAACTGGAGAGCGGCGATGGCAGTTGTAGGGCGCTATGTCGGGGCAAAAAAAAGGAGCCTTGGACAGGACGACCGCTCGTCGACAAGACAAAGGAGATTCTATTTGTGAGTACACAGCAAGACCCCGTGTCCTCATGCACCAGCGCGGCCGCGCGGCCGTGCAGCGGCCGTGCAGCCATGTCGCTCGGGCTGCCGCTCTAGGAGCGGCGCTCGATCCAGCGATGTCGCTGGGGCTGCTGCTACAGGGTTCCCCCCTCGAGAGAGGAGCGGGAGTGACGAGCGGAAAAGTCGTGCGACGTTCCAGTGGAAACGCCGAGGTGGTCTTGTTGAAGGGGGCAGGGCAGGTTCCAACGAAGTGGTTTCGGCGGGAGGCCCGAGGTACGCGGGTGTGGCGTCGCGTCGGCGACGGCCCCGAAGGGCGAAGCAGGAGACGTACGCTCCAGTCGAAGAGTCAAGCCAAAAGAGGATAATTTATTCAGTGACGTAGAATGGTAGAATCACTTGACATCAAAACCGAACCCCCCCCCCCTTCTGGATATTACAGCGGGCTTGTCATTCAATGGCCACGGTGTCTTGAGTTCCATTGATGTCCAGGACAAAAGTAGTTGAGTGACGGTGAACGACCGGATAGCGACCAGGGTAATGCGGCCACAATGGTCCTCGGACGGGTCTGTAACGCACGAACCCTGTAACAACTTGTAGGAAATGGAGACCGTGGACTAGGTAATGATGTGGCTCTCCTACATTTATTGTTGGTGTGCAAGCCCCTGCTAGAACTGGAGGGCGGCGATGGCATACGACCGCCCCTGGAGCGCAGCCATGTTCGATCTCTTGTCTCGCGTGGAACTGCTGACGCTGCCTGGGCAGCGTGTTTCCGAAGGCTTCGCTGCACAGAGCACCCACGTGACATGTGTGATGTCAGTGCGCGCGCTATTCTTTTGAGAGCCTGCTAATACGAGCCCACCGTTCGGGCTCTGTGTCCTCGATGTAGAGTACTGAGTACTGGCGCTGACGGCTTGGGTTCGAGCCCCAGCAGGTGTTTTCTTAGGTTCTTTTTTCCTTGCGTAATTTTTTTCGACCTTTATTTTTTTATCAGCTCAAATCTACGGGTTGTTTTTTGTTAATAATGGTGATTTTGTATGTTTTAGGTCGCTTTAGGTTTGGGGCGCAGCCAAGGACCCCGTTACATTACCCTTCTTCATCACGCGAACAGACATGTCACGTGGGTGCTCTGTGCAGCGCAGCGTCTGGAAATACGCTGCCGGGAAAGCACCGCTGATGATAATGGTAGGCAGCTGTTCATGATGAGGATAGTGGCGCTGCAAGCAGATGATGATGATGCGCCACTACGAGCTCATTCTTCTACGATGGCTCCATTGAACTGCGGAGGAAGTCATAGTTATTTGGTATTTCGGGTTGCTATTGCCGTAATTTCATTTAGCTTTCCTACGGCTTTACGGTAGTGAGGGAGGGAGGGAGTAAACTTGATTTCAACGACTTTCCCGGAAGCTGATGGCTGGGCGCCTGCCTGGTGGGGACCTTCATTATTCCGGCAGATGTGGTCCGCCCTGGCTTCCAGGATTTACGTGAAATAAATACAACTGTTGTGTTGTGTAATGTAGTTCTGTTCATGCCACCAGGTGGCGCACAATGCTAAGGTGGCCAATTTTCAGCATCATCATCAGCAACCGCAAGCCCGGTTATAAATATCGTGTAACAAGAATAAAGGCTCTCTTTTCCGTGGGTACGAGGTAGCGTCTGCGTCTCTCTGCCACGTCTGGTGACTCGGTGGGCGGCGCATACAACAACAACCTACAAGTACCAACCGGAGTGCAGAAAACGCTCAGGCCCTGGCCAATCGCACCTTGCACGTAAAGAGAAGCTCATCCACCGAATCATCGTCATCAAGAAGAAGAGGAAGAAGACGAACGTGAGCTCACGAGGTCTCGTTTTGCAAGCAGCCCTAGCTCCACCACCACCTGCTGGTCCTACCCTGCCGACTTCTGCCACAATAGACACCCTTTCAACACCTGGACGAACATCGACTGTGCCGCCATCCCTGACGGAGGTCTTATCTGAACACGGGGAGTTCCGTTTGGGTGACTGCCGAGACAGCTACGGCTTAGAGGAGTGCGTCTGTCTCTTCACACGTCATCAAACGTTCGACTGACTTTCTGCTTGCGGTGAGTGAGCATCTCAAGCTTACTGCTCCCTGCCATTTCGGAGAGCACTGTGCGTAGTCAGCATGGCGGCTAGGGACGATGGATTCGAAAGCATGTCAGACAGTTCGTCCATGCGATCAGGCGATGAGTCGGGGCCTGAAGTGGTCGAAGATGTGCACGCTGACTACTCTTTCTGGTGCCAGCCATGGGTGCTGGCTGTACTAAAGGCAGCAGAGGAAAAGTTCAAGGAAACCATGGCGGGCAAAAGAGTGGAAGTCCCCGATGCCGCTACTGGTATGACAGAAGTTGCAGCGAGCTTACCTACCACGGAAAGCGAGAGAGAAGCCGCCCAAGGAAACACCGCATGCACCGGTCAACGCGGACGTCGTGGGAAAACCTGGTCCTACGATGGCAGCTGCTCTACGACCGAAGATGATCACATCGGAGGGCCGCAGTGAAAAAAGCGCGCGTTTGCTTCCACTGTTGCAGCAGGTGGAGCTGAACACCTGGATGCCACCTGGTATTCACCAGCATTCACATGCTGGAAGCAGCCAGGGTTGGTAAGCCATCCTCGACCTACGCTTCTGTGGTCCCAAAAGCTCAGAACCGTAGTGTGCCATAAGCGACGGACAGTCAGGGGACGATTCAAGTAGATCTAAAACTGCTTGTCTCTGGATTTCACTTTATAATTTCCCGGGTAATTAAAAATGGTTGCCTTCTTGTCTGTCCGTCCATCTGTCTCTCAATTCAACAACGCCGTTGGAAGGTGGAACAACGCTTCAAAACGCATAGTAAATTCCTTAACAGTTTCGGGTGGTTCAGTCTTGTTTCTGAGGTCTCCTTCTGCTGTTCCGTCTTTTTACAGCGCAGCTGTTGAGCAAATCGTAATTTTTTGTGTCCGCAATTAAAAATATCAAGAAATTGCCGAGCGCGCGCACGTGAGCGTGGGCCTGGCGGCAACCGCCCAGCGTCCCCTGCGCACGTTCAGTCGAGGAGAGGATACCCACTTAGGCAGATTGGCAAACACAGAACGCCGTAATCGTGGCAATACTTGCTCGGAACGACGAAGACTCCAGCGTTCACCGTAATTGTGGCAACACTTGCTCGGAACGACGAAGACGCGTCATTGCGTACGCCCCTCCAAGGTGATGTCCAATGATTTTCACTTTCAGGAAAATGAAAGATGCTCACACTTATAGCACCAATATTTGAGTAATGGTCGCTGCGGCCGCGAAGCTGCTGCAAACCGGCTGCAATCGTGGACTTAAACCTTCGTTCTGGTCGTGAAGGTGGCGAGTAGCTTCGCTACATTCAAGCCTTACGCGTTAATGTGAACTTCAGTTTTGTACCGATAAAAAAATATCCCTCATATTAGCAAGATAGTGTATAGTTTCGAAATGGGTTCCAAGAAAGTTTAAGTAAACACAGACACACCCGTAGATATTGTAGAACGTGAACCCAGAGAGCAAGATTTAGAGCTGTTCTTACCTATTGGACCTTTTTCTCTCCCAAAGACACGCGAGTAAAGTGTTTTTATCGTGTATATAATATATATATATATATATATATATATATATATATATATATATATATCTTGTAAGCGCTGGTTAGGGCAACGACGCCAGAGGAATATGCATCCGGACAATCCCCGGTGGTTGTATACAAACACTGTGAATAGTCTCGGCTGCGCGGAGAACCTCCCTGCGCACGGCAGAAAGATGAGTTCACGCCCGATGAGTCAATTTCTCGACTGGATCTTAGCCGTCATCTAACTCGTCTGAAGAGAGCAGCTGCACAGGAAGAACTCAAGGCCATTTATGACGCCACACATCGAGTTGTCTCATTCAAAGCTGGCGACCAAGTTCTACCTTCTATTCCTCTTCGTGCCCCAGGACTGTGTGAGAAGTTCTTGCCTCGCTACATCAGACCTTACACGTGTATAGAGCAGACTTCCCCGGTGAATTACCGTGTGACCCCAAACGCTAGTGTCACCGACCGCCCTTGATGTTTATAATCAACTGATGACGATGATAATGCATAATTGCGTGTGGAAGACCAAGCGTGCAAAGTACGAGTCCACTGGCGCATACCCTTCTGCTAGTAGCTGACAGAGTTTGTATACAACCAGCGGGGGATCGTCCGGATGCATATTCCTGTGGCGTCGTGGCCTAACCAGACGTCAGTCCTCTCAGGCTTCCATGTTTCTTCTCATGAAAAAGCCCCGCGCCGCTTCTTCCTTCTCTTCCAGTCGGCCGCCGTCCTCTTCGCTCTGCTGGTGGATTGGCCACTGACTACGCCTGAAGCTTTTCGCTGGCGAAGCATCGCGCCTTTACACTCAGCCACACTGCAAGCGAGCCCCACAATGAACTGTTTGTGTGCGCCTCTGGATCTGGCTTAATGGTTAACACCCCGAAGAACTGAAAAGCCCGTTATACGTCTCTTCTCAGTAGGTATGTTTCGTGGTTCGGTGGATGTACGTCACGGCTCGCTTTAAGTCTTTATTTCTGGTTTGTAACCGGGCGCGAAGAGAAGCTCGAGTACGCCACCTCGAGAAGCGTTACGGCAATGACCCGCAGACCCGTTACACGGATGTTGCGCATCCCTCCCCCAATTATCCGGCTACGCTTGTCACCCTGGAGAGAGAGAGAGAAACATCTTCATTTGCCCTTCTATAAAGGCTTCTGCGTTGCTGGGGGAAGGAGCTGCTGTTACCAGTCGCCCCCAAGAACTGCCTCAATGTGTTGGAGGAGGGCCTCCCAGTGCTCCTCTTCTGTCAGTCGTAATGAGGAGGTGGTCAATTGTCGGACTGAGGGCGCGTACCGGCCGGCGCTTTTCGTCCGCTTGCGGAGAGCGAGTTTGAGGTGTTTTTGGGGATCCTCGGCACTTCTGACAACACCCTTACTGCGGCAACTTACCGAAATATGCCTACACCCCAAGCTGAAGCCCTGGCCAACGCCCATATGCCATTACTGCACATCGAAATCAGCCTTATCTCACTATCATTAGCGATTCAGAGCAAGCCTGCCGCCTTTACCAGGCCGGTCTCGCGCCACAGCACGCCTTATTCATGCTACGCTGCCTGCCTCCGGACCTAGAAGTGACCATTGTATGGAATTCTGGCCATGCCGGCCTGGTTGGGAATGAAGCGGCTCATGCCGCAGCCCGCGATCTGCACTACTGGGCACTGCCAACTTCAAGGACCGACACGGGGTGCTACCCTCCCACCACTGAAGACACGCTCCCTGCCCTTGATTCCACCTTCTGTTCCATACTGTCCCACTACAGGCACACACGAAGAATATACCCCCCGCCCCACCCCTCCCTCCCAACACACCACGCCACCCTTTACCGCCGCCTGCGAACTGAAACCTTCTATAATCACCCCATCCTACACCACATCTCGCCGTCCCTTTTCCCCTACAACTGCCCGCACTGTCGCATACCTCTCGCTACTTACCACCTTGTTTTCTCTTGTCCTCACCACCCTAACCCCATCCCAACCTCCAACCCTGAGCAGTGGGAGTCCGAGTTGACCAGCTCAGCACCAGAGCGACAGCAAGCCCTGGTGCAACGACCTCTGGACGCAGCTCGGACTCGCGGCCTCCTGGACTTGAGAGGCTGAGGACATCGTGGTGTGCACAATAAAAGTTTATTCCTCCTCCGGTTTGTTCGATGGCATGTCGATTTCTGGGAAAATTGTGTTTTGCGTGCCAAAGACACGCGGTATGCTGCCCTTAGGCAGCGTGTGTTAGGCTGCTCTTGACTGTCTTGTAGAAGGGGTGGTTGTTTTTGTTTTCTTTGCTGGGCGACTTCGCCTTTTTTTCAGCGGCCTTGCCTTCCGCACGTTCATCGTCGTCTTCTCTGACAACTGTTGCTAACACGTGCGCGTCCCCGACAAGTAGTTCTTTGCTTCGAGCTTTGTGTCACCGGATTGGACGCTTGTTGCGGATCGGTTGCTGGTTCCCGACGGCATGTCCTTCCGGTTACCTTCGTCAACTTTAGCTGAAAACATGGGTTGTTCTTTAACAGATACTTGAGAGCCGTCAGCTGATGAGTTGCTCGGCGTATTTATCCCAATCGTCTTCTCGCGTTCTTGTAGCGACAAGAAGCGCTCCATGCGGTTGTTTGTGTCGCTCGTCGCGGTGAATGGAACGTGACCTTCCGTCGGTACCTTAGAGTAATTGAAGAGCTCTAGTGGACTTCCAAACCTCACGTTATCCTGGTTCAAGGGCGCGGGCGTCGGGACGTATGAAAAGTGGTTAGGCCCGTCCTCACTTCGTTTACGGGGCGGGGTAGGTGTGAGCGACGGTGGTGACTGGCTCTCTGGGATCGCACACTTCTCCGAACCGACGCAAGTCGAAGGTGGCTCACGAAGATGAGAGACCTGCGTCTGCACGCAGCAAACCATCGGCGGGTCATTGGCCTGGTATGGAGCCTTGGAATGCGGGGCTCCTTTTTCAGTCACAAATTGGGTCGCCTTGCTGGTTTCCTCCTCCTCCTTCCCAACCACATTACTCAATTCAGGACCAGGGCCTGCGTCTAGGCTTGCAGGTGAGGTCCTTCTGCTGTACGGGTTGCACTCTGTTGTAGTTCTACAGCCAGGTGGGTGAAATCTTGCAGGCTCAAATCTGGTGGCTGCAAGGTGAGGATTTCAGCTTGGGAGGGGTCAGCAAGGCCATCTGTGACATATTGCCTAGCTGCAGGAGACAGCCACGGGAGGCCGCAGTCTACGAGCAGGCGGAGCTTGTCATAGATGTAGTCCTTGATTTCCTCTCCGCGGCCTTGGTACCGGCTGCGCATCTGCATGTAACGGGTGTCATAGGTACCTGAGAAGTTACCGAACGCAGCGATCAACGCCCCGCTCCAGCTTACCCAGGTCAAATGTGTGTGTCTCTCGTACAGATGTCACGCCCGGGCAGCGTCGCGTAGGCGTTCTACAGTGAATAACCACTTCATGTGCTCGCGCCACGCACGATAGGCGGCAAGGCTGTCAATTAGCTGCACCCAGCGACCAGCGTCGCCCTGAAATCCACGAAACGCTGGTACGTCCGCGTGGGCAGGCGATGAAAACGCGCTGCAACGGACCACGGATTCCGGGGTAGCACGACATCGGCAAGCCGCAGGCACACCTCTGTGAGGGCCTGGTCAACCCAAGAAGGGTAGTCGCCACGCGCACCACTGGTCGCCATCGGGAAAAGGTCGTCACTCTTGGAAGAGAACCCAAAGTCCGCAGAAATCACGGTGCAAACGGCGGAAGCAGCGGCGAGTCCAGAAGACGTCGACCGCTGGGGAAGGCCGCACCCAAGGCTGGCTCAACTGTGCATGTGCTGGGCGTTACTTGTTGTTATTGTTGTTGAGTTCGGCGCTCGTGCTGGGACCACGGCACCACCGATGAACTCGGGAAGCAGGGCTGGAAGGTGTGCCAGGCCTTGGTCGATGCAGACGGCCGTCCCTGCGGCTGGACCGCCGCAATGGAGACCACATCCGGAAGGTGCAGGTCACCTACGAAGACTTGTCGACGGCGCCACTTGTAAAGAACAAGACCGATTCTCAGGACGCCATGTTTATTCTACAGTGCACTATACGAAAGAGAAAGAGGTGTGTCGTTCGGAGCCGATTATGGGGGTCCATTTTGCGACGAAAAGTTCTGCTGAGGCACTCCTGTTGTGAGCAGTGGCCCTGGCCGCCGTTGCTTATCAGTTGGTTTCATGTTTTCTTTGTTAAATTAACCCTTACTTATTGCAGTAATTAATCTTATTTCTTTATTTCATGACCTAAAGTTTTATAAAACCCGTCTAAACACTGCTTCATCATCATCATCATCACCAGCCTATCTACGCCCACTGCAGGGCAAAGGCCTCTCCCATTATTCTCCAATTACCTCGGTCCTGTGCCAACTGTGACCAATTTTTCCCCGCAAACTTCTTGATCTCATCTGCCCATCTAACTTTTTGCCGCCCCCTGCAACGCTTGCCTTCTCTAGGGATCCACTCTGGTACCATTAATGACCAGCGGTTATCTTGCCTTCGCATTACATGCCCTGCCCACGTCCATTTCTTCTTCTTAATTTCTACTATGTCTTTAACAACCAGTTTGCTCTCTGACCCCACTCCGCTCTTTTCTTGTCCCGTAATGTTACACCTATCATTTTCCGCTCCATTGCCCGCTGAAGTCGTTCTCAATTTAAGTTGAACCCTCTTAGTGAGCCTCCAAGTTTCTGCCCCGTAGGTGAGTACCGGTAAGATGCAGCTGTCATACACTTTCTTCTTCAGCGACAATGGTAGGCTGCGATTCATTATCTGAGAATGTCTGCCATATGCACCCCACCCCCATTCTGATCCTTCTAATTATCTCTGCCTCATTGGTCGGGATCTGGAGTCACAAACTTGGCCTAAGTAGATATATTCGCTTACCACTTCCACTGCCTCGCCACCTATCTCAAACTGCTGTGCTGTCCCGAGGTTATTGATCATTTACTTTAGTTTTCCTGCATATTAATTTTCAGGCCACGGTTCTACTCTGTTCGCCCAGTGCGGAAAGCATGCTTTGCAATTCGTCCCCCGAGTTTACTTAGCAGTGCAACGTCATCAGCAAATCTGAGGTTACTGAGGTATTCTCCATTAACCCTTACTCCCACCTGTTCCCAATCCAACGTTCTGAATACTTCTTGTAAGCATGCTGTGAATAACATTGGAGAGATTGTGTCTCCTTGTCTGACACCCTTCCTTATAGGTATTTTACTGCTCTCCCTATGGAGGATGATGGTAGCTGTAGACCCACTGTAGATATCCTCTAGTATTCTTACATAATGCTCATCTACTCCCTGGTTCCGTAATGCCTGAATGACTGCTAGGGTTTCGACCGAGGTCAAATGCTTTCTCATAATCTATGAAGGCTATATATAGGGGTTCAGTATACTCAGCGCACTTCTCTATCACCTGATTGATCGTGTGAATATGGTCCATTGTTGAATAACCTTTACGGAACCCTGCTTGTTCTTCAGGTTGACTGAAATCTAAGGTTGCAGAGATTCGGTTAGCGATTACCTTGGTAAATACCTTGTAGACGACTGACAGTAAGCTGATCGGCCTACTGTCAGTCGTCTACAAGGTATTTACCAAGGTAATCGCTAACCGAATCTCTGCAACCTTAGATTTCAGTCAACCTAAAGAACAAGCAGGGTTCCGTAAAGGTTATTCAACAATGGACCATATTCACACGATCAATGAGGTGATAGAGAAGTGCACTGCTTAGTATGATTTAAAAACTTATAGGTGGCGCTGGCTGCAACAGGAGTTCCCTGGGGAATGCCTGCGCTCCATAAATTTTTTTATCGCAAAAAGGACCCGCGCTCTCCATTGGATTTTCCCCCCGCCCGGCACTCCTTACCTCCTAGTACACTATTTATTCTCCTCTTGAACGATGATGATGATGATGATGTCCTCAAAGATTTTGGTACGTACCCACAAGGGAGGATTGGCCCGGGCTGCTCCCCGCCGCTTCTTCCTTCTGTTCCAGTCGGCAGCCGTCCTCTATGCTCTGCTGGTAGATTGGTCGCTGACCACGCCTGCAGCTTTTAAATGCAGAACATTTCAGTAACTCACGATGTCACCCGCGTTGACGTCCGTAGTCGTAGTCCGCACCCCTCCCCCTACACTATATAAAAAAAAAACTATCCGGCGCCTGGTTTTGATCCCTGGACCCTGCGGGCGGAACGCAATGTACATGGTGCTCTACCCACTGCGCCACAAAGCCGACACAGAATGGGAGGCTACGAACGCGCCTTATATCCTTGACTCATTCAAACTACCTCAAGAAGCTGCTGATACAACGCATTCACTACCACCAACGCCCCAAACACTAAACGTTAACGCAATACACCCACCCCCTATGCGACGCATTTACTCGAGTCCCCCTCGCGGGGTGATGGGCCCAATTTTTTTGTTGGCGGAAACATCACGTCTTTGCGCGTGTATGCGTTTCCTAGTCAGTACAGCCCGCCGTCACCTGAGCTTGCTTATGGGGGTTATATCATACATAAACGTACCTAAAGCATACAAAACCACCCAAACTAAAATAAATAACAGCCAAAACCGACCTGCAAGGTTGAAAACCACGGTGTAAAAAAATATTCAACAGAAATAGCCGAAACCGACCTAAAAGGGGAAAACCCGCAAAAACGTACAAGCGGCCCTAGCTGAAACAGACCAAAAGGCAAGGAAAATACCCGAAATTCCATTTATAATGCATGAAGATGCCATAAATAGATTATATGCGTGATAAAAAATGTTAATATTTAAATATGACAAACCCTTGAAAATAAAAAAGAAAAAACTCCGTCGCATGCCCCCGCGCGAGAGACACGAGTAAATGCAGAGCATTCGGGGTGGTCACGTGGCGCAGGTTGTGGTAGTTGGCGGTGGTAGTGGTAGTTGTTGTTGTCGTAGGGGTTGGGTAGTTGGGTTGCGAGACGAGAGAGAGAGAGAGAGACGAGAGACGTAAGTACGTCTCTCGCCGCTCGCCGCTGACGTTTCGAAGCCGTGTCTCGCTCTCGATTCGATGGATCCGCAGCTCGACGCTGACGACTGGCGGCGGCCTCTGGTTCTCGACGCTCGGGATCGGCCGCTCGACGCTGACGCTTCGCCGCTGCCTCTCGTTCACGACGCTCGGGATCCGCAGTTCGACGCTCGCGTTGCGCAGACGCGTCTCGTTGCCCGAGCGAAGGATCCGCGGCCCGACGTTGACGTTTGACCGCGGCTTCTCGTGCACGAAGTTCGGCGTCGGCAGCGCGCTTCAGACGCTTGCGTTCGGCGTCGGCCGCGCGCCGTCTCGCCGCCTTGTCTTCTGCCGCCGTCGATGAAGAGGATGGCACGATGTCTTGAACTGGTACAGCAACGCTGACGTTGACTCGCGTCGCGGTACTGGTTGAAGGTGTTGCTTCCATCGCTTATGAAACTTCGACGACGACCAAAAGCAGAGTAAGCAGAACAGAGCGCAGGAGTAAAATGTAGTGAGCCGCGCCGATACCCGCTTTATATTCGTAGCGCGCGCAGTAGAGGGAAAGGAGGTAGCACCTGCTGCTGCAACGCCTCTTTCAGCGCCGGAGCACGCGCATGCGCGCCCGCACCTGTTGTTGAGAGCGAGGAGGAGCGGGGGAGGGGCGCACGTGCTGACTGTCTGCGGACTCCGATCGCCAACGGACGGGTGACATTGTGAGTTAAAGAAATTCTCTGCATTTAAAAACAAGCGGTAACGGGACTTCAACCCGGGTTAGGATGTCTGCTTCGCAATAGCGGAACTACTACATGACCAAGCGGTTCTGAGCGATTAAATTGAGGGCCACATGCACGTGGACATTGCTTCAAACATGCTTCTACATGGCGCCATGCGTCGCTTGGCTGTGCTGATTTAGCCCACATTAATCATCATCATAAACTTACTGACAAAGAGCGAGGAAGGGTTAGCAGGAGAATCTTGGGAAGGGCCCTCTTTCGAGATCTCCTATGGCATGGAAGATTGTTATCGAAGCATATAGAAAGCCAGCCCATTCCACACTATATGGAATTTCCCCCTCATTGGCCAAATACAGAACAACACATCTTCTCAGGAAACATGAGAGGCTACCCTGGCCAGGGGTCCTCTGCAGGACTAACATACATTTAGGAAATCGGTTGGCATCACTGCACTATTTTATGCTCTCAGCCAGTGCCGTTCTAGCGGGCCTTCGTCAGGAGTGTCCTCTGTCCCATCTGCTCTTTATGTTGCGCCTGAATGATAGGGAGACGGAGTTCGAGAACAGCACAGGTGGCTTTTGATTGAACGTACATGGAGGCGGTGAGAACAGTCCAACCGCCATTTCAGGCCAACATGAAGTGGGCCCCTTTCCCTTTTGGCCAGGGGTCCCTGCAGATACTATGCATACTTTTAGCAATTCGGTTGGCAACTGCACTATTTTATGCTCTCACCAGTGCCGTTCTAGCGGGCCTTCGTCGGAGTGTCCTCTGTCCCATCGGGGGCCCCTTTATGTTGCGCCTGAAGATGGGATACGGAGCTCGGACAGCACAGGTGGCTTTGATTGGGAAGACATGGGGGGGTGAGAACAAGTCCAACCGCCATTTCAGTGCCTGATAAAAAACGCCACAGGTTGAATCACCTTTCATTCCTTTGTTGCGGCGACAGGCCGGATGCCCTGCTGATTCTATTCTTCATTAGCATTTTTTTCCCTGACAATCCTGTTCTATCCAAAGGTTTCCTTTTCTACTCTCAATAATTTTCACGTACTCATTTTTTTTCTCTCTTAAAATAAACCGGGTCACAGCCTAATTATTGCAGGCAGCTTCTTGGCCAATCCCCCGCGTGGGTACGCGCCATTACTTAAGGAACGAACCAACCACCCAACCCAACGATATCGTCCTGACGGCGGGCTCTTCATCTGATCAGCAGCAAAGGCTACGCATTTGCTTTAAGCACGCTGTGGCCCGAATTAGCCATGGTGTAACGCACGGCAGTGTGCCGTAAGTAGTTGGACCAACATGGACTTACTTACCGGCGTCGATGTGCTGACTGTACAAGGAAAGCCCATCCCATTTGCAACGGCGCGTCGATATGCGGGCGTCGATCTCACCACAGAACCCGTCTACTTGCTGCGCATGAGCGAGGGCTTTGTGAGATTGCACTGCGCAACCACAACATTCTGAGGGGCCGAAATATGTGGACCTTCTCCTGGACGGGGGTTGTGAGGAGCATTCGGAAGGCGGTGCCTGTTCCAGCGCTCACGTTTGTCGACACACTACTCTGCCGGTCCGCTGCGATCCGGGTTACTTGGAGAGGCGACTGAGGGAGGTACGACGGGGTCTATGTGCGCACTTACCTACGCCAAACGAGGCTATGCAGGGGGACGTGGGCTGGCATACATTTGAGGAGCGGGAAGCCATGGCCATTCTCGGGTTCGAAATTAGAGCGTGCATGCTAAGAGACACGCCCTGGGTACACCAGGTTCCCCGGTGTACGCTTCACGAAAGCGAGGCCACAAAGTTAAATAGACGGGTGCGCACGCTGGTTCCCAAGGACGGGAGAGAGAAAGAGAGAGTAAACATTTTTTTTGCAATCCACGTCCGGGTCCGCGCCCCATGAGGTTAAGATCAGATGATTTTCCACCTGGTGATGAGTAGGTGGTCAGAAGGGTTGTCCACGACGAGGTCGTCTTGCCCGGGTGGACAACCCATCCTGGTGCCGCTGCCGTCCCAGAATATCCTCCAGGCGACCAGCCAGCAAGCGCAGTTCCGGGAGCTAGTAGGGGAGGCGAAACGGGAAGGTGTGTGGAGAAGGCAGAGACGAAAACTATCTTTGCACCTGTATATAAATAAACCCCATCGGGACCAAAGGACCGCGAGAATTGGGATTGTTGCGGACAGTCAGCAATCGAAGTTTTAGAATCAGTCGGGACAGACACCTTATTCTTTATTTTCAAGGGACAGAAAATTCAGGGAAGCTTGCACTCACGCGCAAGACTTGAATGGCGAATTCGCTGCAGGTGATTATTTGCGGACACAAATTTGAGTTTTAGTATCGTGGTGAGACAGGCCAGAGTAAGCTCTTTCTCTGGTCGACGTTTTAAATGCGAATGCATTTCTTAGTCGGGGGTTGTCGTGCGTTAACGGCGTGCGCCCCGCAGGTGTTATCTTTCCGCGCCCTAGCAACAGCTGTGGCGCGCCTAGCAACCGGAGCAGGTGGTAGCTCGGGCGGTAGTAGCGGAGGGCAAGGGGGAGAGGAGGAGCGCGCTCGGCGTGTGAGGGCGCTCGCATCGCGGAGCTCGGCGGAGAGAGCTCGCGCGCGGGGCGGGCGTGTTGCGCGGGTCTCTCTCTCCTCTCCGCGTACCCTCTCTCCGCTCGCTGCGCTCGGAAAATATATATAAATGCAGTGGAGCGCGCGCCTCTCTCCGTGTCTGCTTGCCTCAGAGCACTCATCGGTGCACCCAATGCATTCGCATTTCCACACGATCCCCTTCGGGGAGGTGGGGGGAGTTTTTTGTACGCCACTCTGCAAGCGTGCAAGCGCCACTAGCGTACCAGTCAGCGAAGCGTCGCATGTGCGCTTGTGCAGCGCTTGTGTGGAGCGACCTGGACTTAGAGCTTGATAAAGTGTACAAATTGGCAAACTGAAGGCACCTTCCATTCAAAAACGGGTCGTAGCTTAGTTTCAACTGAGCGAACGAATTACGGCGACCTGTTGACGGCCGGCAGATTAAACGCTGGGTCGACTGACTGTCGGAGGGCCGGCGAGCCGTGAAGTAGCGCAGTCAAGCCAAGCCAATTGTTTGTTCAGTCATACGAAACGCCAAGAATTTGGATATGATACAGAGAGCACAGCATTTACGAATTGATTTTTCTAGTGAATAAAGTCGCATAAACGCTGCTAGAGTGGTCAAAACATGGCCTGAAGACTCGAGACAATTTGCGCTCGTGATCTTACAATGTTTAATTATCTTACAAGAACCATTACTCTGGCCGATCTTATTGGCCTAAAGCCCTTCTGCACAAAAACATCAAAAAATCTTACCTCTTAGCACAGTGAAATGCCTGAAATAAATGTGTTCACAACAAACGACAACTGTACAACATTTTACTTCTTCATTTTATTTCTGCACAATCCACTGAAATCCCCATTTTTTCAACGACAAGAACTTTGCCGAATTGTCTTCCACTCCGGGTACGGCAAAGTATAAGGTGGTACGGCCCTCTTGTTGATAAAACAGTTGCTGACGGTATGGTTGACACTGGATGCTTTGCCGGCGAATAAGTGTCTTCCACAACATTCAAGCAATGTGCCTCTCGTAGGCTTAGTGCGTTGTGGGAGGGAGTAAAACGTGCTCACAGGTGATGTAGTAGCACGTCAGGTGACTCGTATGGCCCGGCCAGCTTTACACAGCGTCCCAGTACGCTCTACCGGCCATGCCGTAGGGTGCTTGACCTTTTATTTCTAGCTTCAATTCCATGGCGGCAATGGGGCATCCGGAAAGGCTTCGATGGTACGCTCCGCCAGCAGGCACGCGCCCCATTTCGTTGCAGCCAGGGATGGGCGCCGTCGTAATGTAGTTGGCCTGATTGGCTTTCGGGCCCCCGGACACGCTCCTGTAACCGGGAAATACGCCTGTCACATGTCCCACATTCTTCGCATCCTGGTGTTGGGCAAGGCCGCTTCTTCGGCTCGCCACGAGACGGGCCCGGGAGGAAAGAGGGGCGCGGGTGGCGCACCTGGCTTTGGCCCTCCTCGTCGAAGTCGTGTTGGGCTCCGACGCTTCTTAGGCTTGCCATGAGATGGGCCGGGTAGGGAAGAGGGGTGCGGGTGGCGCACCTGGCATTGGCATTTCTGGTCGGAGTTAATCGCGATCGGCTCGCGGCTGAACGAGGGAAGGAATCAGTAGCCGTAGTCCTCATTCCCGTGTGTCTCGACTATCTTTTCGTCGATGGTAACGCCCGATGGGGCCAGGAGCGCCTTATCCTCAACGTTTAATGGTTGGACCAGCGGAGTTCGAAGCATTCCATTATGGCGGTTGCATCACTGGACGCTGACACTTTCGCCACTCTGGAGATGGTGAAGCCGCTTGCCTCAAAATCCCGACTAGGATCCGACGAGCGCGAGGCCGACGCTGAAGATTACGCCGGGCTAGATGTCATGTCAGACTGCATCATGAGACGTCGTCTATCCTCAGGCACCGATGCTGTTGATGGAACAAGAATGACACGTCCACTATGGTAGCTGCCCGTGGTTGAATAAATCTCTGTATGGCGGCGCTGTTCTCGGGCTTGCTGGAGAATGGCACGTGCCCTCAACGGTAGATTGTCTATGTCTAATTAGCCTACTGCGCATACATAAGTGCTGTTCTCGGCATATAGGGAACGTTGTGTAATTTCGTCACTTCGTGGAAAGCTGACAAAGTATCTGCTGGCTTCACCACGAGAATATAACATAAGTGACGATTCGTGTCTGAAAGCAGTGCTGGTTTTCAGCTCCATATCTTTGTTCGATCGTCATGGCAAGGAATTCACGGCTGTAGTTTCACGATATGTACTGAACACGATGCTGAATTTCCTGTTTAGAAGAAAATACGTAAGGTCGCGCCCACAGTAAGAAAAATTTGCCCTCACGGGTTTGCTGGACACTCTTGCCGCTGGACACGCTCGTTTCCGCTATCATAAAACTTACGTGCCGACGCGGGCACGCTCGGCGCGGGCAGGAGTTCGATGAGGGCCGACCACCGACCGGCCCCGCTGAGCGGTAGCGGGTTTAGTAGGCGGAGCTTGGCCGTCGTCTACTAAAAAAAGAAGCGTGACGTATACCGCTGAGTGAAGCAAATGGCTGCGCGCATCTCTAACCAACCCTGTTCCTCTAGGTGGTCTTGCGCCTGGTCGGTGATGTCACCGCTTCCACAGTGCTTTGGAGGAGTAGTGAAAGAGTAAATGCGTCAGGCTTTAATGTGGTTCCTTTTTAATGAACGATAACTCAGCTAATACTGCACGCTTTTAAACCATTTTTGCGGCAGGACGTTCTTTGAATAGTACTCCAACGATTGCGCACGTAAAATCACAACCTTTTGAACACTGTTTAGGGCCCCTTTAATGAACAAGAAGGGAGCGGAGTGGGTCAGGGAACAAACGCGTGTTAAGGACATATCAGTAAAAATTAAGCAGACGAAATGGACGCGGGAGGGCATGTAGTGCGAAGGCAAGATAACCGTTGGTCATTAAGGTTAACAAGGTGGATCCCTAGAGAAGGCAAGCGTGGCAGGGGGCGGGAGAAGGTTAGATGGGCAGATGAGATGAAGAAGTTTGCGGGGATAAATTGGCCGCAGTTAGCAGCACAGGACCGGGATAATTAGGGATTAATGGGAGCGGTCTTTGCCGTGCAGTGGGCGTAGATAGGCTGGTGGTGGTGGTGGTGATGATGATAATATAGGAGTTGATATACGCCTCGAGCTTTGCGATCGCTGCGCCGCCTGCCGCCGCTTCTCTGCGGAGTTGACGGGATTAGCGCTGCGCGGCCCATAGGGGCTCATGCAGTGTTTTGGTTCTCTTTCGCTTCTTTTTGCCCTTCCAAGTGCTAAAAAACTTGTTATGGTGACGTCTGTAAGTAAACAGTACGTTTTGGTCACTTCAAAAGCCGCTGCGTCTTGGTAGGGTGCTCAAACACCAACAATAGCTATCCGGGAACGCGGCTCTGTGTCCTTCTCGGCCGCTGTTACGGGCGTCGGCGACGGCAGCAGCATATCACCACTGTCACCTCCGAATACGTCAGGCACAAGTGAATTTTATTGTCGCCTCGTTTAAACCTGATACTGGCCCAAAGAGAGGTGTGTTTTGTTTTGTAGCGCGGACAACGAATGCGGCCTCATTACGAATATATGCGTCGTAGAAAAATATATTTCGGGGATGCGATTACCCAATACCTGATAATAACTTGTGCCTTTTATAAGAATATAAGTCACGCGAAAATTTTAAGTATATTCCAAGGCTCTGCGTCGTGAAAGATGAGCACTCATGCCTTATAGCAAGAACCAAGAAAAGTGAATTAAACCACTGAAAAATTAATGGCCTGCAAGTCCGGAAGAAACAAAATAGCTCGTACAGAAAGGAAAAAAAAAGTCAGTGCAGCTTCTGAAATGCTGAAGACGTTCGTATAAACTTAAGCCGGGTAGGACTTACGAGACCAACTAGTGTGCGAAATGCACTGCTATTTCGCGAGACATGGGGAGGGGGAGGGGGACGCTTACGTATTGTTATGTACGATTGCGGACCAAAATCAAGGAAAGAACGTTTTACTAATCACACACACAAGCTACTCGTTCACGTCACTCTAGCTTTTAGACTTCAACTAACAGCTGATCCCTCGGCGAAAGCATTTTTGAGGTATACAAGTTCAAAACTGATAAAAGGTGTCGTTAGAAGAGTGGGATATCTGATAAGACCTTCTGATTTCCGTTTGTGCTATAGATTCTGCAGGCTCCCTGGGTCATATGACTATGCTTCGAAGAAACGTTTAGTCGCGAATGGCCATTATTGTAGAAGCCCTTCTCCGACCTGCTCGCGGAAGATATATGTAACATATATGAATGTTTGCGGGCGCTCAGCTCACGACAAGACGCCCCACCATTATTTTTTTTTGTCGTGCGCTGATCTCGGGTATAATTTTGGATTATCCATCGTACTTAATTCGTAGAATGTTCGTGAGTGATCAATATCCGAGGTATGATATTGGCAAGCATAACTGGCGTGCTGTCAGGTATGAGCGCTCCACTAGGTTATATAAGCGCACAAAACTGTTACATCGTAATGTATAGCCATGGCATGACCATCTGGGGAAATTATGCTTAAGGAGACACTGTTAGTAAATTTCAGGGCAGTGGAATCAGTCATATCGATATGCATATCCCTGTTTCGCGACGCCGACCTGTGACGCACACCTGGCGCTTGTACAGACCAAATGTACCAGACTAAGACCGCGTCACACACATCTACACTCTCGTAAACACATCACATTTGCGAACAGAGTGACTGGTCCATATAAATATGTATTTCCAACGCCTACAAGCGGTAAATCTCCGTCGTGAACGGGCCCCGAAAGCAACGGTGACAGTGGGGAGCGGGCCGGCGATTCCCGCGGCTGCTTTCGAAACGGGCCGCTAGGGGGATTTCAGTGGCGCCCCTACAAGCCGCGCTCGAGGCGTATACTCCGCGCACTTCTCTCACCTGATTGATCGTGTGAACAGGGCCGTACCCAGATGGGGCTAGGGGGGGGGGTGGGCTGGGGGGTTCTAACCCCTCCCGAAATCTTTTCCAGGCTGCATGTAAGCAATACACTTACTGTTGCTTTCAGCAAAAAACTACCCCCTTCCAAAAATCCATAACCCCCCCCAGAAAAAAAAAATTCTGGCTACGGCCCTGCGTGGGAATATGGTCCATTCATTGTTCAATAACCTTTACGAAACCCTGATTGTTCTTTAGGTTGATTGAAATCTATGTTGGCAGAAATTCTGTTAGCGATTACCTTGGTAATTACCGGGTAGACAACTTACAGTGAGCTGATCGGTCTGTAATTTTTCTAGTCCTTCATGTCACCTTTCTTATGGATTAGGATGATGTTCGCATTCTTCCAAGATTCCGGTACACTCGCGGTCTAAGGCATTGCGTGTACAGGCTTGCCAGTTTTACTAGTACGATTTGCCCGCCATCCTTCAAGAGGTCTGCTGTTATCTGATCTTTACCAGGTGCTTTGCCCCCTTGCATTTCTTTCAAAGCCTTCCTTACTTCTGTCGTTACTGGTGAGATGTCTATCTCCTCTGAACTACTTTCCCGTTCGGTATTATCCTGGATTTCCGGGCTACTGTACATATCTCTATAGAACTCCACATGTGTCTTAATGATCTGAACACTTTACTGAGATTTGTCAGATCAGATAATGTCAATCTATCCAACGCGACGTCACTCGCCCGCATTGGCGCGCTTAAAAACCTGCTTTCATCGTCTTTCGTGGTGCTCTGCCTTTATCGCCCCCCACCACCCCCACTGTCCTTTACTAGCGCTAGTGAACATAAGTGCATCACGGCGCGTTTCTGCACTCAAACGAAGGGCGCCAACGCGTTGCACACATTTTGACGCCCACACCGCCAATTCCGTGTCGGCAGCTGCTTTACAGTGAGCTGATATGAATACCCCGGCAAGTGTTCTGCGTCCATGCGTGTACGCGGTCGCGTCCACGAAGAAAATTTAACGGGAAAGCGTCTAATTGCTCGTTTGTTCCAAAGCGTACGCGTGCGCGAAAATGGGGGTCGATAGCAGGAAGTAAGGGTAAGGGCGCCTGCCACAATGAAATGGGCGCGTTTACTGCGCGCTCTCTGAAAAAAAAAAAAAAAAAAAGAAGAAAAGAAAAGAAAGAGAGAGCTATCGCTCGACCAACTTGCCTTCACTCCGCTGTGATCTGCGCATTCTCGCCGGCGGATCCGAGCAGCGTCTGTGCGCTGCCTGAGGTGAAATGTAGACGGGGTAGTCGCAGCTACGGGCCGGGCTCATCGACGGGCGAACGATCGGCCTTTCCCGTTGCGGCGCGCTTATTCTCGCTGTAATCATGCATGCCGTTCGTAGTTTCAGAACAACACACAACAGCTTCTTAGTCGGCCTTCTCAAGGTGACAAAGCCTATTCGCAAATCCAAGTTTCGCGGCGCAGTCTGGCAACATCAGTCAAAACAATCAAAATGGCGTTGCAAAACAGGTCCACCGTCGCAGCTGCGCTTGCTGCTGTACGAAGGGTCTTAGACTGCACTGTTGATTGGCGTTGATTTCACCCACACTACCTGCTTTTTGCGCACTCGGACGGTACCCGCGCCAGTTCACGGCTGCCGCCATGCTTGCGCCGCGCATTGTGTGGGCGATTGCGGCGATTCGGTTGAGGGAAAGAAATACAGTGAGTATATTATTGAGCTCAGCCAGAAGCTCACTTGTATTAAACCCAGTGCGGGAATGCGAATTAATGTGGGGAGAGTATGATATGGTAGAGTGAAGTAATAGTTCGAAAAGAAAGGCTTGAAGAGGGTTCGACACACTGCTTAGAATTGCCGCGCACTGAACACATCACAAACACCGGTGTGGCGTCATGCTGCGTCCGGGATTTGTCCTGACAAGGCCAGCTGGTGCAGTGACGAGCCGCACACGATGATTCCGAATCTCGCGAGTTGTTCTGGACAGGGACTCCAGTGGATGAAAGGATGTCGCCCTCCGCAAGAGGTCAGATACCCAGAATTGAGGCCGTGTCGACTGCGAAGACTACAAATCCGAAGCGGACACGAGCGGGCGGACCGTATACACTTCCGCACCGCTACCGAAGTTCTCAATGCGTTCACAACACAGGGAAGTGGGTCGTTTTGTTGTTGTTGTTTTTCTAGTGGCGCATACCCACATGGGGGATCGGCAAAGAAACGGGGTGGCTTTTTGGGACTAAAACGCCCACCTCATGGCCCTATATAATCAGCCTGTAGAAATTGGGGAAACTGTTACCGAGTCATATAATAGGTCTAAAGAATGAATCAGTGGATGATGTCATTTTTGGGAGAAAAGGCTAAAAAATTTTGACCGAGTCCGCGTCTGTCGCGGGTGCGGCGCGTTTTTCTTTCTTGCACAAAACGCTCCTCGTGTTCACAAATGGCAACACGCTCATGATGATGATGATGCTGCAACGGACTCTATGTAGGTGTGGACGAAAGATGAAGCGAAACTTTCTTTTCCTCTACCACCGACTGGAACAAGCCCGTCAGAGCGATACGGTCTGGCAATGAAGGCTATCCGAGAGGGCGCGTACTGATTGTGGGAGAGAAATGTTGATTGCGACGCCTTGGGTGGGAGTCGTGAGAGGAGTTTTAAAGGACAAAACGCTGCATATGAACCCGCAGGGTCCTAGCCCAGACACCACCTGCCTTACAGAAGTACAAAGTGGGGCCCAAGCATCCACTGAGCGTGGAGGAAACTGGGCTCGGAAGAGGAATTGAGATGAGAGAGCACGTACGTGTTCACCATGTGGCAAGCATAACTGGACATGGTACCTTATGCTGGCTCCCAAACGCAAAGCAGAACAGGGCTGACGCATGACGAGGAACGGTTCTGAGCAAAAGCGCATGCCGGCTCGTAGATGTGGAGGGAAGGTGCGTCGACACGACATTGCGATGAGACAGACGCCAGGAACTTTGAGAACACTTTGGGCAGGAACTATTATTCGGCGCAAAATTGAAAGCATCAACTGGACCCACCCGCACTATTTTTACCGTGGCTGCAGCCATTAATTCTACACCCGCTTGTCTTTTGAGAGTGCACGCTTTCTGCCTTGCCTGCATTGGGCAAACGGGGCCCGAGGAAGGCTATTTATGGTATCTCTGGTCTGTTCAGTAATGAATCCCGGCTACTATTGTCAGAACCCACTACACTAATACGACTAGGACACAGCGGACAAACAGAGAGTTCACTCTGGTGGTTGCTCAAAAGAATAGCAGGAGTGTGCAAAGCCGGGGTGTAGCCAGGGGTGGGGGCAGTTTCGGTGTCAGAGCACTCCCGAAATTTTATGAGCAATGTATCTCGCCCTCCCTTTTCTTTTGGTCTTTTCTTTTGCCCATGCTATTTACAGTACGCATCGATATATTTAAAATGTAAAAGCAATCATAAGAAGTGTTGGTTATAAATGTTTCTTGAACTTCAATGTCCCATATGTACCTTTACTTTTATGCATAAATTAGGCTGTGTTCAGACTACCGACGCAAAACCCATACCGTGATCTAAGAACGTTAAAAACTGGCGTGTTACGCAGTTCGATTGGCTGAGAGGTGAAATGACGTCATTCTTTAAAGCTATTAAGACAGTTACGGTGATAGTCCGAACCCGGCCTTAAAGTCAATGAGGCATACCTTATAGGCATTATCAGAGATTTCGCTTCAAAAGCCGAAAAATTAATATCGTTTCGGCGCAGGATTTATTTTTATTTTTTGTTCTTGTGGCATGCAACACCCCCTAAAGTTATTTGTGGCTACGTCACTGGTGACAGCAACTTACAGAAGGTCCTCTTCCACATTTGAATAAGGCTCTTTTTTCTTGTCTGAAAGTTGTGCCCAGAATTTGAAACCACGGCCCTTATTTCCTCATCAGTAATTATTCAGGAAGTTTGGGTACATTTGTGTTCCTTGTGTAGGTGCTTTGATCAGAGATTTTGTTTCAGAAATTTAATCTTTTTTTTTCTTTTTTACGAATCAAGTTCTCGGAGTTCTGTGTGCACCCATATTTAAATGCACATGTTACAGGGAACGAAACAAATTTTTGGTCTTCAGAGAAGCAGAAAAATTATTATTTATGTTTGGGAACATGCTCTCGTTTTTTTTACTGGTGGCACATCACATACTTCCTGAAAAATACTTGTGGCTTCATTACTGGTACGAAGTGAACCAGTGGATGTTAGTTAAAGGAGTACTGACACGAAATTTCAAAGCTGAGATAACTATGTAAAACGCTTCCTTTTTATCAGCAGATATCTCCCAGCAAGTTTCAACAGCAACCGTTCAGCGAAACATATTTAAAAGAACTGAAACTAAAGCGTGGCAAACTGTTCGCATGGCGACGCAGTGAAACATCCTCCTCGCGAGGGGCACGATCAAATGCAGAGCATTTCCGGGGGCGCACGACGTTAAGTAGTTTGCGTTACGTTAATGTTGTTGCACTTGTGGCAACTGCTGAAGAGAGAGCGCTCGTCAGCAGTAATTTGAATGAGTCAACGATATACGGCGCGTTCGTAGCGTCCCATTCTGTGTCGGCTTTGTGGCGCAGTGGGTAGAGCACCATGTACATTGCGTTCTGCCCGCAGGGTCGAGGGATCGAAACCGGGCGCCGGGTAGTATTTTTTGTTATATAGTGTAGGGGGAGGGGTGCGGACAACGACGGTGCGGACTACGACGGGACAACGCGGGTGACATCGTGAGTTACTGAAATGCTCTGCATTTAAAATCCATTTTAATCGTCGCCCGCACGAGAAAGCCCAGAGCGGACCGACATGACATCATCTGCTACTTGCCCCAAACTGCCGACGTCGGGGCTCCCGTGACGAAGCCGACGCGCTGGCTGTGGTTGGCGCGCGCTGCTCGGGCGTGTGTACACGTCATGGTTTTGGGACTGACGTCATGCTGGCCGGGCCTGTGGGGACAGCGAAGACCTCGGCCGGTCTGGGCGCGCGCGTGAGCTCGCCCGCGCGCGCTTCCAGAGGGGCAGCGATACGGCTAGAATGGTGACGTCACGTGATACCTCCTGTCATGGCGGCCCCTCGGCGTTCGCTTTGTCGAAACCGACGAATAAACGACGCCGCAAATGAATGTTTACGCTGCGCTGGACCGTCCAATCTGTCATTCTATGATTAGTGGGCTGGTAGGCACGCATAGCAGCGAAAAAAACGTAACACGAAAATTTCGTGTCAGTACTCCAAAAAGCGCCAGGCTTGTACCTCCGTGGGAATGGAATGATGCATGTGGTAAGTTCGCCTTCGCTAAGTGCTGTCTGTGCAGCAAATGTTGCGTTTAACGTCCCAGTAGCTCGACATGTAGGTGGCGACAGCGTCGCGCTGCTAGTGTGGATGCTCCGCTGAGCGGCCCGTAAGAATGCACACTGTGGGTGCGCTTCGTGCCTTTTTCTCGCCGTATGTGCTCACGAAAGGTGCAAACAAGAGTGGTATGCTGTAGTTCGGTTCCTCAACGTTCAATGTATAGCATGGAAGCGGCAGTAAGTTTTCATTACTACGCCAAAAAAGCGACAACCCATCGGGAATCTCAGAATGGCCGCTTGTACGCTGTGGCTCGTAGCAAGCTCGATCTTTCCAGACTATGGCTTTGAGCCTTCAATAAAAGCATAAATATAAACAAATCAGGAAGCGTCGCTCTCTGAAATTCAGTTTACAACGGCAATCTCAATCGCTTTAACTGGTACCATGACGCATTCTTGCATTTGTGGGATGCCCTGAAATGGTAACACTACTTAACTGCCCCGAAATTCTTTGTAAGAGCTTACGATATTTTTGTGTGTTCAAAAGAAAACATAAGATTACTGAATTTTGATCAGTGCAGATATATAAATGTAACCGCTCTAACGGGTCTTTTCAATGAAATTTTAGCGACTCTAAAGGAAGGTTTGATGAATAAGGTTTCGGATAACTTATTTACGGCTTTCGTCGCAAGTGAACTTGCGAATTGAATTGTCGACGCACGCAGTACAATCAACATCTCATGTTTAGCTAGGTTTTCGCAAAGTGACAAGCAGGTTTACAGTGTGCAAACCAAGCTTCTGGGATCTCACAGTGAGCACAAATTTTCTGTTACGGCTGCTCTGTTGACCATTTGCGTTCCTTTTAAAACCTAACAAGTGTCTGCAGCAGCGAGATGGGCTTGCATTCTTGCGTATAAGGTCGCTTACGAACCCTAAAGATGGCAATAAGTTGCGCTGTTGCAGATGTAGTAAAACATTTCCCTTTTATTTCTCGTTGCGAATCAGCGCAACGGGTTCCCGGTAACTACTTTGTTTTGTAAAGAGAATATCGCCTTTGTCTTGGCATTTACTTCTTGAAGATTGGTTAAGTTGCGCTGTTGCAGATGTAGTAAAACATTTCCCTTTTATTTCTCGTTGCGAATCAGCGCAACGGGTTCCCGGTAACTACTTTGTTTTGTAAAGAGAATATCGCCTTTGTCTTGGCATTTACTTCTTGAAGATTGGTTAAAAAATAAAATTCTGTGTATTTCGTTTTTTTTCGGGAAAGGGGGGGGGGGGGCTGTCCTGCCAACGTTACAAGAGCAGCGAGAAGAGAATGCATGTAACGCGAAAAGCCAAACTATGGTTATCACTATTACTTACAATCGAAACTACACTAGGCGTCGTGTTCTGTAGCGGTGAAAAAGCAGTTTTTTAACACGTATTTTCAAAACTGATTAACCCTCCTTTGGTCCGACATTGTCCAGGAATTCTGGCTCGCCTTTTTCAAAATTGTATTGAAAGCAAGCATCGTGTGGAAAAAAATTAAAAAAAAAAAAACAGTGGGCCATGGCACACACCCCTCACACATGTGGGCAACAACGTGCATTATATTAAGCGTTTTCTCCTCTTTCTTTAAACTTAGGTCCACCTTAAGAGGTTAAGACGTGACCATATTAGGCATTTGGCTATGCTCAGTGAGACACGTTTCTGGAGAAGGTGATTCATGTCGGTATATGAAAATGACACGGAATGCCACATGACAGACGCAAACTCACAACTGCTTAATTTTACCGAAAAATCCCCCCTGAATATTCTTGCGCATCCACAGAAACGTATTTTAAATAATACGTAAAATTATCAACTCGATAGTTGAATAAATGTTTATTCCTCCTTCTTAGTATAAACAACGACTGTCAAAAAATGGTATTTATTTTAGAAAAGGCACGGGAAGGACACGATCACACAGGCGCTTGTGCAATACGCGTCCGGTAATGTATGGGCGCCAGCGCACGGGTCGTGTGCAGTGTAAATGCTTTTGTTTGTTTCTTCTTTCTATAAGGACACAGCGCAATTTTACAAGGGTGTGGAATTTGCACGCGTACGCAGGTCTTGTCGCTTCTTACCCGCTTCGCGTACTAAACTTTTATCCTTTAAATAATCACCACGCCACCTTCAAAAAGCACCCTTCGACGTTCCCGAAACGGCAGACGACTGCACTCAACAATAAGAAAAGTGCAATGTGTGGAAGCAATGTTTATAACTCGATCGTTTCACACTCAAGCGATGACCACGGCGAAGATGTTTCGTGGAATTAAACCAGCGCAGTTAACCCGCAACGGCCGCTGATTATTGCGTTTCTATGTCATTGCTTACTGCCAAACGAGCACACATATTGGTTGTTTTGTCGTGTGCAGCACGCGTCTTGCGCCGCACGCAACGTGAAAAGCAGACGACGCGAGAGCGCCAATCCACACTAGGAAGCGGTTCGTCCCGCCGCCGCCAGGGGCCGACTGTGTTCGCGCTCGGGGCGAATAGTGCGCTTGGCATGCCGGGGCATGAGCGTGCAGTTTGATTGGAGGGCTTTCAATGGGTTAGTTTTTTCATGAAGCGAGCACATTTTATCTGTACTGCCTGGAAAGCACGATGTTTCCTGCATGTGAAGAGTTGGAGCAGCAATGTGAGCAACACAGACCAGTGACATCAGCATGCAGCTCAGCCGTTGGTAAGCCACACTTGTGTCGAATTTTGTCAAAGTCACCACAGCAGCCGCATCACAACTATACGCCTCGAGTTTCGCGATCGCTGCGCCGCCTGCCGCGGCTTCTCCGCGGCGTTGACGGGATGTGCGCTGCGTGGCTGATAGGGGCTCGTGCAGTGTTTTGGTTCTGTTTCGCTTCTTTTCGCCTTCCCGCGCCGTAAAAAACACTTGTTATGGTGACGTCTATAAGCAAAGAGTACGCTTTGGTCACTTAAAAAGCAGCTGCGTCTTCGTAGAGCACTCGATCGCCTGCAAGAGCTACCCGGGGACGCGGTTCTGCGCGCATCGTCGCCGCTCTTCCAGGCGTCGGCGACGGTAGCAGCATATCACCCCTGTCACCTCCAAATACGTCAGGCACAAATGAATTCTACTGTCGCCTCGTTTAGACCTGATACTGACACAGTGAGAGGCTGGCTTCATCTTGCAGCGTGGACAACGAATGCGGCTTTGTTTCAAATATATACGTCGCAGAAAAATATGTTTCGGGGATGTGATTAGCCAATCCCGGACAATAACTTATGCATTTTATAAGAACATAAGCCATGCGAAAATGTTAAGTATATTTCTAGCCTGTACGTCGTTAAATATGTGCCCACACATGCCTTATAGCAAGAACCAAGGCAATCTAATATGAAACCACCAAAAAATACATGCTGTGCAAGTGCGGAAGAAAAATAATCGCTCTAACGGAAATGAAAAAAAAATACAGTGGAGCTTCTGACATGCTACAGACGTTCGTCAAAACTTAAGCCAGGTAGGGCTCACCAGACCAACTATACGCGAAATGCACCGCTATTTCGCGAGACATAGGTGGGGGGTAGGGGAGGAGGACGCTGTGTACAAATGCGGAGCGGAATCAAGCAAAGAACGTTTTGGTAATCCCACACGCAAATCTCGCGTTCACTGTCGTTTTGTTTTTCGTTTTCAACGAACACCTGATCATTCGGCGGGTGCATTTTTGGAAGTATACAGGTAGGCAGTTCGCAAGTGATGAAAGAGTGGGGTATGTGATACGGCCCTCTGATTTCAGTTTCTCCTTTATTCTGCAGGCTCCTAGTGCCATGTGACGATATTTCGAAGAAGCGTTTAGTCGCGGACGCCGATTATATTCTTAGCCACTCTGAGCGCTGGTCGCAGAGGATATATGTCGCAGACGAAAGTTTGCGGGCGCTCACCTCACGACAAGACGACTCTTAGCCGTGTGCTGATCCCCGAGTATAATTCTGCATTATCCGTCGTACTTACGTTGAATACTCCCGAAATTAACACACACTGGCTTGTAAATGGTGGTGACCAATATCTGAGGTATATTATTGGCAAAAGTAACTGCCGTGTTGTCAGGTATGAGTGTTTCACTGAATATGTAAGCGCACAAAACTGATTTACATCGTAATCGTATACTCGTAGCATGAACATCAGAGGAACCGGTGGTTATGGAGACACTGCTAGTAAATTCAGGGCAGTGTAACTACGATCAGGTCCATGCATACGCCGGTTCCGCGACGCTGGCCTGTGACACACACCTGGCGCTTATACAGACAGAATATACCACACTAAAATCGCGTCGGAAACATTTACACTCTCGTAAACACACCCCATTTGCAAACATAGTGACTGCTCCACATAAACATGGATTTCCAACGCCCGCAAACGCTAAATCTCAGTCGTGAACATGCCGCAAAAGCAGCGGCGACAGTGGGGAGCGGAACGGAGACTCCCGCGCCTGCTTTCGAAACGGGCCGCTAGGGGGATTTCAGTGGCGCCCCTACAGGCCGCACTCGAGGCGTATAGGCAGGACGTTTCGGACGGTTTCACATGCCCGCATAAAAGGCTGCAAGTGGGCCGCATGAATCGTCAGCAAGTGCTCACAAGAACCATCCCACAGATTAAAGGCCAACTGCACTCAAATTTCCCCTCGGCCAAATTTACTTTCAACGTACAGTAAGTACCACCAAACCAACTGGCACGTGACTGGTAGCCCCATCAAATGCGTGGTTAATTAATTAGAAGCATTCAAAATAGCTCAGTCGCAGGCGACGATGCGCCTGTTGGCGGATTGCTAAACAGCCATGACGTGGAAGTGACATTGTGGCCGGCTGTGCTTATTGCTACGGGCAGCCAGGAGAACCGGTCGAGCTCCTAGGGCTGCGACGAGGGCAGAGTGTTGAGCGCAGGTTCGCTCTGGCCGGCCAGACGCGTGCAGCCGCACGCTTGCCGATGGGTCGGCTGGAGCGTCACTTTAGCCTGGCCGAAATGGCCACGCTGTAGCAAAATCTCCTATTTTTTATGGTCGTTTGCGCCACAGATATGCGTATTCCAGCTGTCGCATTTTCTGTCTTGAGGTATTTTTAGGCAGACTATACGAAAATAACGTTTCAAGGAGGTTGAAATTTTGAGTGCGGTTGGCCTTTAAGCTATTAGCACTGTAAGATCTGCCACTTTCACACCATTTCCAGGCATTAAGGGCAATATAAAATATTGTAGCACCATGGTAGCACATTAACACAAATAAATGAAAACTGAACTTAGCTGTGACAATTTCGGTTGCGGTGCCAGCCATGGACGCGTCAATGTGAGTTACTACAAATCTGAGGGAAAATATGACTACAATTCTGCATCTGCAGCAAGTTACGCACTTCCGACTTAGAGGGACTTTCAAGCCTATATACAGTGACCTTCATTCAAGGATATAAAGTAGGGCACTAACAATATTGCAGCCACTACAGCCAAACATTGTCAGTTACTACCACAACATGGCAAAAACAAAAACAAAGAAAAAGGTTTTAATTAAGTTTTTACCAAGAGAACAGTCATGCTAGTTCAATTTCAGCAGACTTGTATGTGTGCAAGAAACCAAAACTTCACTGTACAACATGTTTAAAAACAACATTCTTTTAATGAGCAAAACTTTACATGCAAAACAAGAAAAATTTAACAGGAAAACAATCTTTCATAACATTACAAAACTGGGCCCACCACAAAAAAGGGCTAGGTTCCTCGAACAAAAAGTGCTAGTATTTGCTGCAGCAGCACGTAGTTGAAGCCAGAGTATGGCTTTTTTACTAGACGCCCCGTTTCTGAGGCAAAAAAAAAAGAAGTCCCACAAGACTTCTTCATGCTTCTTTTTCAAAGTTGTGAGGGGCCAGTGGTCTTTGTGACGAGTGATATACATGTACATACAGCCACATTGCATTGATATAACTGTTCCAAGGCCGACTAAATCAAATTTCAGCTACAGGGAGTTGCGTCAGAACTGAAACACACTGGCTGCAGATTTTCAAAATGTCCCACACCCAACGAGCCAAAGCAAACTCTGTTTCCTAGTAATTAAAGTGTAACCTGTCACGCAAATACTCTTGCAAGAGAAGCAAATAAAACTCCAGGCATAACTGCGGAGCAGGTGACTCAAGAGTAAGCTTTTTAAGAAAAGGGTGCATTTGAAATCCCTGCTTGTACCCTGCACTTAAATTTTTTTTGCTCTTCAGTGGCTGCTTTCCTTTGCATGCGAAATTGGTTTTAAAATTGCCTGACACGTATCGTTTGTTGAATGCAACCTAAAGGAAAAACAAGGTTTGCAAAGAGAACACCAACACCACAACAGAGAAAAAACTGAAGGTATGGTTGAGAGGCACAGGAGGCATTAAAAGAAGTTGAGAAAGAAGGGGGGCACATACATTGCTGGGCAAGTTGACGCAAACCTGTGCTCAAAATTACAGCACGATAAACACAACGCAGAAGAAGCAGGATGAGACGCAGCACTTATCCCATCCTGCATCTTTTGTGTGTGGCTGTATTTTCCCTTTGTAGAAACTTTTTCCACCATGTGGTTTTCCTCTAAACTTGTCAATAAACTCAGGTAGGGAAATAACAGGAGTTTTATGTTGGTTCAATACAGCACGAACAGAAGTTAAAGAAACACACTTCGTTGTGCCATTACAACAGAAGAGGCACAGGAGGGCCGCAGTACTACATGTACATACATGCCAGGTTTTCCCGAATTGACTGGGAGGCTCCCGAACTTTGATGGCTTTGTACGACTGTACGACAAAAAACAAAAAAATCCCGAATGCGAACCAGTGTTTCGCCAAACCTTACTGCCAGTCTGACTGCAGTGCACCAAAGCTACCTGGCAATTCAATCCGATCCTACACCAATTAACGTCATTGTCAGTGAAGAGCTTAAAAAGCATGGTTGGCCATGCCCGCAAGTTGAACTGGCCTGTACCGCAGAAGCGCTGAATGCGAGAGGCAGTTCAGTATAGTGAAGAAAAATTGCACCCAGTTCCGAGCATCCACGTTTTAAACAACCGCCAGTTGCGTTTTCTTGGCAAAGTGTCGCAGGAGTGTACATTATTACGCTTGACAATACAGTAGACTCCGGTTAAGATGAACCCGGCTAAGACGAACAACTATTTTGCTCTCCTGTAACGTCCGCAATGCAAAAAAACCTCCGCTTAAAGGACTCACCTCATCACATTCCTACGGAAATTACCCAGTTATGACTCACAGGCTTGAAAAACATTGCACACTGATACAAAAGCTTTTACAAATTCATTGAAATCTTCCTGACAGCCTAGTTTGCTTTGTTACTGGGTAAAAAAAATAAACAAGAATCGCAGTTCAATTTATCCAGTTATTACTAGGTGGAACTACCTGTTTAGCAAGCAAGAGTTTCATTTTTTATTGCAGTACAGAAGTGACATATCTCTAAAATAAGCAAACTATGCTGTTGTGAACTTTTATATGTATTTGTAAAGTTTTCGTATTGGTGCAGGATGGTTTTCAAGCCCGTTGTTCATGCAGGAGTAAGTCCCGTAGGACTTTTGACAGGCAGGTCCCCCTTAAGATGAAGTTCTGATAATAACGTACACATTTCCACGGTCTGTTCGAGTTTGTCTTAATGCGAAGGCAAGATAACCGTTGGTCATTAAGGGTAACAGAGTGGATCCCTAGAGAAGGCAAGTAGCAGGGGGTGGCAGAAAGTTAGATGGGCAGATGAGATCAAGAAGTTTGCGGGGATAAGTCGGTCGCAGTTAGCACAGGACATGGATAATTGGAGATAATGGGAGACGCTTTGCCCTGCAGTGGGCGTAGATAGGCTGGTGGTGATGATGATGACGATGACTTTATTCCCAGGACTTCCTAAAAAAAGTGGCGTCAACCACGTCGACGATCTAGCAACCGACCACTGGTGTAGCTTGTTAGTAGTTTGTACGGGACAGTTCAGTGCCTGCTCAGTTGTAACTAAATTAAAAATGCGTGTAACTTATTCCATTCTGTTTCTGCTAGTTTTTCTAACCCCCCTTGCCTTCCCCGTGACAGTCTGACCTCTTTAAAGCCATTGCACCGGACCCGGCAAACCTGGCAGGTATGCATGAAGCCCCTGAAGTGGAGTGTGAAACTACAAGTCAAATTGGTACATTTACAGGCTTAAATCAACTTCCAGGCTCGGCAACACATAATGAAGCAACACAGCCTGCCCCCACAGAATGAAGACAAAAAACTGACGGTGATTGCAGTAACGCTATGTCCGAATTCATCCGAGAGTCCGAACTTGAAGGGACAGCCAACCAATTTTTGCCGAGTATATGCTCTCAATCCACAAGAAAAGGGGCCTCACTAAAACACCTTGAACTGAAACGGTTTTCCTGATAGGCCCCAGAAAATATCAAATCTGGCTTTTTATAAAAGATCAACCAGCTTTATATATGCTGCCAAGAGGAATGTTTTCCACCATGACAGTGAGGTGCGCAGCAACACACTTTAAACTGTTCGTGAGATGAAAAGAAGTGCCTACAACTTGAACAATAACAAGATACTGTTTTTCCTATTCCCTTATGCTGTTTCTGAAACACACATTAAAAGTGACATGGAGTGCCTAGCATATGAAAGGCATGTCGCATTTAAATGGCACCACCTTTCACTTTTCACAAAGTTTAGCGACAAACTAAAAGTATATTTCCGAACATTTATTTAGAAATTTTCTGTGGTTACCCAACTATACAAAATGTCGGCTTTCATACGAGCTAGACAAAATGCGCTGCACAAAAAGTGGTTGGCTGTCCCTTTAACATACAACAATGTGTAGTGTACTGCCCTAGGTGCACTGCTACCACGACATGAGAAGATGGGTAACGTACTGACCAGACCACAAGCTAATAGAAAATTCTTTTTACAAAAGCTGCAGGCGGCTTATGGCAACGTCACTGACTAACACGTGATCCAAACAACTTTGAAATCTGCAAATAACCTATCAGTCAGCCTCGCAAGACTTGGCGATACCCTCTGATGTACGGTAAGCACCACTCAACACTCCCATTTCGAGCCAACCACCACTAATCAACCGATGATTTGTCGACGCACAGTCCGAAGGGCACAGTCCTAAGTGCCCCTTGCAAGTTTAGCGCTAGGACTTGTCCTTCCTGAGGAACTGGTAGGCGTCCTTTGTGAACAGGTACGTGCAGCCTGACAGCACTGTGGTGGTGGCCGTCAGGTACCTGCACACACAAAAAAGAAAAAGAACAACCAACAAAGGTCAGCAACGTAACACAAGATGAGGTAGATCGCATTATTGTATTTGCACGAATATAACGCCAATTTCTTTCCCAAGATTTGTGCCTCCGAAACGACCCTCGCATTATATTCGGGTCGAACATAAAGCGAGCATTTTTTTCTCACTGTTCTTTCTTCAAATACCTTTGTCCTGGCATGCGCCTCATACTGTCATGGCTGGAACTTGAACCGCGAACCCGCTGCCCTATACCCTAGGATTTTCGTTACCGAGAGCTCGCTGCTCTCGTCGGTACCTTCGGCATCAGCTTCTCCCAGTAACGCCATTGGCTATGTGGTAGTGGCCACATGACAAGGCAGTTTGGTCCGAAGGTGATAGCTAATGCGTGCGTGGCGCAGCATTGGCTCCTCATAGTGTTTTGTTTTGTTCGTACCTGCTTCTGCCTCCTGAGCCGCTTCAACGAACGGGCAAAGTAAGTACACCGCTGCATTTCAAAATGGGCGATCCTGCTGTCCAAAGGGCACAGAACTTTAAGTGTGGCGCAGCAGCTCCGACTAAGCGAGGCAACCATTCGAGGTCGGACGAAATGCCGTTACTGCATCTCCCAAGCCGCACTGACTCGTAAAGCATTCCGTGGGCCCAGGAATGGCCGCTACTCTAAGCTTGAGAATGACCAGGCAGGATTGGTCTGTGATGATGATGATGATGATGATGGTTAGGTGTTACTGGCGCAAGGACGACAGGGGCAAAGAGCGCCAAAACAGTGGTTACATATGCGAGATGAAGACGTAAGAACTAAAATCGGCGAGCAAGAACACAGTTAAAATGGGTCAAAGATAATGAGGGTGGCCGCTGTAGAGGGCCAGGTTGTGATCATGCGTAATATGAAATAAGGTCTAAAAATTTCACTTCGACTAAATAGTTAAAGGAGCCATGAAGAGAAAATACAACTTCGTTTAGTTTGAAAGAACTAGGATTCAGTATCTCACTCAGCTCCATTACAGCCACAAAAGATGTTTTTTTAACGAAAAAAAAAAATCAAGTAGTATTTAAAAACTTCCAAATTTTGCGCCACAGTGACGCGTTATGAGCAAGAATGAAGTCATACGGGCCAACAATAAAACACAATTTTCAGTGTGTGAACTGCACGTTAGCATTCAAGTGATGCGGTCAAATGGAACTAGAGGCCCCATTACAGACGTCCAGTGATGTGTCGTCGCGACAGGTCAGTTAGGCGGCCGCCAATCGCACAAACAAGGTTCCGTGACGTCATAGAAAAGTTGCGGGAAATTGGCTAGGGGGTCGGGACTGCTTCACACGTTTTCTTCCATATCTCCATTATTTGTTCGAAGATTGCGATGATATTGGTATCATTGTTATCGGGACTAAGCACTCTTTCTAATCAACCCAACTTGTATTTTGTCTTCATGGCTCCTTTAAAAACGCGCTTGACAGAAAACATGCGATCGTTAGACAAGAAGAACGCTGGGTGCAGTGGGATGTGTTGTCTGTAGAGTTTGGCAAAGTGTTTGTGTCGTGTTGTGTGGAGAGCCTCGCATTGAAGTAACACATGAGTCACGGATAGGTCATCTCCACACCTGCTACACAGGGGTCTTGGGAGATCCCGTGAGCATGTAGGAGTATGTTGCATGTGTGTGGCCCACTCGTAATCGAGCCAGGGTAACTTCATTGTGTGTGTTGTGTGTGTCAGTGGTGTATGCTCCCAAGAGTGGCTTTATAACGTGCAGTTTGTTGCCTGTCTGTTGATTCCAGAGTGCTTGCCATGTATTGCGATGGTGTTGTGTGATGTGTGACTTAAGGTCAGTGTAGGGTATCGTTTTTATGTCAACTGTAGTTGTAAGTGCAGCAGCACCGGCCATTCGATCTGCTGTCTCGTTTCAAGCAATCCAAGAGTGACCTGGCACCCAGCACACAGTCACTTTCAAGACTTAACACATATGCTGACATAATTTATAAACTAAATGAATAACATGATTTTTACAAAACTGCTTAGATGCCAATGCACATACTACGATCAAGGAATCTGTGAAGATGATGAAATTCATCCACGAATGCTGTGACCAGTTTGTGGCTGTAAATGCTGAGCTCGTGTGCGACTCAAAGCCAGAGAGCTTGCACGTGAAGCCGGTGTGTATTGTGACAACTTTGCATTGCTTTGCGTTATCATTGTAACGTCTTTTTTTTTTTCGGAAGGACCAAAAGTGCCCCCCTCATGTTATGTTCGAAGTCGCGTTATTTACGTGCAAATACGGTATATTTAATTACAAGAAGGTCACATTACAGGATGTGCTGCTTTGCTGGACACAAAAATAAAGAACAACTCTGATCTCCTCGCAATCACATAAATATTAGTCCCAATCTGATACAGCAGCTTACACAACATATAATTGTCATTTTGCATTATTTCATGCTGACTGTTCAAGCTGCATATTAGCCCGAAAAGTATACGCATAACGTAAGCATTTACGGTTTCCTTGAAAGCAGTGACAGAACACTGCAATGGTGTCTACCAAATGACAAATTTCTTTATTTACCTCGACTTTCCTTGATACATTTCAGTTTCGATTTACAGAAGCTACCAAACCCCACAACACTGCTAAATGAAGAACTTCATGACATCGACGAATGAATTAAGCCCACAGGAAACTGCGGGAACAATCTCAACTCAAATAAAATTGCTCTTTTCATTGTATTTCATCCCAGAGACACGATTCAGCAAGATCTCACGCAATGCAAAGCAACAGCTCATGCATACACAGATCATGCCACCCCCCTTGCTTCAAGTACTTTTTCTTTATTCCAAGTTACAGTTGTGTCTTTAATTTAGTAAAAAATATGCATGCACCGGGACACCTAAAAAAAAAAAATTAATAGATAGCTGCGTTGTTGTAGCACGCCATGACCTCTCAATAACGCACAGAAAAATAAAAACAGTAGCCTCATATCACTCTTATTTTGGCAAAAATTGGTTCTACAAGAATGAACCCCAAGATCGGTCAACAAAAAATTCCTTCGACATGCCCGTGGCCTACACAGTGAATGACAAGCGCTCAAAAGGAGTGAAAGTCAAAACTGCGGGCTACCAGAAGCGCACCCCACCGTGATGTTGGTGCGCGCTGCTTGCAAGTACAATAAGCGGCACATGAAACGCGAACACGATAATATGACTCAGAAAACGCAAAACTGAAATACTCCCACCTCCCGTTGCGGGAACCCCTGTGTAGATGCGACGCATTGGGGGTTCCGTTGTTGTTTCCGCTAGGTTGATTCTCCCGTCGCGTGAAACGTGCTGTGAACCCCTGCCGCAGCTATGATGCAACACAATCCAACACAATCCACTTTAATCCAATCCAATCCAATCCAATGCCCCTCGCGAGAGAGTGTTCGCTATCGGAGAGGAGAGGGGGTGAGCGGCGGAGAGCGCAGCTGGCGCGGCGAGGAGAATGGGGGAGGGGCGGACAACGACAACGCCGTGTGGAGGGACAAGGCGAGTGAATGAGATGCCGTCGCATCTAAAATACTGTTCATTGAGGCCTAATAAAGGCGCGCTATTCGTATATTCAGAAAGCCACATTTCCGGACTTTGTTTTCGTAACCAAGCCATGCGTCATTTTGACTTGTATGGTAAGAAATCGCGCTATTTGCGTGTTCTGATTTATATTTTCGTGTTCGCGTTTCATTTGCCGCATATTGTACATCATGTGTAACAGGAAGACTCTTCCAGTCCAGGAAGTTTTCCCTAAAAATGTTGCACGAGCCCACGGGAATAGGTGGATGAATGGTGCCCTCATTGAAGATTGGGTTAACAGTGTTTGGCAGCGCCGTGCCAGGGCTCTCCTGTTTAAGGAGTCACTCCTGGTTCTGGACTCCTACCACGGCCACTTGACAGATGCCGTCAAGTCTGCGCTTTCAGAGGGCGGTATGGACATTGCGGTGATGCCCGGCGGTATGGCGAGCCAGCTACAACTGCTCGATGTGGCCATCAACAAGCCATTTAAGGACAGGCTGCGGAAGCATTACAACGACTGGCTGACGCTGCAAGATCACCAGCTGAGACTGACTGGGTGCATCAAGCGTGCTTCACTCAGCCGACTGGCGAACTGGGTTGCCACAACACAGGACAAAGTTTTGGCCGAGCTAGTTGAGCAGCATCTCGAACACGCTGGACGGAAGTGAGGACAGTGCACTGCACAATGAGGACAGTGACGACGATGTCGACGATGAGTTAGCATTGAACAACGAGCGCCGCAAGTGTAATAAAGTGAATGTTCTCCTCCACGTCCAATACTTTCTCTCATTCGGCTTGCATTCAAGGAAACCTTTTTTTTGTTTGTTTGTTTTCTGACCTTCCGAATTTCAGGGGTTCACCTAGCATGGAGGCTGGCCTAGATTGGAGTAAATACAGTACACAGAAAGGCATCTATGCCCAGTCATGTAGTAAACCATAGCAGCTTTTAGGAATTGAACTTCAGTGTCCCAACCCTTTTAACTCCCTACTTCCCGACTTCTAAGTGTACACTGTGTAACCTACCGTAAAATTCCGAGCAAGCGCCCCCCCTCAGCAAGTCGGAATCACCGGCAAAGTGGAGGGGGGGCGCTATCCCGGAACGGCACACGCAATTCAAGATGGCGGCGACAATTTTTTTTTACGAAAAAAAAAAAAAAAAAAACGCAGTGCACGTGGTTTAAACGTTCATTAGGAAGATGAACTTTATTACGCAAAGATAGTTACTGTAGTTACTTTGGAAACCATTGCAAAACTTAGCAGCAAAAAAAAAAAAAAAAAAAAAAAAAAGTTCGCAGCACTCTGCTGCCCCAGTCTTCGGGTGCCACGGCTTGATCTTACTGCTGTTCGTCCCTTTCGAAACCATCGTAAGACTCCTCAGAGTCTGTAGCAAAACCAAAACAGACGTCTGGGCGAGTTGGTACATTGTCTTGCTTGGTAACAGCGCAAATGAAACAGGACACAAAAGGGAGAAGGAACGGACACAGCGCTGACTTACCAACTGAAATTTTATTGCGGTTGCCAGCGGTTTTGTAGGAACACTGGCAATAACAACAAAAAGGAAAAAGTAGAAAAGGAGAAGGAAAAGAAAAGTTTTTATACATGATAACATGAAAGGAATAGATACATCACAATAGATACAATGCGTAAGCATTCCATCTATCTCCCTCTCAGATAAGGAGTGTCAGTACTTGGCGCAGCGCACCCCTCCCGGTAAATGAAGATTACTTAGGCCTGTCCCATGGTTCGATTGCGACCATGATTTTTGTTACGTCATTGTACTTATCTCGTTTCGTCATGACCACTGTGAGTTTTTTGCCTTCCAGCAAAATTCTTATCGTGGACACGCCAAGGAATACGTGATGTATCTTTCCTTTCATGTTATCACGTATAAAAACTTTTCTTTTCCTTCTCTTTTCTACTTTTTCCTTTTTATTGTTATTGCCAGTGTTCCTACAAAACCGCTGGCAACCGCAATAAAATTTCAGTTGTAAGTCAGCGCTGTGTCCGTTCCTTCTTCCTTTTGTGTCCTGTTTCATTTGCGCTGTTACCAAGCAAGACACTGTAGCAAAAAAACAGTTCGGCACACTCGTCTTCCAGTCCGCCCCGGTCTTCTGGCACCACGGCTCCGACATCTGCCAGCCCGCCGTGCAGGTCGCCGTCCTCGGAGCCATCGAGTGCGTTTGCAATGCCGCACCCCTTGAAGCAGCGCGCCACTGTTTCCTCCGGTACAGCAGCCCACGCCTCGGCAACAAAATCAAGGACCTGCTGCCGCGACGGCTTCTTAAAGTTGACTTTTGGCGTCGTTTCGCCATCGCAGGGAGTTCGCGGAAGTCCGGAAGGCGCTTACTGCTTCCGCAGATTTCTCGGGCGTCCTCTGGCTCTCGTTCATGGCGCGGCGCATTGCAACGCCGAACCGCTGCTTCCACCTGCTTATGTAGTGGCTGGAAGCTACAAAGTTACCCAACTGCATGCTGTTTGCTATTTTCACAGCCTCTTCATACAGCAGCCGGTTGCTAACGGCGCGTCCCGCGCTTCTTTCGCGCTCTAGAACGAACAGTGCATCGTCCACGTACTCGCTGAACACTGGGACGCCGTTGCTTAGCTTTCGTCGAAGTTTTGCTTTTCCGAAGTTTTGCTGCAGGAGATTGTCGAAATTCTTCACCCATTCCCGTATGCGCTTTCGGTCGAGCTTGAACTGTCGAGAGGTCTGGTGCACGTTTTTCCGTGCTCCTCGGTGCCATCGGATCACCTCGATTTTCTTTGCACTGTGTATGAATGCATGACCTACCAACGCCAAAACAAAGTAACAAATGCGCGTAGCGTTCGGATGAAGCAGGATTAGATTGGGTTGGATTTTTAGACTGGCTCCGGTAAGCAAGTGTTGCCTGCACGCGGTGCGTGATAACTGCGTGGAGGGAGGGTGGGGGGGGGGGGGGGGGGGGGGGGCGCTTTCCCCGGAACGGCGCGGAAATTTGAAATTAGCACTGAAGTGGTGGGGGGGCGCTTGCACGGGGGGGGGCGCTTGCTCGGAATTTTACGGCAAGTGTAACCTAATTTAACCTAACCTAACCTAACCTAACCTAACCTAACCTAACCTAACGTTTCGGGAGCCGAAACGTCTTTTAAGTTTTTCTTTTTCGTTACTTGGTCGGTGCCCTCTTTCTCTCTCAAGTGTACACTGTGTTGCCACTTCAAGGCAATGGCCGAGTTGCTGTAGTGACTCACCAGTCCAGTGGCGTAAAGAGTGCGCCCCAGGCGAAAACGATGCTGTATTAGAGTGGCGATGTACTTGCAATGCAGCACGTACCCGCAGTCCCAGCATTAGAAATGAAAAGTCAAAACTGGAAAGGTTACGTCATTATTACTTGGCAATGCGCCCCTGCATATTAGAGTAAGACCACGAATGTTACCACCGACAGAAAGAAGAGTTCACCACTCCTGTTGCACTGTTTCAGAGGCGATTAGAAGGGAATCTATTCGGTGCTGCCTATAACGTGTGCAACAGACTCTACTTTGCCAAAATATGTTGCCCATGCCATTGAGTGCACTACCTAGGGCGGAAAACGTGGAGATGATAGAAAAGTCTCTTAGACTGTTCCAGTGGTCATGCAACACTGGCACATTTTGTTGGAGCAGAACGTCAGTCACACCTGTGTGATCATCTTCAGAATTTGTTGTTTTTGGCCAATCCGCACAATTATCGTTATTGCATAAATTACTTATGTTGAGAGCGTGGAGTGCCACTGTAGCTACAAAATGTGCTGCCTCTCTCTTTTACCTATTGATTGATTGATTGTAGGGTTTAACGCGCCGACGCAACGCAGGCGATGAGGCGCGCGTAGTGGAGGGCTCCGAATTAATTCTGACCACCTGGGGATCTTTAACCTGCGCCGAAATCTCGTACACACGGGCGTTTTTGCTTTTCGCCTCCATCGGAAAAACGGCTGCCACGGCCGGGAATCGAGCCCGCGTCCTCGTGCTCAGCAGCACAACGCCTTAGCCACTGAGCCACTGCAGCGAGTTCTCTTTACCCCCAGGCCCTAGAGCCACTAAATAAGCTACGCTTAAGAGTAACGACACTGACGAATGGTGGCAGCCATTTTGGTGCCTGACGCCAGGGTGGCCAGCTTTAGCGCCCTATTGCGGCTGACATTGACAGGCGGAATTGGTCCGGGCGCCGCTTGGCAACCACGGCAGCTGTGTTTACTTTTCGAAGATTTAGAGACAGCGCGCCGATTCGATGGGATGAGGCTCAGTTACGCAAGCGTAGCTCATTTAGTGGCTCTAGGTTACACTAGAGACACTAATTAAGCTACGCTTTTTATGTGGCTATACGTACGCTAGGCCAGTGTCGTTCTTTCCCAGCGGGAAGCGATGCAGGCGTTTTCCACCTTCCCACCGGTTGAAACAGCTTAGTACAGACCAGCACGACATCGCTACTCTGTCTGGGGGCTTAAAACCTCACTCCCAACGTGTTATACAGCCGCACTGCGGTCCGAAAATCAGGACTTATCGAAGAACGCGCGCGCGTGCGGCAACGCAGAGGCACCAAAATGCCAGCGCCCATGGGTCTTCCGAGGTAAACAAATGGCACGTGGCGCGGTTCGACCAATGGCCGCTGTAGGCGGCATAAAACAATGACAGAAAAGAGTGCAGACAGTCTGAAACCTCATCTAGTGGCTCTACCCGGCCGCACAGACTGTAACGGGGCAACGCAAAGCCCCCCAGACTCACCAGAAGGCGTGCAAGGCACTGTGATCCACAAAGCCAAACACGGGGGCTGCCAGGGTGGCCGCCACCAGGCCCAGCTGTATGGCCGTGTTGGCCTGCAAAGAACGAAGAAGGCATGGCCGATGGGACGGCATCAGGCGAGAGATGTTCAGCAGCACCGATGGCGCAGCACAGGCAGCCGCTGCGTAGGACTGCAGGGTTAACGAGAACTTTTCACTCTGCGGTGCACAACTGACTGATTATTTATGAATTCATTGAACGGTGCTAACACTTCTGACCACAACTTGTCTTGTGCTACCCAGCTCCTGTAGTGCTGTACTGTGGAAGATGCAGAACAAGAGACGTGGCCGGCTGAATCTCGTCATTATGTTTCCCAGTCCGCCACAGGGAGCGCCACTTGTTTTGGTGGCTCATCTGCCCCTATGAGGTTCAGAACGCGGCGCTTGAAACGGAGTGCCTCCAGCATTGCTGTCTCATTCACGTTCCACCTCACGCGCTTTGGCGATGACACTTAAGCTACACTGCAAACCAATGCAATGTTGCTCCGGTTACCAGTGAGGCAGCCGTAAAAGGGTTAAATTGAGCTGTATAATCTCGGTTCAGCTCGCAGCGTTAGACAAAGGCAAAGACGGAATGAGAAATTAGGCATTTAATGCACTGAAGGTACACCTAGCCCGTGAGGTATGCTGTGCAGAGGTGGGCTGTGCACTAACTGTGACCACTTGTGGATCCTTAACCTCCGCCAAAATCTTGCCACACAAATACATTTCTTCCCCACTCGTAACGGCAAACCAAAGATAGGACACCACATCACAAATTCTCAAAACGTGGACTCCGTTTCTTCTTTGTCCAGCTGTCGAAGATGGCCCTGAAATGCACACACCTAACATGTTCCAATCAATGCTGTTTGTGCTTACCATTAAGGGGACCCTGCAACACTCTTTGAGCAGTGCAAGTAAACCTGCGCAACGTTTAGATTGCACTGCCAGGAATACTTGAGCCAAATATTACACATGCACGTGAAGCGGTGAGCGCACAAATTGCTGCGACAGACGCGGAAAAACTAACCGCGCTCTCTTCAATTCTCCTCATTACGCACCCCCGGCATGGCTTAAATGACGCCATTGAGGCCATGGCTGTCCTACTGGCTGTCGCTGGTCAACTTTGCCGCTTATTTCTCACATTTCCTGTGACGATCCGCCGTCGTTGGTGCTGTCTACCACCCTCTTCTATGCCTGAACCTGTATGCACAGTTTTGGTGTTTCTCCTGTGTTTTGAGTGCGCGTGAAGTTTGAGTGACGATCGAAATACTCCCCTTTCAACGAGACCACTCGACAGCAAACGTTTATTGCTTCAAAAACGCCCTACCAGTCTGAGCGCTCGCTTCAGAGCAGGCAGCCATGCCTGCTTTTTTGTGGCACCAGACAGGGAAGAGACCCCTCCAAGTTTCGGAAAAAAGGAGAAAACTCCCCAGCCTGTGACACATTGAAGGCCACCGAAGAGAACACCACACCCATCTCCGCAAAAGATCGCGCAGCTTTCGTCGCGTTGTCCGCGGTTGAGTTGAGAGGGAACAATTATGGGCAATTCCTCATCACGCGTAGTTTCGGTGATAGTGAACGGATTTTCATTATTCTTGAGGGAGGAGATTGCTGGGACATTAGACTTTACTCCAAAATACATTACGAGTAGTCGATGGTTAGTTCTGCAGGGTCCCTTTAAGGGGGGACACTGGTCTTGAGGACATTTTTGTTTCAAGTGCAGGGCACTTTACGGGCTCGCCTTGCCATCTTAGCTCGTTAAAGGGGCACTGACACAAAAATTTTGCATCTTGTTTTTTTTTGTTGCGATAGGTAGCTAGTGACCTACTTATAACCTGTAGAAACCTCATTTGCTTCAGCGTGCGACGGTTGCTTAATTAGAGGCATTTTCAATGCGGCCAGTCGCAGTTTCGGTTTCAGCGAGTGCCGCGAAACGATGGATTTTGTGGATTTTGTGTGAACAAAGCTGACCACGTGACCGTCGGAGGGATATCACAGAGCAGAGCCACCGTAGCACTGTCGAATCCGCATCGACGGCAGTTTCTGCGAATGCCCCCACGTACCGATCTCGTGAGGCGCTTAATTAAAAAGCGACCGTGGATGTGACGCAGGCGCTGCGAGTGCAAATGCTACCGCGGCTAAAGAACGACGCGCGACGCTCGAGACGGTGGGTGGCAAGACGCGCGCTGGGAGCAGCCGGCCGGTCTGCCTACATGTCCGCCTACAGATGTGTTCGGCTTAGCACTGCGGCGGATATTCGAGTGCCGCTCTCGTAAGCGGTGCAGATGACAATTTTTAATGCAACCCACCATCGCATCATTAACTCCTTTCTCAGGTAAGCCACCATGGTAGGGACTTGGGGACAATTTCGTGCAGCGGTAACAAGCTATCACTCGAGCTACCTGCACCGGCCTGGGCCACTTCGCGGCCGTGGCCGCCGCCTGCACAGCGACCGTGCGGCTAGCTCAGTGGGCTTTTCGTGCCTCCGCCGCGTTTTCGCATCCAATGGTAATAAACAGTAATAGAAACAGAGTGCCTGGAATCGCTGTAGAACCCTTGGTCGCGGCCAGCTGCCCGATGAGCTGACGAAATCACGGCGCCTCCGCCGCCAACGATCGGGTTGTTCGTTCTCGAGAGCAGAAGCTCCGCCCTCCGGCCCTCCGATTGGAGCGGCGAGCCGGCGAAAAGCGCCGGCAGTGCGGAAGCGGCAAACACAAACTCGTGACGTGTTTGGACGTTGTTTATTTACACATTATCCTCGGGATGTCGATTGCGCGTGGTCCTCTGCTGGCTGCTCGGTTGCGTTTCGCACACTTTAAAATTGATTTTAAATATGTTCTAGGCTGTATTCGCCGCTGATATTTTGCAGATGATGTATATGTGTTCCCACCAATCTATCTCCGAAGTTGTCTCGCCTTCAAAATTTTGTGTCAGTGCCCCTTTAATGGTCGATGCGACTGCCAGAATCACGCGGCGCAGCGAGATAACGGACCCAACTAGAACCTCCTGTGATGCGTCACGGAGTCGTCACACTGAGGCTTCAAAAATCACGCGGTTTAAACAGTCATAACCGTTCAAACCTCGTGCACCGCTGGCACTTGTCATAGATCTGCCCGTTATTTAGCGCAAAGAAAACTGCAGGTACATTTCAGGCAAAATCTGTGTCTATAACGGGCACCCCCCGCATTCTTTTAGTCAGTAATGCTCGTTGGGTTCGTTTTTACGATAGTAAGCGAAAAAAGCGGCCGCGCAAAAAAGGAAGGGCGTGTTCGAAATGACGCGGAAGGGCTCCAGCCGCACAAGAAAAAATGGTACGTTTGAAATGCCGCAGAAAGGCTCCAGCCGCGGAAGAAAAAAATTACGCGTTCGAAATGACTCAAAACTGCTCCAGCATACGAAATTAAAGCAACCGCAAAAAGAACAGAACTTCCGCTGGCGCAGTTTCAGGCAGGGGGCGCGCGAGCACTGCGAAGGCGGGAAATCTGATTTGCATTGGGTGGTAGCAGTGAGCAGATAACGGCGCTGCAGCCCATTATGGCGAATCACTGCTCTGCACTTCCGACAGCTCTCACGGTGAGTGGACGACTGTAATTTTATTAAACCTATGTGCTTGAGATTTACACACTGAGTGTATTTTAACATCCTGAGCACAAATATGCAGCCAGTTTTCGTCTACGTGGTGTAAGTTCAGAGTTGTGCAGCACATTATGTATACCATTCCGTTTCGGTCAGTCTTTTTAATGGTATCTGCCTATGAAATACTGAAATACTTTTCGTCCCTTTGTGCTCTAGAAGGAACAGGGAGTGCAGCTATGCCACAGCAGTAAGTTTAGCACTGTTTCTGCCATTTCTGTGAAATTATTAAATGTCAGGTGATAAATTACCTCTGTATGTGCAAAACAAACAGCATAAAAAATTCTGCTAGCAAAAAGGAAATTCCATAATTTCGTAGTTTTACTGCACTGTTCAGTTTATAAGCTTTTTAATGCAGCAAGAATGATGGAAATCTGCCCAGTACAACCCAAGATATTGTACCCGACAGTTGACCTCGTGGGAGGAAATTTGGTGCTGAGAAAAAAAGGCATGAAGTTTGGAAACACAGGCAAAAATGGTCATTTAGGACTCTTCACAAAGGGCGACAGCTTTGTAAATACTCATGGTAGGGCCATAAAATTTTGTGGGTACATTCTTTGGTGCCTCTAGACGGCAAATAAAATTACTACAGAAAAAAAGCGTGATTTTTTTCTGGCAAATTTTCATTCCTCAAGGCCAGTGTCCCAGGGCGACACTGGTCTTGAAAAAACTTCTTTTAATTTTCAATTAAACTTTTTAAACTTTTCAGTGTTGCTGCTTTTTTCTCACTGATTTCGAATATGCCATTATTTTTTCAGCTGGTCAGTTAATTCCCAAGACAATTGGAGATAATCAGCAATTTATGGTCAAACAATAGACAAAACAGTGTTGGTCATAAAACTGTAACCTCTATATTTTTCAATACTATGAACCCTGGAGAGTGCAATTATCAAAGCAGTTTTTCGATTCATCGCTTGGAACTAATTTTACAGCTCATTAAAGTTCGGTGGCACCATTGGCAGAACAATTTTGAGTGCCCATTTCAAACACTGAAGTTTAGTGAGCTGTAAAATTAGTTCCAAGCGATGCATCAAGAAACTGCTTAAATTATTGCACACCACAGGGTTCATAGTATTGGAATATATAATGATTACAGTTTTATGACCAACACTGTTTTGTCCATTGTTTGACCAAAACTTGCCGATTATCTCCAATTATCTTGGGAACTAATTGACCAGCTGAAAAAGTAATTGCGTATTAGAAATCAGTGGGAGAAAACCAGCAACACTGACACATTTCACAGAGATTACTTGAAAATTTAAAGAAGTTGCTTTAGGACCAGTGTCACCCCTTAAAGCAGTGTCGCACATGTCCGCTCAAACCGCCACCAGAAGGTGACTGCCCTTGCAAGCTGCTGGCATTCTCAGAATGCAACCGCGGCAGTCAGCCACCACAGACCGTGCCGACCAGCAACCTTTCTATCAAGACAGGAGAGCATTCTTCGCTCACCTTGCTGATAGTGGTGGGAGAGAACTTGACGGTGGCCAGGGTCACGTCAAAGAACCTCAGGAACGTTTTCTGCGGGGTGAAACAAACGGCTCAGATTTCGTTCACTTGTTGTCGAGAGGCGCACATACAGTAAAACCTCGTTACAAGAGACACTTGGTTATAAGAGACACTTGAATGAAGACGGTTTGGTCAGTTTTCCTACGTTCACCATGTTAGCAACATTGCATACAAGAGACTTTGGTTACGACAGACACGTTTTTTGGTTCCCTTGAGTGTCTCTTGTAATGAGGTTGTACTGTACCACAAACTGCAGTCGCTGATTGTTTTATCGGACACCCTCTTTTCTGGACTTGCCCAAAAACCGGACTCTGCCGTGGCACCACCAGGCGCTCCTAGAGTCAATGAGTACCTAACACCAACTAAGATTTCAGATGTTTGAAACCGTTCTCGTTTGATTTTACAGACTTTTTCTTTTGACTGCGCGTTACCCTTTCATACGCTACGTACACAGCTGTGTACATTTCATACCTGCCAACCTGGTGACATGGAAATTCGGAATATCTGCGGACTGGGGGAAGTGGCGGGCAGCACACTACTTTTTAAGTCTAAAAGGATTCACGTTTTTGACACGCGTTCTCACGTTTTCAGAACCATACGTTAAACTGTCAGTGTTGAAGCGTAATGAGCAGAAACTCCATTGGGAAGGGCAGCAAATTCGGATATGTACGATTTCGAGAACACTTGGTAGTGCTTTCGCGGCCTAGAGCCCGCCATTGCACAGCAAAGCAACTACCGTGGTCGTACCACGGGTCTTACTGCACATGACGCAGCAGTCATACAAAAAGCGCCATGAACACGGAATTCGTAACCGGCCCGTGAACAACATGCTAGAAGCAGGCTTGCCGAGGTAGCAGTGAGTTCTGGATGTAGATGCGTAGCCAACCCCGAGAAGACGACAGAAATCGCAGCTTCGCAGATGGTGATAACAACACTACGTATTGCTTTCTCGTGGTGGCGCAGGTACCACAGTGTCGTTTGAATAGATGGTTCCATTTTATCAAAAATTCGTATAATTTCAGGCACGATTCGTAAAATCGTAAGACTGGTCAAAATTCGTACATTTTACGGAAAATTCAGAAGAATTGGCAGGTATGACATTTCAACCTGCATTTTTTTTACAGAAAGAAATACTGAAACTGAAAGATCACACTAGACTAGCGTGTATCCTTTGTCCAACAATGAATATTTTAGGACCATCTGGCAGCTAGTAAGATTGCTACGACCGTAAACAAACAAAATATCGACCCATGCGACGTCTTCAGCGGCTCAGCTTTTTCAACTCTTTCTCCTCATTTTCCCAAAAGACTTGCAGCCCTGCAAAAACATCGTAACAATGCATATCACACAAACATATACTTATGTGGAAATTTTCAGCGCTGCTCGATGCTCCTGACCTCTGTGACGCTATGTACACAATTCTGTACATGACCGTAAAAAAAAAAAGCTAAGATTGTGTTGGGTTCAGTAACCTGCCAATTCATTTTATTTGGTGAGATACAGAGCATAGAAGCAACAAAAAAAATTTTGTAGGGAGAAATATCCAGTGGTGTACACAAGGTTTAAAGGCTACCGAAAACACAAATAAAACCCCTGCCTAAGCTCATTTTTCTGCAGCCTAAGCTCGTTTCGCATACAGCCTCGACAACAAGCACCGCATGCTCCTCAGTGCTGCGAGCTCCAAGCTGGAACAAAGTCAGCCACCATGGTGGCTGTTCAGTCGCATATGCTCACCCACACCCCAATGCAAGCTGACTTATTGGTATGGCAAGTTTCACCTCGCCGAAACAGACTGACAAGTTTTCCAAGTCACGAACTAAACAAAGTGACTTTTCTTGCATGAATTTGGTTTTTTATTTTTTTTCAGACCGCCTGATTTTTCAGACACCATCTTGGCCGCTGAGGGTCTAAAAATTGGTCGGCAACTGCACAATCAGGCGCTTTTCCTACCGTGCCACAAATAAACAGTCAACAAATGAGACTAGGTGTCCAAAAAACCTCGTCAGCTCATGTTAAAACAGGGACAAATGATGGGAGACATCAAGCGTGCAGGTGCGAAAAAAGGGAACAGAAAAAACATGCTAGATGTGATGGAGTAATGACATTACAGAGCGAGAGAAGGTCATCTGCCCCCCTCACTCCAACCATTTCGTCCCTCGAACAAAACAGTTAAATAAAAAAAATGAATGTGAAACAGGAAGAAGCTCGTGCACCAGTTACACAGCGCAAAAAAAAAAAAAAAAAAAGGCCCCCGGTGACCACAATGTCGGCCACGGTAAAAAAGCTGGCTGGATATGTTTGCGGAACGCATGTGCTTTTGAATGGGAACGGGCTGAAGATAAATGTTTACAAAATGACAACTATGCCCTCTTCCTGTGAGCACACAGAGACAAAGAATGTGTACTTCTTCTTAAACATTAAAATTAAGCCCAAATAGAGGTGGGCGACTATTCCAAAGTTTCGAATACCAAAGTGAATAACACGGTATTTTATTTGGGTTCGCGTCAAATACCACTATTCACAAAAGTTTGAATAAATCTTTGACGTACGTCGAAGTGCCAAGAAGACGAAAGTTTAAAAGCATGCACCACCGTTCTCCGCTAGTCGAGGCGCGCTTTCCCACGCAGCTTCGGTGACATGTGGCTAAACGGCCGGAGGGAGGTGTCTTTTGGCAAGCCCCTCCTATCTGGGACACCTTGGCCCTCGTGCTTCTTCCCTCTCATCGTGATAACGTGCCTGCACTCATGCTGCCCTGTTCAACACATTCTAAGTAAGAAAGCCCAGCTAAGTACAGTCGCAGTTCCCAAGTCTCCAGTTTGCTGAGCAAACAATGCGCAAATCTGACCGAAGAGAACAATAAAAAAAGAAAGACTTCTTTTTGCGTTCTGTTAATGCGGTCGTGCTCAAGCTGCCCTAGTCAACGCAGTCCAGATAAGAAAGCCCACCTGTGTACTGACATGCTGTAAAACTCGAAACAAGCCCCCCAACTCGTGTTAGAGCTCCCCTAAATCCACAGCTAATTTCAAATTCCCGCGCCGTTCCGGGAAAGCGCACCCCCCCCCGTGCCCACACCCGGAAGTACACTACACGCAGGCAACACTGGCATGCCATGGCTAGTCGATAATCCAATCCAATCCAATCCAATTGTGGTTAGCAGCCCGACAGCGGAATCTCTACGTGCCATTTCACGGTTTCTTTTTGGCGGTGTTGGGTATCTTTGGCGGCGGCATGTGCTCGATTTTGTTGCCAAGGCATGGGCCGCTGCACCAGACAATATTGTGGTACAGTCCTTCAAGGGCCATGGCATAAGCAGCGCACTCAATGGCTCAAAGGAAGGCAGCCTGCATGGCGGACTGGCACGGCACCAAAAGACTGGGGCGGACTTCAAGTGGAATTCTGTGAACTTCTCTTCGGGAATGACTCACAGCAGTCTTTTTGATGGGCTTGAGAGAAATTATATAACATTCTTCAGCAAAATGTTAGGTGCACGTGCATTCTGCGTTTTTTCTTTTTTCTTGCCAGAGATCGTTGTCACCACCAGCTTGAATTTTGGTGTCGTTCCGGGATAGTCACCCCCCCCCCCCCCCTTCCCTTCTTTACTTTGCCGGTGATCTTTCCTTGCCTGCAGGGAGGCGCTTGCTCGAATTTTAAAGCAGTCCCCCCGTTCCCGGTTCCTGAAGTTCACCTTTTTTTATATAAACCTATTATGATCCTTTTTTTTTTCTCATTATGGGTCAAAGAAAATTTTTTTTTCTCAATGACAACAGCACGGGAGTGGGGTTGGCCCAACGCCAAGGCGATGAGAGGCACTCCCCAAAAGCGCTCCTATCCCCTGCCATTTCACCGCACGTCACCAGAGCTATGCGGGAAAGCCCACTGCGACTACTGGAGAAAGCCGGCGCACATTCGCAAACATCAAAATACAAAAACTGATTCGAAATTTTCTAACAGTGCTACTCGATTTGAAGCCAAATAATATTTTGCATTGTTCGCGTCAATATCCGGGAGTTTCGAACATTTGAACTCCCCTGCCACAGATTAAAAACCCTAGAACACATTAAAAACCCTAATATTTCAATTAACACACTGGATGTCCTGCGTGCTCGGGAGTTCCCCTCATACGACAGTATACATGCCAGTTGAGAAAATGGAGAAAATGCAAAACGCAATTGGGGATACATGACTGCCTAGAAAGGGGGCGGTGGGATCAGTATGCTCGCATTTCCATTACGAGAGCACACTCGCCCCGAAAATTTGATGACGACAAGTCGACATTACTTGCTCTACCAAGATGCAAAACGTGCCTTGCAGCAATCGTCGATATCAAGCATTGCGGGGAGCCTATTTTCAATCAACTCTAATTGGCACGGCTTCGAGACATGGCATTCCAAGCACTGTTCGAGGTACCACACCAATATTGCCAGGCGGCAAGATATAGCCGGATGCAAGACTGTAAATGCTGCTCCCGGTGCCGCTCAAGCAAGTGTGGCAACGAAGAAAAACAAGGTCAAGCTGCTTAACTGGTCTTAACCAACACTAACCCCACTGGGCAGCTTTCTGATAGTTTGGGGTGATTACTGTGTCGTAATAAAAATCGAAAGAGCCAGGAAAAAGAGCCAGGTAGTCATGAAAGCTGCCCCAGGGTGCCTTTTGAGTGCCACGTCACATCACTGTTTGGAGTCTTGATACAAAAAGTGATAGGACAAGTGCTGTAGCATCCCACTGCGCCTGAGTTCTCAGTGTTCGAAACCAAAACTTGTGTCACTGAATGTCACAAATGATTAATCGTCAGCAACCAGTTAGTTACCTGGTCTCAATTTGTGCTTTCCATGTCCTGGGCTGATGGAAACTTGTAACAGGTTTAAAAGAAAAAAGACCAAGACAAAGAACTTAATGAAAGTGATCCCTTACACCAAAGTACGTTTAAAGAGACTCCTGGCAAAACAATGCAGGCCAAATGTTACACAGTGCGTGCAGCTTTTGTTAAAGAACAAAGCACTCAAAGCATTGCTAAAAAATTAATCGGCACTAAAACAGGGACGAAGAAGAAACACGTAACACACAACACGGTGCCGAACTTCCAACTTGAATTTACTGAAAAAGATGCTGCTTATATACCCAAAACTAAAATACTAAAAGCATTGTGACGACAAAATGCATCACATTTCTAAAAACGCTACTTCTCTATCTGTCAGTGATATGGACGGAGTACTAACGCAGTTAGCCCCTGCCTGTCTGATAAAAAGAGCTTCCATAATTTCGCGCTCAAGCTTTCCTCTTGCTTTCCGCAAAAACTTTGTCCATTCTAGCAGGGGGCTACACTTGCATCTTTTGCAGTACTCAGATAGGCTGCCACCAGCTTTATTTGCAACTGTCCAGTTGTGCTCCCTCGCCCTCTCATTGAAGCACCTTCCAGTCTGCCCTCTGTACACTTTTTTGCAGCTCAGGGGAATTTCATAAACTACACCCTTGCTGCAGTCGGTGTAGCGAACAGCGTGGTTTTTTGCACAGGGTTCAGATTCTTTCTTCGGACTTTTGCTCATCAATGGGCAAACTTTTGACAACTTTTCCGGGGCGCTGAAAACGACATTTACCCCGTATCTTTGCGCCATTTTCTTTACATTGTGCGACACTCTGTGTAAATATGGTATGACGTGCACCTTTTTACCTGTCGGCCTGTCTAGTTCGTCTGGGCTATCTTTTCGCCTCATCTTTTGTAGAAGAGCTTCACACACGCTCGAAATCAGAAAAGAAGGGAACCGGGCCCGGCCTAGCCTTAAAATCTGGTCCTGGAACCTAGCCCCCACTTTGTGCACGCACGATTTTCTCAAGGCTTCTTGAATACACGTCATCGCTACACCCCTTTTTACTAGTTTTGAGTGCGCACTATTGAAGGGAAGAAGCTGTTTTTGTGCCCTCGGACTGTACTGCCAGCAAACATGCGTGCCTCCTCTGAACGAAAGCTGCAAATCAAGGAAGCGGATTTCATTATCACATGGCAACTCACATGTAAATTTGAGAACTTTTGACGCCTGAGTGAAAGTGCTAATCACATCTTTTTACTATCAAATCTTGATGCGCTATTCCCTGATTCACCACCACAAGAAAGTCATCCACATACCTACAAACGGTAAGGTCAAGCGAACTATCTAAAGACAAGCTAACTCGGTTATCAAAGGCACTCAAAAACAAGTTGGACGAAATGGGGGCAAGGGAAGAACCAATACAAATTCCACTACGTTGAGCATAGTATTTGTCCTCAAAATTAACCACCATGGAATTCAGGTAAAAGTTCAAAAGTTCCAGAAAATTTTCGCTGTTCACTCCTGTCACGCCATTCAACCTTATTTCACCATAATCATCAATTTTTTGCCGCAGGACACTGAACAGTTCGTCGCACGACACAGCCGCACTGACGCTGCCGCGAATACCTCCCGCATGCTGCACGCTACGCGATTGGGGGCGGCAACATGGCGGCGTCACCAGCTGCGAAGAGGTGTGCGTAGCTCCAGCGACCGCTTCTAACCGTTCTTTTCAGATATCACTGAAGGCACAAACGAAGACATTTGTACAGGAGAGGAGCTGATAATGTAGTCGAAAACAACACTATAAAGCATCATCCGCGCCGCTAGGGAAAACGCCGCCAATCAAATATCCGCCACCGTGGTAAGCCTAAACATCTCCTTCGACGTCAGCCGGCTGTCGCTGTTCCGAGCGCTTTCAAACTGCCGCCATGGAGAGTCGTCAGGCTCCTCCCACTGCCGCGCTCGTCATGCGATATGCCGAGCACGAGGCACAGTAGTAGAAGCTGCCGCGCGCGCGGAATCGTCGATGAGGGTGATGCGGATGTGAAAAAATCGCCCGCGCAACGCCGACGCACACGAATCGCGTGCAAAAACGCGTCAAAAAGCGTTTTACTCGTCTCTAATAAACAAACTGAGTGCAAATCCCTTGATTCAATGCGAGGCGCTAACGTAGCCACAATCAGTACACTTCCGAAGGTGATGGTAGGAGGTTAGTCGCTCAAAAGTAAATCGCGCACGGCCGCTTCCATCAGCCGCCATCTTGTTTGTTTTGGTATCACACGGCCGTGGGCCGTGGCCGCTGCCGGTTGCTTCAATGGTTGTCATCTCGCAGCGAATGTGTTCTTCCCGCTCAACCCACAGCGCATGGTTAGCGCGGGTGCTTATACAAAAGCTTTTTTTTTGTAACATCTACCACGCATACCGCGAGCGCACGGCTCGCCGTGTGGGGGGTATTGGTAGTTGGCGGAAGAGCTTCTCTTTGTGATACAATTTTCTAGGCAGCGCTCGCGTTTTTTTTATTTTTTAGAGATTCAATTTTGGGGGGGTCGACCTACATTCGAGTCGACTTACAATCGTGTAAATACGGTAGTTCACAGAACGTGCGCAGGCTGACACTGGCGCGCTAGCGAGTTCTCGTTGGCGTGCTGTTGCCATAAGCACCGACTGCTTGCAGGCAGTGGGCACAGGCCAGAATGAACAGACCCTTGGCCTGGTGCGAACACGCTTTTTACGATACAGGCATGAGGGAGGCAAGCTCCAAATATGGGGGAAAAGCGCATGACATTTGGGCGTCTGCGGGTACGCGGAGGGCGTTCATGCACTGCGTAGGTCTCGGCTGGTGAATGCTACGACAAGCCGTCCTGGGAGGCTTATCTTATGCATTTTACAGCCGACAACATGGCAGAAGCGCGGTACGATGATTACTGAGATATTGAGAATGCCCATCCAACAACACCATTGGTTGTGTTTTACGAAACCGAAACCCAAACTTGTTTGATTGCTAACCTTGGGCATCGTCCAATCACGGTGCCCCCTCCTCCCAATGTCACAGCCTTAGTTGGTGCGGCCACCGAAAACCGCACATGGTAGTTTTTCTTCTTTCGCGCTTTGTAAAATAATTACCGATTTGTCAACCGGATAAACGATGAAAAGTGTGCTAATTAGAGCCAGTCTACGCAGTGCAAGCAAAAACGAGAGCTTGACAAATTCACTTCAGTGTCCCTTTAAAGCAGCACATGGCCATAACTGGTAGCTGGAAGAAAAAAACAATGCCCTGTCCATTCCTTTATCTCTCCCTCTCTCTCTCCGCAATCAAACTTTTACGCTGTCCCAAGGTTAGGAAAATTTCCCCCAAAATCCACCCCCATAACGGGTGCAGTGCAGAGCACGAGAGGTGCGACCCACCGGTGCAGGCAGTGAGGCGAAGCGGATGTAGCTGGCACAGCCCACCAGGGTCACGTCTCGGGCCACGATCAACACCGTCAGGGGAACTGCATGGACGAAACACTCTCAGCCACGTGCGGTAAGCACGCCCGAGCACCTCCTACAAACTGTGAAAGCGAAGCATCAGTGTGCGGTTGAACGCCGCCGACCGCTTCCTCGAGTCTTGGGCTGTGAGTAAGCATGTTTTTCAGTTCTGTGATTGAATTGATGCGGCTTACGTCTGCAAAGGGCCCCTTATGATATCATGTCGGCCGGCATGTGCTAGGATCCATCACCAATTGGAGGTTTAGGAGCCGTTTCGCTGCTACAGAGCCTAAACGGACTGTTTTGAGCATCCACGCGATGTGGAATGCATCGCAGCTCCTTTCTTTTATTTCAAGGAGTACTGACCTAATTACTGACACGAATACTGACATGTCGGAGATTTACCGGGCCACTAAACCAATTCGGAATTCGATGAAACATGGGAGACATTGTAGTATATTGTGGAAGAAATCTGGAGGACATTGAGTTAGGTGCAAACGCAAGACGTCACTGAAAGTACATCGGAAATCAGTGCGCATCCTTGACAACGCGAACTGTTATGCCTCTGACTCATCCCTTGACGTAGCCATTATCAAAAAAAGAAAATACAGATCGAAGGTTAGAAGAAAGGCAAAAAGTAGAAGAAAGCAAAGACTGAAGATAAGGAAAAACGATGAAATTGGACACCAGTTGGACACGAATGGCAAATTGACCAACACCATCACCACTCATACGAACTCTTGTGGGCCGGAGGATGTTGAAACTTTCATGGAAGACAAAGAGGCAAGGGAGGAGGCCGTTGTCAGAGAAAAGCAAACATACAGTCCACGCTTGTTACAACGGTGTTCTTTCTACGTGCCTGAAGCACCCCTGCACAGCGTTCACGTGGGGGAATCACCCAAAAACCCTGTTTCCCAAGCTTAGCACCGGCACTGGGAAAAGGCCTAGCATATGCGGTCGAGTGCGTAAAGACGCACGCTAAGCTGAGTAAAGAAAGCAAGAATATAACAAGGAGCAGTTACTAACTTGCTATAAAATCAGTCGTGGCCAGTAGAAGCAGCTAGGCTTTTAAATCCCTTCGTGACGAGGCACCGTTCGTCAAGCAAATCGGATCGCTGCTTGACGCTCCCTCAAGGAAGCTTCTGCATTTCTTATATAATTATAGTCTGGGCATTAAAACGGCTGGTACGATATAATCTGATGGACAGCTCTAAATGTCTTAAGTTCTACCAGTTGTACTGTGTACGGCCACCGGCAGATTACACACAATGGATGGGAGCCAAGCTCCTACTTTAGGCATTTCTTACCTTTTTCACCGGACGGAACGCGAACGATGCATGAGTGGGAACAATAAATGCCGAGCTTCACTGAAACTGAGTTCTTTATTACATAAAAAACCTGTGAAGACGGAGGGCAGACTCGACTCCGAGTGCGTCACTTTGCATATTCGAAAGCGCTGTTGCCCAATCTCACCAACCGCGTTTATTGGCAGCGGCCTTGTTCTTGACGGTCAAATGGACCATCTGCTTAGATAGGCCTGTACTTTTGGCGATGTCGGCCTGTATTTCGCCGTGATTGACACTATTAATCATACCTAGTTTATCCATCAGTGAAATCAGCTAATCTGCCGCTCATGACGCCGGTCGCACAAAAAAAAAACAAAAAAAAAAAACAAAAAAAAACAAAGGCAAGCGGCACAGGCTTGGCCTGGCTGCGCCAACGGCCCGGCTGCCGACAGTGTTGCCAGACATAACAGTTTTTTTGCCAAAATAAACAAAGAAAAAGCATATCGGGTGCCGGCACCGCAGAAGTCTGCTATAAGCATTCAGTCAAAACAATTTTGCCTAAAATTTAGTCTGTTGTAGCCGATAGTCCGCTATAGCCGGGTCCGTTATGAGCGGAGTGGACTCCACTTAAAATGCATGGGGACCAAACAAACCAACAGAAATGGTCTGTTGTAACTGAAAGTTCATTGTTGCCGGATTCGCTGTAATGAGCGTAGACTGTATTTACACTATGTACAGAGAACCAGGTGCTACGCAGCCATCTCGTCGCCTCGCCTGTTTGTCTTCTCCGTCTTCGTCTGTGTGCCTGCTGAGCTGGGTGCCAGCTTCATCTTTGTCTTCCATGAAAGTTTCAACACCCTTGATTTCACGTGGCAATAAATGCTGCCATTGGTGTTTCGCCCTTGTCGCCTCCTGCCTTTGTCTGTCTCCGCAAACAACGGACCTCGTCCGCGGCCGGCGCTCGCAAGGCATGTTTGCCGAGCGCGGATGGCTGCGGGGTGGGAAATGACTAGTGTGTGAAATGTAGAATGTAGTGTGAATGTAGAATCCCGCACACTTGAGGACAGCTGCACTGAAATCTTGCACTGAGTCTCCCCTATTAACTTTAGGCAGAGATGACCCTTCAAGAAGGAGACACCACCCCCGCCCACCCACCTGGGATGAGCCCCGCAATGGTGAGGCTGAGGAAGAGGGTGGCCACGAGGCACTTGTCGGCCAGGGGGTCCACCACGGTGCCCAGCATGCTCTGCTGCGAGGGGAACGACCGGGCCACCCACCCGTCCAGCTGCAGCACCGGGAGAAGGAGGAGGGCAACGCTCGTCGTCACTGGGCGGCACAAGCCGAGCCAAGCCGCACACACAAAGCACCTTCCACGTATATTTCCCTTATTCACCACCCCTCACAAATGAATTCCCGTTAAAAGTTCCACGAAGACAGCGTACAACTTTGTTCAATTGGAAAGACGTTGCCCTTGGAAAAAAAAAAATTTTTAACTGAAATAACTGAGTAAATGTTGGCTCTGCATGATAACACTGCCTCCATATCTAACCCCGAAACGTTTTCGCCATAAGCTGCTGAGGCTTTACACTATTTAATCCTGTTTGCGAATTTTTTGTGTAACACCGCATATTATCGCGATTTGTGTCAATTTGTACTATTTCTTTTTCTTCCATTTTTTTCTGTCTCACAAATTGTATGGTTTTTCGCCGTGTTAATGGCCACAAGTGTTTGTGTACTGTCAAAAATTGATCACTTTGTACTTTGAAATAAGTATAATGCGTTTATATTTTGTTGTTACGATGTTCCTGTCTTACATTTATGCTTTTTCTGTTATTACGTATTCAGATGCCCCCCTTACTCTATGCCCTCCAATGGGGCCTGTAAGGTTTCTATGAATAAATGAACAACATTTTGCGCTACATCATGTCAGCAGCAGCATAATGGGGGAAATACTAAAAACACTGTTACCCGTGCATTTTCTGCAGATCAGCACTTGAGTGATACAATCAAACAGAAACAGAAGCATCACTAATATCGCCCATTTATGTTTCTTGGCAGCGACTTCAGTAGCTGGCTGCCAATTGCCCAAACAAGATCCTGCAACTTCGCGAAGGAATCGCCAGGAAGGGGCTCAGGAGCCACCCCTGCCTCGTCTAGATAATTTGCTTACAGCTTGCGATAACACTCGTATCATCACTGTTATCAGGACAGAGCAGTTTTTTTAAATGAGCCAAACTTACATTTTCTCTTCATAGCCCCTTCACGAGTTCATGCATGGCATTTATTTCAACACTCGTCCAGGTTCGCTTGCTGCTGCTACGAGGTTTTCCGAAATTGTAGACACAACTCTAACTGAATTTTTTACGTCCCTATTTCAACAGAGAGTGGATTTACCATTTCGCAGCATTTGGAAGAATGGTCGCCATAGCAGCAAAAGTTGAGTTGATATCGCCAGTGCAGCACGATCAGAACGCAGGTCTTTGTCACATTTTTTACACTGGCCGAGGTTGAGCGGTTTCGGGTGTGCCGTGAAGGGCCGTTCTGCGCAAGCGCGAGAAGCATTGGATTGGTCTGGATTGGATCTGATCGGCTTGAATTGCATTTGATATGGATTGGATTGGATTAAATTGGATTGTGTTGGATTGAAATCCAATCAAATTGGAGTACGGGTGCTGAACCTAGCTCATGCTACGTATATCCTGGCACAGCCGAGCTAAGCCACTGCTAATTTTTTGATGCTACCTTGTTCGGTATGGATGTGAAAGGTGGTAGATGATTGGCACAAAGTTAGAGCAGACAACTTGGAGGAGGCGGGGGCTTGCTATCTCCGGATGTGAGAAAAAGGAAAGGGCAGTTGCTTCGCTACCTTAAGAGGTGCGCGAAGGAAAAAGGCAGGTACAATGCTGCTTCAAACACGATGCACGAACGAGAGGGCAACCTATATTTTTCTGTTCCAGGGCCAAATTAAAGGGGCCCTGAAGAGAAAACACAAGCGTGGTTCATTAAGAACACTGCTTTTTCCCAATAACAATAATGGCAATTTTATCCCCAACCTGAAACAAGTATCCATATTTACTCTCGTAATGATCGCACTTTTTTTTTTTTTAATTTATGTAAAATTAGAAGTGAGTTCATTACGTGGGGTAAATTTTTCGCAAAACATTTTTGAGGAGAGAAAACGCAAGCAAGTTGGGTGTAAAAAGTTTTGCGGTAGTTCCCATGAACATAATAAAAATAATAAATACAAACATAATAAAAAATCCGCACACCGCTGCCAGCAGCTTTGCAAAGTGACACAAAATGCCGTGTTTTCATGAATTACCGAACGCACAGGCACGAGTTTCCTGCGAGGTGACAACCCTCAGACCATTAAGTGGCTGCCACTGTTACAGTGCGAGACATCAAAGTAGACGTGGCGGCCGACTCAGAAACCTGAGCGCATTTTTTCTTCTTTGTTATATTATCTGCACTTAGAGTTTCTTCCTCATCAATATTGAACGCATGCTTGCCGATATCGCTAATATCGGCAAGACTGCCGCAACAACGTATCCATGTCCTCTTCGAAAGGTAAGGAAACAGAGGTACGCACGACCATCATTAGCTCGACTTTGCACACATACAACATATTGCTGCGGCTAGTTCACGGTGCCTTCATTGCGTGGGAAATAAAATAAAAAAAATTAAACTTCCACGACATAGTTAAGGGGTTCGATCATTATGCGAGTAAATATGGTACCCTACAAATCAAAGAAAACCGTTTTTCTGGGCTCACCCATCACAGATTCCTGTGAGTGTGATTGGGGGGCCGCCGAACTAAGACATTGTAGACATTACCGACATTGGGAAATTGTAGTGGTGACTCCAGTTTTCTTTCATCATGCCACCTGAACCATGAAGGGGCCCTGCAACATGCTTCCAGTAGTGCAAATAAACCTGTGCAACGTTACGATTACGCTGCCAGGAATACCTGAGTCAAATATCACACGTACACATGAAACAGTGAGCGTGCAAATCGCAGTGAAAGACGCGGAAAAACCAACCGCGGCCTCTCCAACTTCTCTCATTATGCCCCACCGGCACCGCTGCAATTATGTCGTTTAAGCAGTGGCTGTCCTATTGGCTGTCGCTGGTCAACTCACGGCTAATTTCTCACATTTCCTGTGACGATCCGCTGCGCCGGCACTGTGCACCAACCTCCTGCATGTCGGAGCATTTTGAACAGTTTTGGCTTTTCTTTTGTGTTTTGTGTGCGCATGGAGTTTGAGTGACGGACTCGATACACCCCGTTCAATGAGAACACTCGACGACAAACGCTTATTGCTTCAAAAATTCCCTACGAGCCTCAGCACGCGCTTGCGAGCAGGCAGCCATGCCTGCTTTTTTGTGGCACCAAACTGGAAATAGACCCCTCCATGCTCCGGAGAAAAGGAGAAAACTCCCTGGCCTGTGATAAATTGAAGGCCACCTAAAAAGAACGCTGCGAGCTGTCCCCCTCTCCGGGAGAGAGTGTGCGCTTTCGTCGCGTTGTCCCCAGTCAAGTTGAGAGGGAATGATTATGTACAATTTCGTCATCACAGGTAGCTTCGGTGATAGTGAACAGATTTTTATAAATCTTGAGGGCGGAGATCGCTGGAACAATAGATTTTATTCCAAAATACATAGTGAGTCATCGGTGGTAAGTGCTGCAGGGTTCTTTTAATTGGCAGTTAACGCACTGGTCCGCACATGTTCAGTGTGCTGGCCTTCATATCACATTACTCCTGCACAAATTATGTCCCTCAAGTGCAATACTTGAAAGCTTTTTTCAACACCTTCTTGAGTTTTTTCCCCCATTTCAAAACATACCTTTCATGGCTGCAATGGAGCTGAATTAGCAACGGCTAGGTCGTTCAAACTTCACAGAGTTGTATTTTTATTTATGGGCACCTTGAAGATGGGGGCATGAACTGTGTTTCATGGCTGATTCTTCCTTCTTCTTTTGCGACCCTCAACCAGTGCACTCCCACCCTGGTCACCCAGCGTCCTCAGAAAACCCACACTATGATCGACATTTTGCTCCTGGTGGTTGCTTTTTAAGCTGCATGCTTATGGATTCAGTTCTACAGGACGCAAATCGTTTGCAGGAGACCCTGTGCGTAGTCACATAATACATGAAAAGCACTGTTGTGGGGCACTTTTTGTTTTTTCAACACTGCAGTGGATCACTCCATGCAATGTACCACTGATTTCAATTTGCTGAATCCTATTTTAAGACACTCCACTCGTGAAATTCACATCCGGATGTGATGCTCGTATATACCCCATCCATTTGGAGAATCGTGTATTGGTGCGAGATCTGCCCACGAAAAAGAAAAAAATGAACGCGCGTTGACTGGATACAAATTCTCGCGGAACTGCCGCACATCAGAGGACTTCTGCAAGCAATGGCAAGGAGTTTTATTAAGCCACTCGTTTAATGTGCTGAATATATCAGTGCATCGTCCGGCAGCTCTCTCTTCAGCAGATGGCAGGGCAATCCATAGTTTCCAAGATAAGAAAGGAAATCAAACGTCACCTTACAAGGCACAGCCCAATGGGGAGCTTTACAACTGCGTATATAAAAGAATTGGCGTATTCATGGGAAGTTGTGGCCATTACTACACCAGGGGGGGCCAATCCTGCTCTGGTGAGGGAGTGCTTTTACCAGCAATGGTCGCCGGGGTCAGGCCACACCCCAAGCCTCATTCTGCAATTCCAACAACACGCGGACATTTTTTTTTTTTTTTTTTTAATTCGGTGGGAATTATTCACCACCGGGATTCGAACCACGGTCCTTCTGCACGTAAGGTGGATGCTCTACCCCTAAGCCACCGCTTAACTCTTTCGGGACCGCTCCATATGATCGATGGTTTCGCGAGCCTGCAGAATACAAATTTTCGCTCGATGGAACACCTAGCGACACCTAGGAGATAGTTTGAAAACTGGAGTTTTCTCTTTTGTGCAGTTTCTTCTTTTATCGACAGGCGGCAATGCATCAGATATTTTATTCTGACGGGCAGTGGTTTCGGATGTAAACAAACATGGCGTCATACTCGCGCGAGTGCGATAAGAAATCCGCCTTGTCTCGTCTCGCATATCTTCGCCTTCTACTGTGGATTTTAACAATGAGAGTGGCAGTGAAGAGTCGGAATGCGGCTTTAGAGATTGGATTTCAGCTCAAGTGAGGATTCGGGTGTCGATCAGCCTGGAACATCAAATCGCGCTCAAAGGTGGGTGTTGGTTTCGGTTTCAATTGGCTCTGGAGTAGGCATTGTGACAAGTGTGTGGCGCTCCCAACCCTGATATTCGTTGGCCGCTAGATTCAGTGGCCCCACCAGGCTCGGTGGGCAACATTGTGGTTGGCCGGAGAATAAACACCGCCGAGCACGGCTGCTCGCGGTCAGTCACCATCACCACCTGCACGCTGCATGTCGTCACTCGGCTGGAGGGTACCCCTACCCTCCCAGGTTCACGAACGCGGGGCTAAATCGCGACAGGTATGTGCGCTTGAAATATGTTCTGGCTGGTTTATATTTGTTCGCTAGGGTGTTAACTACCTATGGTGGTGATCTCCTGCCACCAGCGCAGAAACGGATCAAGTGTTTGCCGAGACGAGAGCCCGGCGTGAACCTGCGCAACGACGTACCCATGGCCCTAGCGCCAAAGAGATCACACACAAAGCAAAAAAACCAGTTACACCTAGCCGCATCTAACTTTCGCGATGAAGAAACAAAGCACTGTATTAGATTTCGTATATCCTGAAATATTATTATCCTTTTTTAATATTTTTCTATTTACGCTTTTTTCTATTTTTTTCTGTAGTTTTTTTAACGAAGTTCTTACTTTCAGATTTTTTCACGGTTCTATCGTCAGTGCTGAAGTAAAACTTGGTATTGTATGCCAAAGAGCATATAATTAGCTCTGAATTTTGGTATATGCTAAGGCAGGATGGTGCCTTTGCTTTACGTAATAAAAAATTTGTACCGAGACCTCCCTTTCTCATCACTTCTTCCGGCGGTCCCAAAAGAGTTAAAAGCATTTCCATTACCAGTAGTGTCACCCCCATCTGTCCTAGCTTGTTATGAAGCCCTGGCGTGATGATCGAAGGGGAGCAATTCCACCCTGGCATTGTTCGTTACCTGACAAAGGAGCCTGACTTAAGCGACCAGCTGTGGGCCAGGCTTCCCCAGTATGCACCCGCCAGTTCCCAACCTGCAAACAACGCTCTTGCTTGGCTTCAAGCAAAATTTTGTCCTTGTGTACATGCAAATGCCTGCCTGTCTGATCAAAGGGCAGAAACAGTGGTCACACACGATGTCAGCATTGTTCCCAAGGGCAAAGATGAAAGCTTACGTCATCAAGTACCGTATTTTCGCGACTCCAAGCACCTTCCCCTACTTGCAGACGAAAATCTGGAAACAAAGTTTTCATGCGAATTGAAGCACCCCCTCTCCTGCGAGGAAGCATGGGTTGCCCAGCTCATTCACCCCGCTCGCCCTCTCTGTCGATGCCTAGCTTCTCGTGCACGGCCCCGCAAGAGTGGAGGCGTGCGATCGATCTCGCTTTCTGAGCCAAGCCCGGCACACTTCTCATGTTGCCGCATTGCAAAACTACTTGACAGAAAACACTACACAATGGGAAAGCTGCCAACAGCGGGTCCAACTTGATGTTGTGACCAGACCGTTTAGGAAATGATGTTCAATTGCGAACCATTTCGACGGAAGAGAAGACAACCTGCTCTGGGATGCAGAGAGCGGCGGCTCGAGTGGTGCGACAGACTCGGTTGGTAGTGAGAGTGACTGCGTAGCACACGTAAACCATGGTTAACTGCCTACGCTCTTTTTTAATGTTTGCTACATAAAGTTTTTCTTCTTGCACCCGTCTCATCTATGCAGCCGCGAGAGAAGTGCGTGTGAAAGCGGCCTTTTAAGATTTGATTTTTTTTTTTCAAATCTAAGAACTTTGGGCATTGGGATAATGTGAAAAAAGGGGGTGCTCAGAATCAAGTAAACATGGTAAATAAAAAAAAAATGGTCTGCGTGCAAATGTGCTCTCACATCAACGAGGTGAGGATGGGGCATGCGTGCGTGTTCGCAGGTCGTTGCCGTACTCTAGACGGCACGTTTTTCACCCTCGTCAATCCGAAAATGTTCATTATACTTTACACTGTGTAGTGATTCTTAACCATGAATGTGTTAAATGCTACTTCTGCGCTTGCAAAACCAATGTGGTCACCCACGTGACACAGTGTAGAAGCAGTTACGTCATCCACTTCACTCATAAGTGTCCGCATCAGGTTTGGCTTTCCCGCACAGCTCTGTTGTTGTGCACAAGAGGCCACTTAACAACATACTGCACAGAGAAACCAGAAGGCGGTACAGGAAGCACGAATGACGAATGCAAACACGACAGAATGAACAAGACAACAGGAACTACCATAGTGTTCTCGTTTGCTGGAGTGAGATGATGATGATAGCAAGACTCGTTGCGTACTGCCAAGACACATAGTCTTGCCCGTAACTAGCCGTGATTCCCACCATTTTACAGGATTTATTACTTCCTTCCCATGGCACCCTTGAGTTGGTCTTTTAAGCATCGTCTTTGGAGTTCGCTTTTTTTTAGTTTATCAGTTTCGCCGCATGACCAAGTTTTTGCGTCAGTGGCACCACGCTTTGCACAGAGAAAGGAATGTATGTGAAAGTATATGAGGGAGGGGCACTCTTCATATTGCAGAACTACTGCTCTAATTCATGACTGACACTAGCTTCTCCAGGCCCGAGCCACTAAACATTTTTCTCTCCATGACGCTTTTGGTTGTTATAAGTTCCCTTTCTCAGTAAGTTCCTATCCACGAAAGTGACACTAAAAAAAATGGTCAGTATTTTTGTCAACGACAACTATAAGCGGTACTTCGCTATTTGGGTCCCAGCTGTCCAGGTGATGTCCAAGAGACAAACATTACTTAGAGAGACTAGGCCGCAACAACAAAGCTAAAACCTTAAATGAATTCCTCGCGACACTTGCAATTTCACGTATGCTTCATCTCTCCAGCTCTTCAATCCTGCCTGGAACAATTTGTCTGTATTTAGAATTCCTAAACCTTTGTCGACTTTCTTTTCAGACAAAGATGTGTTCTGCAAATGTTTTGCCAGGACCACGCGCACAGGCCATCGTTCACAATGGTTTAAGGATTTTGTACGTGATGTCAAAGTCCAGTTTCACGCCATGAAACACTCAGCGGCGGCTAGGAGACAGTCGAGAACTGCAGTTTCTTATTTCTCTGTAGCTTGGGTTTCCTTTCGGAAGGCGGTGATATAATGGATATTTTTTTCTAAAGGGAACCGGTGCCAGAGGCCAGCCATACATCATGTCACGCATGAAGTGAAAGCACAATAAGAAATCCACGTCCATCCTGTGTTCCTACTGCTTCCACTGCCCGTTTCTTTGACGATAGTGGCTGCCAAGAGTCGGAACACAACTTTATTAGCTCTGACTTCAGCTCAGGTGATAATTCGGACGAATATCAGCCTCAAACCTCACGTGGGGTTCAAAGGTTAGCCCTGTTATCAGTTTCAATTGGCTCTCTGGGGTAGGTACCATATATTCTCGTGTAAGAGCCACCCTCCTGTAAGGTCCCCCCATTTTGGAGGAGAAAATTTTTGGAAAAAGTTCAAAAGCCCTGTCAGGAACCAAAATTTTAATCGCAGCCTCTGGATGGCGCTTGGCTATATCCGCCGCCGACGTTGCTTAGGCCGGCGCCAGCATTTCTTTGTTTCTCGCGCCCTCTTCGCTCTGTGCATGGTACCTACTCTCAGCAGGATTCAGTGGCGTTTCGGCTCTCCAGAAGAAAGCTCTGTCTGGGCCAGCATATAGTCACCATGGGATGGCATCTGAGGTGCTTCACTGCAGCGCTCAAGCTGCAAGTGGTTAAAACGACGAGGAGCGCGGCAGGCGCGCGGCGGGACAAAAGTTTGACGCGGATGAAAAGCGTGTGCGGTACTGGATGCTGCAAAAGGAAGACCTCGCCGCAACCAACAGAAACCGAAAGGCGTTCCGTGGAAAGAAGTGCAGGTTCCCAAAACTGGAAGAAGAACTAGTTTCTCATGTGGTTGGTGCAGCGAGAGATGGCTACGCCGTACCGTCCGAAATGGTGCGCGTCAAAGTGCTCGCTGTTTCCCACCCCATAAAAATTCTGCCGACGGAATTCAAAGCAAGTAAGGGGTGGGCTACATGGTTCATTAAGCGCAATGGGCTGTGCCTCCACCGTCGACCGACGATACGCCAAAGGCTTACGAAAAAGTACAAGAACCAGCTCGTGAAGTTTACCATTGACCATACGGAGCGATTTTTGCAAGCGATGCGATGAGCGATGCGACGGGGATCCACATCGTTCATCGCAATCACTTGCTGAGGCAGCCCCATGAGGCAGCCGCATTTGAAACTCAGCGGACAGTACCAAAGACGACAGTCTCTGGGAGGACGCCGACGAGGTGAGCTGCTTTACGAGCGAAGAAAGCGAAAGCGAAATGGAGAGAGAATAAAATGCTTCTGTCGTGTCACTTGAGTCTCTCTTAAAGGAGCCATGAAGAGAAAACACAAGTTTGGTTCATTCAAAAGATTGTCTCGTTAGAATCATACTGACACCACTTTTAACGTAAACTTCGCTCAAATAAGCTACATAATTAGGAAAAACGGAAATGGTCATGTGACCCACCAGCTCATTTCCCACAACAGAACCTATGTCGTCACATGAGCTAAGCTCTGCGATTGGCGGAGGCTGGCAGAAGCAGACGCAAATTAGGTAGAACTTACAAACTAGACGAACGAGCGATTTGCGCTTAAATTTAGGGCACATTCTTTACAAAGCAATAAGAATGATGGGACAAACAGTGGAAGTTACGAAAGCACATGTAAACATAGAAGTACTGATGCGTTCTGCTGTTCGTACTGCGCACAGCATGCTTGGTTTCGCTGCACAGCACTACGGGGCTTGGGGTTGTCTCAGACAACACTGGCCGATTGACGCAAGCAACGGTGTCTTACGTGACCCCATTTGTCGAGCGAGCACTGTTTCAGGGAACGAATATTTTCTCCCAGAACAAAAACAAGCCAGGTTTAAATGCGGGCAAAAACAAACCAAACGCTTGCCACGGTATGGTGGCGCCATCTAGGTTACGGAACGTAAAGAAACGCGGGAACAAACCAACACCGCTGTACAGGGTGGAGACAACCTTTGAACGGTCCCGTGCCGCCGCAATTGGGCCAACGGGCTCAACGCGTTATTCTTTTCGTTTCCCACGAGACCTAGCAACGCGAAACAGACAATATGATTCAAACTTCTTCATTAAACCGCGTTGCGGCGATAATTTTAGCGCGGTTTTGACACAATGACTTGCTTCGGCGGCGAGCGAGCAACCGAACATGGCGGCGCCAGCGTTACGTGTCTCTACCCTGTACGGCGGATGCGTGAATGAAGGTACTCTAGGCTGCAGAGCGGTCGGTTCCCGTGATGTCACTTGGGACCACGAAAACGCACGATTGAGCGGGAAAATCAAAATTTTAACCTAAATTGTTTAATTTCTCAGTGAATAAAGCACCGTTTGTATCCAGACAAGCGCTGGGGGCACTATAAAACACGAAATCTTTCGAATAAAACCAACTTGCATTTTCTCTTCATGGCTCCTTTAAGCTTTGCTACAGTCGCGGAAACAGTACAAAGCGGCAGCGAGCCGCCATCAGCCTGATTCGGGTAAAAGCCGCACCCAAGCAATATTCCAGGGGAAAAAATGCGGCCCTTACACGGTATATACGGTATGTGTGCTCAATACATGCTCTCCCTGTTTCATATCTGTTTGCTAAGACGTCATTACTTATGCTGGTGGGCTCCGAACAGCAGCGCAGGAGTGCATCGAGTTCTGGCCAAGATGTAAACCTGGCATGTACCTGGGCATCGATGAAGCTGCAACCGTCAGAAATGGGGCAAAAAGTTTGTAAGAGCCTTCGACTTTGCCTTCCTGTTTTTCTCTACTCAAGACTCGAAAAGTAAACTCAGATCAAACTTTTTTGAAGCGCACGCAAAGTGAACCAACGTTTTTAACTTTGTTTTGATGGGTGGCGCATACATAGTGCAACACCAACCTAAGTGCGGGAACAGGGTGCTGATAACTGGTGCCAAAGAGCTTGCAAATCGGGAGGCAGTTCACAAGTATTCACAACCAAGAAAAGACGCCCTGTAATACGGTCTGTATGTTTTGAAATATTTTTACAAAATGTTTATTTTTATGTTCACAAGTTCGTTAACATCTTGTGTAGTCATTTTATCAAGTTTGTACATCTGAGATTTGTTTCACGAAACATTCACGAAACTTACTATTGTATGTCAAAGAACAGCTGTGCTTCGGCATACGTTATAGCAGAACTGTGCAATTACTTCATGTAACAAAACATTTGTTCTGACACATTTCAGAATTCCAGTTTTTTCGATGGTTCCAAAACAGTTAAAAAGAAAGCCCACATTGACACAGCACGTATGAATCTCTGAATGCGCAAATCACCATAGCTGCACGTTTGAGGCTTTTTCGCCGTTGTGTTGTGTTAGTATAGATGACACTAACATTACCTGCTGTAGTTGCATACCTGATAAGGCTGCCTCGAATGCTACGTCTGGCCGCAGTGCAACAACAAACGCTGAAATTTAAATTTTGGGTGTTCAACTTGCCGAAGCTACTCCTGCAGGCTCTGAGGCGCACCGCAGTAGAGGGCTCCAGATTAATTTTGAAAACCTGGGGAACTTTAACATGCATTGAAATCTGGACACACGGGCATTTCTTCGCCCCTCTAAAAGCAGGAACTTGGCCCAGATCAAC